>OY284416.1:36220836-36625000 GCA_958301585.1 Merodon equestris | reverse complement strand
ATTTCGACCATCGGGCAGCTAAGTTACCATGGAGGAACCTAACAAGATTTGACTTAATATTCTAGATCTGAACTCGCGCCAACTGCTTGCATCAAAATCCAGTCAAGAATGTAGCTCTGAATCCGAGAAAAGCGATGGACCAGAAGCACTACGGGGCGTATACGTAACATTTTAAAATTGTTTGTACCTGCTCCATTTCGACCATCGGGCAGCTAAGTTACCATGGAGGAACCTAACAAGATTTGACTTAATATTCTAGATCTTAACTCGCGCCAACTGCTTGCATCAAAATCCAGTCTAGAAAGTAGCTCTGAAACCGAGAAATGCGATCGACCATAAGCACTACGGGGCGTATACGTAACATTTTAAAATTTTTTGTACCTGCTCTATTTCGGCCATCGGGCAGCTAAGTTACCATGGAGGAACCTAACAAGATTTGACTTAATATTCTAGATCTGAACTCGCGCCAACTGCTTGCATCAAAATCCAGTCAAGAATATAGCTCTGAATCCGAGAAAAGCGATGGACCATAAGCACTACGGGGCGTATACGTAACATTTTAAAATTGTTTGTACCTGCTCCATTTCGACCATCGGGCAGCTAAGTTACCATGGAGAAACCAACCAAGATTTGACTTAATATTCTAGATCTTAACACGCGCCAGCTGCTTGCATCAAAATCCATTCAAGAAAGTAGCTCTGAAGCCGAGAAATGCGATCGACCATAAGCACTACGGGGCGTATACGTAACATTTTAAAATTTTTTGTACCTGCTCCATTTCGACCATCGGTCAGCTAAGTTACCATGGAGGAACCTAACAAGATTTGACGTAATATTCTAGATCTGAACTCGCGCCAACTGCTTGCATCAAAATCCAGTCAAGAATGTAGCTCTGAATCCGAGAAAAGCGATGGACCATAAGCACTACGGGGCGTATACGTAACATTTTCAAATTTTTGGTACCTGCTCCATTTCGACCATCGGACAGCTAAGTTACCATGGAGGAACCTAACAAGATTTGACTTAATATTCTAGATCTTAGCTCGCGCCAACTGCTTGCATCAAAATCCAGTCTAGAAAGTAGCTCTGAAACCGAGAAATGCGATCGACCATAAGCACTACGGGGCGTATTCGTAACATTTTCAAATTTTTGTACCTGCTCCATTTCGACCATCGGGCAGCTAAGTTACCATGGAGAAACCAACCAAGATTTGACTTAATATTCTAGATCTTAACTCGCGCCAACTGCTTGCATCAAAATCCAGTCAAGAAAGTAGCTCTGAAGCCGAGAAATGTGATCGACCATAAGCACTACGGGGCGTATACGTAACATTTTAAAATTTTTTGTACCTGCTCTATTTCGGCCATCGGGCAGCTAAGTTACCATGGAGGAACCTAACAAGATTTGACTTAATATTCTAGATCTGAACTCGCGCCAACTGCTTGCATCAAAATCCAGTCAAGAAAGTAGCTCTGAAGCCGAGAAATGTGATCGACCATAAGCACTACGGGGCGTATACGTAACATTTTAAAATTTTTTGTACCTGCTCTATTTCGGCCATCGGGCAGCTAAGTTACCATGGAGGAACCTAACAAGATTTGACTTAATATTCTAGATCTGAACTCGCGCCAACTGCTTGCATCAAAATCCATTCAAGAAAGTAGCTCTGAAGCCGAGAAATGCGATCGACCGGGGCGTATACGTAACATTTTAAAATTGTTTGTACCTGCTCCATTTCGACCATCGGGCAGCTAAGTTACCATGGAGGAACCTAACAAGATTTGACTTAATATTCTAGATCTGAACTCGCGCCAACTGCTTGCATCAAAATCCAGTCAAGAACATAGCTCTGAATCCGAGAAAAGCGATGGACCATAAGCACTAGGGGGAGTATACGTAACATTTTAAAATTGTTTGTACCTGCTCCATTTCGACCATCGGGCAGCTAAGTTACCATATAGAAACCAACCAAGATTTGACTTAATATTCTAGATCTTAACTCGCGCCAGCTGCTTGCATCAAAATCCAGTCTAGAAAGTAGCTCTGAAGCCGAGAAATGCGATCGACCATAAGCACTACGGGGCGTATTCGTAACATTTTCAAATTTTTTGTACCTGCTCCATTTCGACCATCGGGCAGCTAAGTTACCATGGAGAAACCAACCAAGATTTGACTTAATATTCTAGATCTTAACTCGCGCCAAATGCTTGCATCAAAATCCAGTCAAGAAAGTAGCTCTGAAGCCGAGAAATGCGATCGACCATAAGCACTACGGGGCGCATACGTAACATTTTAAAATTGTTTGTACCTGCTCCATTTCGACCATCGGGCAGCTAAGTTACCATGGAGGAACCACCCAAGATTTGACTTAATAAGCTAGATCTTAACTCGCGCCAACTGCTTGCATCAAAATCCAGTCAAGAATGTAGCTCTGAATCCGAGAAAAGCGATGGACCATAAGCACTACGGGGCGTATACGTAACATTTTCAAATTTTTGGTACCTGCTCCATTTCGACCATCGGACAGCTAAGTTACCATGGAGGAACCTAACAAGATTTGACTTAATATTCTAGATCTTAACTCGCGCCAGCTGCTTGCATCAAAATCCAGTCTAGAAAGTAGCTCTGAAGCCGAGAAATGCGATCGACCATAAGCACTACGGGGCGTATTCGTAACATTTTCAAATTTTTTGTACCTGCTCCATTTCGACCATCGGGCAGCTAAGTTACCATGGAGAAACCAACCAAGATTTGACTTTATATTCTAGATCTTAACTCGCGCCAACTGCTTGCATCAAAATCCAGTCAAGAAAGTAGCTCTGAAGCCGTGAAATGCGATCGACCATAAGCACTACGGGGCGTATACGTAACATTTTAAAATTGTTTGTACCTGCTCCATTTCGACCATCTGGCAGCTAAGTTACCATGGAGGAACCACCCAAGATTAGACTTAATAAGCTAGATCTTAACTCGCGCCAACTGCTTGCATCAAAATCCAGTCAAGAATGTAGCTCTGAATCCGAGAAAAGCGATGGACCATAAGCACTACGGGGCGTATACGTAACATTTTCAAATTTTTTGTACCTGCTCCATTTCGACTATCGGGCAGCTAAGTTACCATGGAGGAACCTAACAAAATTTGACTTAATATTCTAGATCTGAACTCGCGCCAACTGCTTGCATCAAAATCCAGTCAAGAATGTAGCTCTGAATCCGAGAAAAGCGATGGACCATAAGCACTACGGGGCGTATACGTAACATTTTCAAATTTTTGGTACCTGCTCCATTTCGACCATCGGACAGCTAAGTTACCATAGAGGAACCTAACAAGATTTGACTTAATATTCTAGATCTTAACTCGCGCCAACTGCTTGCATCAAAATCCAGTCTAGAAAGTAGCTCTGAAACCGAGAAATGCGATCGACCATAAGCACTACGGGGCGTATACGTAACATTTTAAAATTGTTTGTACCTGCTCCATTTCGACCATCGGGCAGCTAAGTTACCATGGAGGAACCTAACAAGATTTGACTTAATATTCTAGATCTGAACTCGAGCCAACTGCTTGCATCAAAATCCAGTCAAGAAAGTAGCTCTGAAGCCGAGAAATGCGATCGACCATAAGCACTACGGGGCGTATACATAACATTTTAAAATTTTTTGTACCTGCTCTATTTCGGCCATCGGACAGCTAAGTTACCATGGAGGAACCTAACAAGATTTGACTTAATATTCTAGATCTTAACTCGCGCCAACTGCTTGCATCAAAATCCAGTCTAGAAAGTAGCTCTGAAGCCGAGAAATGCGATCGACCATAAGCACTACGGGGCGTATTCGTAACATTTTCAATTTTTTTGCACCTGCTCCATTTCGACCATCGGGCAGCTAAGTTACCATGGAGAAACCAACCAAGATTTGACTTAATATTCTAGATCTTAACTCGCGCCAACTGCTTGCATCAAAATCCAGTTAAGAAAGTAGCTTTGAAGAAGAGAAATGCGATCGACCATAAGCACTACGGGGCGTATACGTAACATTTTAAAATTGTTTGTACCTGCTCCATTTCGACCATCGGGCAGCTAAGTTACCATGGAGGAACCTAACAAGATTTGACTTAATATTCTAGATCTGAACTCGCGCCAACTGCTTGCATCAAAATCCAGTCAAGAATGTAGCTCTGAATCCGAGAAAAGCGATGGACCATAAGCACTACGGGGCGTATACGTAACATTTTAAAATTGTTTGTACCTGCTCCATTTCGACCATCGGGCAGCTAAGTTACCATGGAGGAACCTAACAAGATTTGACTTAATATTCTAGATCTGAACTCGCGCCAACTGCTTGCATCAAAATCCAGTCAAGAATGTAGCTCTGAATCCGAGAAAAGCGATGGACCATAAGCACTACGGGGTGTATACGTAACATTTTAAAATTGTTTGTACCTGCTCTATTTCGGCCATCGGGCAGCTAAGTTACCATGGAGGAACCTAACAAGATTTGACTTAATATTCTAGATCTGAACTCGCGCCAACTGCTTGCATCAAAATCCATTCAAGAAAGTAGCTCTGAAGCCGAGAAATGCGATCGACCGGGGCGTATTCGTAACATTTTCAAATTTTTTGTACCTGCTCCATTTCGACCATCGGGCAGCTAAGTTACCATGGAGAAACCAACCAAGATTTGACTTAATATTCTAGATCTTAACTCGCGCCAACTGCTTGCATCAAAATCCAGTCAAGAAAGTAGCTCTGAAGCCGAGAAATGCGATAGACCATAAGCACTACGGGGCGTATACGTAACATTTTAAAATTTTTTGTACCTGCTCTATTTCGGCCATCGGGCAGCTAAGTTAGCATGGAGGAACCTAACAAGATTTGACTTAATATTCTAGATCTGAACTCGCGCCAACTGCTTGCATCAAAATCCAGTCAAGAAAGTAGCTCTGAAGCCGAGAAATGTGATCGACCATAAGCACTACGGGGCGTATACGTAACATTTTAAAATTTTTTGTACCTGCTCTATTTCGGCCATCGGGCAGCTAAGTTACCATGGAGGAACCTAACAAGATTTGACTTAATATTCTAGATCTGAACTCGCGCCAACTGCTTGCATCAAAATCCATTCAAGAAAGTAGCTCTGAAGCCGAGAAATGCGATCGACCATAAGCACTACGGGGCGTATACGTAACATTTTAAAATTTTTTGTACCTGCTCCATTTCGACCATCGGGCAGCTAAGTTACCATGGAGGAACCTAACAAGATTTGACTTAATATTCTAGATCTGAACTCGCGCCAACTGCTTGCATCAAAATCCAGTCAAGAATGTAGCTCTGAATCCGAGAAAAGCGATGGACCATAAGCACTACGGGGCGTATACGTAACATTTTCAAATTTTTGGTACCTGCTCCATTTCTACCATCGGACAGCTAAGTTACCATGGAGGAACCTAACAAGATTTGACTTAATATTCTAGATCTTAACTCGCGCCAACTGCTTGCATCAAAATCCAGTTTAGAAAGTAGCTCTGAAACCGAGAAATGCGATCGACCATAAGCGCTACGGGACGTATTCGTAACATTTTCAAATTTTTTGTACCTGCTCCATTTCGACCATCGGGCAGCTAAGTTACCATGGAGAAACCAACCAAGATTTGACTTAATATTCTAGATCTTAACTCGCGCCAACTGCTTGCATCAAAATCCAGTCAAGAAAGTAGCTCTGAAGCCCAGAAATGCGATAGACCATAAGCACTACGGGGCGTATACGTAACATTTTAAAATTTTTTGTACCTGCTCTATTTCGGCCATCGGGCAGCTAAGTTAGCATGGAGGAACCTAACAAGATTTGACTTAATATTCTAGATCTGAACTCGCGCCAACTGCTTGCATCAAAATCCAGTCAAGAAAGTAGCTCTGAAGCCGAGAAATGTGATCGACCATAAGCACTACGGGGCGTATACGTAACATTTTAAAATTTTTTGTACCTGCTCTATTTCGGCCATCGGGCAGCTAAGTTACCATGGAGGAACCTAACAAGATTTGACTTAATATTCTAGATCTGAACTCGCGCCAACTGCTTGCATCAAAATCCAGTCAAGAAAGTAGCTTTGAAGAAGTGAAATGCGATCGACCATAAGCACTACGGGGCGTATACGTAACATTTTAAAATTGTTTGTACCTGCTCCATTTCGACCATCGGGCAGCTAAGTTACCATGGAGGAACCTAACAAGATTTGACTTAATATTCTAGATCTGAACTCGCGCCAACTGCGTGCATCAAAATCCAGTCAAGAAAGTAGCTCTGAATCCGAGAAAAGCGATGGACCATAAGCACTACGGGGCGTATACGTAACATTTTCAAATTTTTGGTACCTGCTCCATTTCGACCATCGGACAGCTAAGTTACCATGGAGGAACCTAACAAGATTTGACTTAATATTCTAGATCTTAACTCGCGCCAGCTGCTTGCATCAAAATCCAGTCTAGAAAGTAGCTCTGAAGCCGAGAAATGCGATCGACCATAAGCACTACGGGGCGTATTCGTAACATTTTCAAATTTTTTGTACCTGCTCCATTTCGACCATCGGGCAGCTAAGTTACCATGGAGAAACCAACCAAGATTTGACTTTATATTCTAGATCTTAACTCGCGCCAACTGCTTGCATCAAAATCCAGTCAAGAAAGTAGCTCTGAAGCCGTGAAATGCGATCGACCATAAGCACTACGGGGCGTATACGTAACATTTTAAAATTGTTTGTACCTGCTCCATTTCGACCATCTGGCAGCTAAGTTACCATGGAGGAACCACCCAAGATTAGACTTAATAAGCTAGATCTTAACTCGCGCCAACTGCTTGCATCAAAATCCAGTCAAGAATGTAGCTCTGAATCCGAGAAAAGCGATGGACCATAAGCACTACGGGGCGTATACGTAACATTTTCAAATTTTTTGTACCTGCTCCATTTCGACTATCGGGCAGCTAAGTTACCATGGAGGAACCTAACAAAATTTGACTTAATATTCTAGATCTGAACTCGCGCCAACTGCTTGCATCAAAATCCAGTCAAGAATGTAGCTCTGAATCCGAGAAAAGCGATGGACCATAAGCACTACGGGGCGTATACGTAACATTTTCAAATTTTTGGTACCTGCTCCATTTCGACCATCGGACAGCTAAGTTACCATAGAGGAACCTAACAAGATTTGACTTAATATTCTAGATCTTAACTCGCGCCAACTGCTTGCATCAAAATCCAGTCTAGAAAGTAGCTCTGAAACCGAGAAATGCGATCGACCATAAGCACTACGGGGCGTATACGTAACATTTTAAAATTGTTTGTACCTGCTCCATTTCGACCATCGGGCAGCTAAGTTACCATGGAGGAACCTAACAAGATTTGACTTAATATTCTAGATCTGAACTCGAGCCAACTGCTTGCATCAAAATCCAGTCAAGAAAGTAGCTCTGAAGCCGAGAAATGCGATCGACCATAAGCACTACGGGGCGTATACATAACATTTTAAAATTTTTTGTACCTGCTCTATTTCGGCCATCGGACAGCTAAGTTACCATGGAGGAACCTAACAAGATTTGACTTAATATTCTAGATCTTAACTCGCGCCAACTGCTTGCATCAAAATCCAGTCTAGAAAGTAGCTCTGAAGCCGAGAAATGCGATCGACCATAAGCACTACGGGGCGTATTCGTAACATTTTCAATTTTTTTGCACCTGCTCCATTTCGACCATCGGGCAGCTAAGTTACCATGGAGAAACCAACCAAGATTTGACTTAATATTCTAGATCTTAACTCGCGCCAACTGCTTGCATCAAAATCCAGTTAAGAAAGTAGCTTTGAAGAAGAGAAATGCGATCGACCATAAGCACTACGGGGCGTATACGTAACATTTTAAAATTGTTTGTACCTGCTCCATTTCGACCATCGGGCAGCTAAGTTACCATGGAGGAACCTAACAAGATTTGACTTAATATTCTAGATCTGAACTCGCGCCAACTGCTTGCATCAAAATCCAGTCAAGAATGTAGCTCTGAATCCGAGAAAAGCGATGGACCATAAGCACTACGGGGCGTATACGTAACATTTTAAAATTGTTTGTACCTGCTCCATTTCGACCATCGGGCAGCTAAGTTACCATGGAGGAACCTAACAAGATTTGACTTAATATTCTAGATCTGAACTCGCGCCAACTGCTTGCATCAAAATCCAGTCAAGAATGTAGCTCTGAATCCGAGAAAAGCGATGGACCATAAGCACTACGGGGTGTATACGTAACATTTTAAAATTGTTTGTACCTGCTCTATTTCGGCCATCGGGCAGCTAAGTTACCATGGAGGAACCTAACAAGATTTGACTTAATATTCTAGATCTGAACTCGCGCCAACTGCTTGCATCAAAATCCATTCAAGAAAGTAGCTCTGAAGCCGAGAAATGCGATCGACCGGGGCGTATTCGTAACATTTTCAAATTTTTTGTACCTGCTCCATTTCGACCATCGGGCAGCTAAGTTACCATGGAGAAACCAACCAAGATTTGACTTAATATTCTAGATCTTAACTCGCGCCAACTGCTTGCATCAAAATCCAGTCAAGAAAGTAGCTCTGAAGCCGAGAAATGCGATAGACCATAAGCACTACGGGGCGTATACGTAACATTTTAAAATTTTTTGTACCTGCTCTATTTCGGCCATCGGGCAGCTAAGTTAGCATGGAGGAACCTAACAAGATTTGACTTAATATTCTAGATCTGAACTCGCGCCAACTGCTTGCATCAAAATCCAGTCAAGAAAGTAGCTCTGAAGCCGAGAAATGTGATCGACCATAAGCACTACGGGGCGTATACGTAACATTTTAAAATTTTTTGTACCTGCTCTATTTCGGCCATCGGGCAGCTAAGTTACCATGGAGGAACCTAACAAGATTTGACTTAATATTCTAGATCTGAACTCGCGCCAACTGCTTGCATCAAAATCCATTCAAGAAAGTAGCTCTGAAGCCGAGAAATGCGATCGACCATAAGCACTACGGGGCGTATACGTAACATTTTAAAATTTTTTGTACCTGCTCCATTTCGACCATCGGGCAGCTAAGTTACCATGGAGGAACCTAACAAGATTTGACTTAATATTCTAGATCTGAACTCGCGCCAACTGCTTGCATCAAAATCCAGTCAAGAATGTAGCTCTGAATCCGAGAAAAGCGATGGACCATAAGCACTACGGGGCGTATACGTAACATTTTCAAATTTTTGGTACCTGCTCCATTTCTACCATCGGACAGCTAAGTTACCATGGAGGAACCTAACAAGATTTGACTTAATATTCTAGATCTTAACTCGCGCCAACTGCTTGCATCAAAATCCAGTTTAGAAAGTAGCTCTGAAACCGAGAAATGCGATCGACCATAAGCGCTACGGGACGTATTCGTAACATTTTCAAATTTTTTGTACCTGCTCCATTTCGACCATCGGGCAGCTAAGTTACCATGGAGAAACCAACCAAGATTTGACTTAATATTCTAGATCTTAACTCGCGCCAACTGCTTGCATCAAAATCCAGTCAAG
Source organism: Merodon equestris (assembly GCA_958301585.1). Classification (NCBI taxonomy): domain Eukaryota; kingdom Metazoa; phylum Arthropoda; class Insecta; order Diptera; family Syrphidae; genus Merodon; species Merodon equestris. Next base: position 36,615,421 of record OY284416.1, on the reverse strand, counting down.
AAAGTAGCTCTGAAGCCGAGAAATGCGATAGACCATAAGCACTACGGGGCGTATACGTAACATTTTAAAATTTTTTGTACCTGCTCTATTTCGGCCATCGGGCAGCTAAGTTAGCATGGAGGAACCTAACAAGATTTGACTTAATATTCTAGATCTGAACTCGCGCCAACTGCTTGCATCAAAATCCAGTCAAGAAAGTAGCTCTGAAGCCGAGAAATGTGATCGACCATAAGCACTACGGGGCGTATACGTAACATTTTAAAATTTTTTGTACCTGCTCTATTTCGGCCATCGGGCAGCTAAGTTACCATGGAGGAACCTAACAAGATTTGACTTAATATTCTAGATCTGAACTCGCGCCAACTGCTTGCATCAAAATCCAGTCAAGAAAGTAGCTTTGAAGAAGTGAAATGCGATCGACCATAAGCACTACGGGGCGTATACGTAACATTTTAAAATTGTTTGTACCTGCTCCATTTCGACCATCGGGCAGCTAAGTTACCATGGAGGAACCTAACAAGATTTGACTTAATATTCTAGATCTGAACTCGCGCCAACTGCGTGCATCAAAATCCAGTCAAGAAAGTAGCTCTGAAGCCGAGAAATGCGATCGACCATAAGCACTACGGGCCGTATACGTAACATTTTAAAATTTTTTGTACCTGCTCAATTTCGGCCATCGGGCAGCTAAGTTACCATGGAGGAACCTAACAAGATTTGACTTAATATTCTAGATCTGAACTCGCGCCAACTGCTTGCATCAAAATCCAGTCAAGAAAGTAGCTCTGAAGCCGAGAAATGCGATCGACCATAAGCACTACGGGGCGTATACGTAACATTTTAAAATGTTTTGTACCTGCTCTATTTCGGCCATCGGGCAGCTAAGTTACCATGGAGGAACCTAACAAGATTTGACTTAATATTCTAGATCTGAACTCGCGCCAACTGCTTGCATCAAAATCCATTCAAGAAAGTAGCTCTGAAGCCGAGAAATGCGATCGACCATAAGCACCACGGGGCGTATACGTAACATTTTAAAATTTTTTGTACCTGCTCCGTTTCGACCATCGGGCAGCTAAGTTACCATGGAGGAACCTAACAAGATTTGACTTAATATTCTAGATCTGAACTCGCGCCAACTGCTTGCATCAAAATCCAGTCAAGAATGTAGCTCTGAATCCGAGAAAAGCGATGGACCATAAGCACTACGGGGCGTATACGTAACATTTTCAAATTTTTTTTACCTGCTCCATTTCGACCATCGGACAGCTAAGTTACCATGGAGGAACCTAACAAGATTTGACTTAATATTCTAGATCTTAACTCGCGCCAACTGCTTGCATCAAAATCCAGTCTAGAAAGTAGCTCTGAAACCGAGAAATGCGATCGACCATAAGCACTACGGGGCGTATTCGTAACATTTTCAAATTTTTTGTACCTGCTCCATTTCGACCATCGGGCAGCTAAGTTACCATGGAGAAACCACCCAAGATTTGACTTAATAAGCTAGATCTTAACTCGCGCCAACTGCTTGCATCAAAATCCAGTCAAGAAAGTAGCTCTGAAGCCGAGAAATGCGATCGACCATAAGCACTACGGGGCGTATACGTAACATTTTAAAATTTTTTGTACCTGCTCTATTTCGGCCATCGGGCAGCTAAGTTACCATTGAGGAACCTAACAAGATTTGACTTAATATTCTAGATCTGAACTCGCGCCAACTGCTTGCATCAAAATCCAGTCAAGAAAGTAGCTCTGAAGCCGAGAAATGTGATCGACCATAAGCACTACGGGGCGTATACGTAACATTTTAAAATTGTTTGTACCTGCTCCATTTCGACCATCGGGCAGCTAAGTTACCATTTAGGAACCACCCAAGATTTGACTTAATAAGCTAGATCCTTAACTCGCGCCAACTGCTTGCATCAAAATCCAGTCAAGAATGTAGCTCTGAATCCGAGAAAAGCGATGGACCATAAGCACTACGGGGCGTATACGTAACATTTTCAAATTTTTGGTACCTGCTCCATTTCGACCATCGGACAGCTAAGTTACCATGTAGGAACCTAACAAGATTTGACTTAATAAGCTAGATCTTAACTCGCGCCAACTGCTTGCATCAAAATCCAGTCAAGAATGTAGCTCTGAATCCGAGAAAAGCGATGGACCATAAGCACTACGGGGCGTATACGTAACATTTTAAAATTTTTTGTACCAGCTCTATTTCGGCCATCGGGCAGCTAAGTTACCATGGAGGAACCTAACAAGATTTGACTTAATATTCTAGATCTGAACTCGCGCCAACTGCTTGCATCAAAATCCAGTCAAGAAAGTAGCTCTGAAGCCGAGAAATGTGATCGACCATAAGCACTACGGGGCGTATACGTAACATTTTAAAATTTTTTGTACCTGCTCTATTTCGGCCATCGGGCAGCTAAGTTACCATGGAGGAACCTAACAAGATTTGACTTAATATTCTAGATCTTAACTCGCGCCAGCTGCTTGCATCAAAATCCAGTCTAGAAAGTAGCTCTGAAGCCGAGAAATGCGATCGACCATAAGCACTACGGGGCGTATTCGTAACATTTTCAATTTTTTTGTACCTGCTCCATTTCGACCATCGGGCAGCTAAGTTACCATGGAGAAACCAACCAAGATTTGACTTAATATTCTAGATCTTAACTCGCGCCAACTGCTTGCATCAAAATCCAGTCAAGAAAGTAGCTCTGAAGCCGTGAAATGCGATCGACCATAAGCACTACGGGGCGTATACGTAACATTTTAAAATTGTTTGTACCTGCTCCATTTCGACCATCTGGCAGCTAAGTTACCATGGAGGAACCACCCAAGATTTGACTTAATAAGCTAGATCTTAACTCGCGCCAACTGCTTGCATCAAAATCCAGTCAAGAAAGTAGCTCTGAAGCCGAGAAATGCGATCGACCATAAGCACTACGGGGCGTATACGTAACATTTTAAAATTTTTTGTACCTGCTCTATTTCGGCCATCGGGCAGCTAAGTTACCATGGAGGAACCTAACAAGATTTGACTTAATATTCTAGATCTGAACTCGCGCCAACTGCTTGCATCAAAATCCAGTCTAGAAAGTAGCTCTGAAGCCGAGAAATGCGATCGACCATAAGCACTACGGGGCGTATTCGTAACATTTTCGAATTTTTTGTACCTGCTCCATTTCGACCATCGGGCAGCTAAGTTACCATGGAGAAACCAACCAAGATTTGACTTAATATTCTAGATCTTAACTCGCGCCAACTGCTTGCATCAAAATCCAGTCAAGAAAGTAGCTCTGAAGCCGAGAAATGCGATCGACCGTAAGCACTACGGGGCGTATACGTAACATTTTAAAATTGTTTGTACCTGCTCCATTTCGACCATCGGGCAGCTAAGTTACCATTTAGGAACCACCCAAGATTTGACTTAATAAGCTAGATCCTTAACTCGCGCCAACTGCTTGCATCAAAATCCAGTCAAGAATGTAGCTCTGAATCCGAGAAAAGCGATGGACCATAAGCACTACGGGGCGTATACGTAACATTTTCAAATTTTTGGTACCTGCTCCATTTCGACCATCGGACAGCTAAGTTACCATGGAGGAACCTAACAAGATTTGACTTAATATTCTAGATCTTAACTCGCGCCAGCTGCTTGCATCAAAATCCAGTCAAGAAAGTAGCTCTGAAGCCGAGAAATGCGATCGACCATAAGCACTACGGGGCGAATACGTAACATTTTAAAATTGTTTGTACCTGCTCCATTTCGACCATCGGGCAGCTAAGTTACCATGGAGAAACCAACCAAGATTTGACTTAATATTCTAGATCTTAACTCGCGCCAACTGCTTGCATCAAAATCCAGTCAAGAAAGTAGCTCTGAAGCCGAGAAATGCGATCGACCGTAAGCACTACGGGGCGTATACGTAACATTTTAAATTTTTTTGTACCTGCTCTATTTCGGCCATCGGGCAGCTAAGTTACCATGGAGGAACCTAACAAGATTTGACTTAATATTCTAGATCTGAACTCGCGCCAACTGCTTGCATCAAAATCCCGTCAAGAAAGTAGCTCTGAAGCCGAGAAATGCGATCGACCATAAGCACTACGGGGCGTATACGTAACATTTTAAAATTTTTTGTACCTGCTCTATTTCGGCCATCGGGCAGCTAAGTTACCATGGAGGAACCTAACAAGATTTGACTTAATATTCTAGATCTGAACTCGCGCCAACTGCTTGCATCAAAATCCCGTCAAGAAAGTAGCTCTGAAGCCGAGAAATGCGATCGACCGTAAGCACTACGGGGCGTATACGTAGCATTTTAAAATTGTTTGTACCTGCTCCATTTCGACCATCTGGCAGCTAAGTTACCATGGAGGAACCTAACAAGATTTGACTTAATATTCTAGATCTGAACTCGCGCCAACTGCTTGCATCAAAATCCAGTCAAGAAAGTAGCTCTGAAGCCGAGAAATGCGATCGACCGTAAGCACTACGGGGCGTATACGTAACATTTTAAATTTTTTTGTACCCGCTCTATTTCGGCCATCGGGCAGCTAAGTTACCATGGAGGAACCTAACAAGATTTGACTTAATATTCTAGATCTGAACTCGCGCCAACTGCTTGCATCAAAATCCCGTCAAGAAAGTAGCTCTGAAGCCGAGAAATGCGATCGACCATAAGCACTACGGGGCGTATACGTAACATTTTAAAATTTTTTGTACCTGCTCTATTTCGGCCATCGGGCAGCTAAGTTACCATGGAGGAACCTAACAAGATTTGACTTAATATTCTAGATCTGAACTCGCGCCAACTGCTTGCATCAATATCCAGTCTAGAAAGTAGTTCTGAAGCCGAGAAATGCGATCGACCATAAGCACTACGGGGCGTATACGTAACATTTTAAAATTTTTTGTACCTGCCCCATTTCGACCATCGGGCAGCTAAGTTACCATGGAGGAACCTAACAAGATTTGACTTAATATTCTAGATCTGAACTCGCGCCAACTGCTTGCATCAAAATCAAGTCAAGAATATAGCTCTGAATCCGAGAAAAGCGATGGACCATAAGCACTACGGGGCGTATTCGTAACATTTTCGAATTTTTTGTACCTGCTCCATTTCGACCATCGGGCAGCTAAGTTACCATGGAGAAACCAACCAAGATTTGACCTAATATTCTAGATCTTAACTCGCGCCAACTGCTTGCATCAAAATCCAGTCAAGAAAGTAGCTCTGAAGCCGAGAAATCCGATCGACCGTAAGCACTACGGGGCGTATACGTAACATTTTAAAATTGTTTGTACCTGCTCCATTTCGACCATCGGGCAGCTAAGTTACCATGGAGGAACCACCCAAGATTTGACTTAATAAGCTAGATCTTAACTCGCGCCAACTGCTTGCATCAAAATCCGTCGAGAAAGTAGCTTTGAAGAAGAGAAATGCGATCGACCATAAGCACTACGGGGCGTATACGTAACATTTTAAAATTTTTTGTACCTGCTCCATTTCGACCATCGGGCAGCTAAGTTACCATGGAGGAACCTAACAAGATTTGACTTAATATTCTAGATCTGAACTCGCGCCAACTGCTGGCATCAAAATCCAGTCAAGAAAGTAGCTCTGAAGCCGAGAAATGCGATCGACCGTAAGCACTACGGGGCGTATACGTAACATTTTAAATTTTTTTGTACCTGCTCTATTTCGGCCATCGGGCAGCTAAGTTACCATGGAGGAACCTAACAAGATTTGACTTAATATTCTAGATCTGAACTCGCGCCAACTGCTTGCATCAAAATCCAGTCAAGAAAGTAGCTCTGAAGCCGAGAAATGCGATCGACCATAACCACTACGGGGCGTATACGTAACATTTTAAAATTGTTTGTACCTGCTCCATTTCGACCATCGGGCAGCTAAGTTACCATGGAGAAACCAACCAAGATTTGACTTAATATTCTAGATCTTAACTCGCGCCAACTGCTTGCATCAAAATCCAGTCAAGAAAGTAGCTCTGCAGCCGAGAAATGCGATCGACCATAAGCACTACGGGGCGTATACGTAACATTTTAAAATTGTTTGTACCTGCTCCATTTCGACCATCTGGCAGCTAGGTTACCATGGAGGAACCTAACAAGATTTGACTTAATATTCTAGATCTGAACTCGCGCCAACTGCTTGCATCAAAATCCAGTCAAGAAAGTAGCTCTGAAGCCGAGAAATGCGATCGACCGTAAGCACTACGGGGCGTATACGTAACATTTTAAAATTGTTTGTACCTGCTCCATTTCGACCATCGGGCAGCTAAGTTACCATGGAGGAACCACCCTTGATTTGACTTAATAAGCTAGATCTTAACTCGCGCCAACTGCTTGCATCAAAATCCGTCAAGAAAGTAGCTTTGAAGAAGAGAAATGCGATCGACCATAAGCACTACCTGGCGTATACGTAACATTTTAAAATTTTTTGTACCTGCTCCATTTCGACCATCGGGCAGCTAAGTTACCATGGAGGAACCTAACAAGATTTGACTTAATATTCTAGATCTGAACTCGCGCCAACTGCTGGCATCAAAATCCAGTCAAGAAAGTAGCTCTGAAGCCGAGAAATGCGATCGACCATAAGCACTACGGGGCGTATACGTAACATTTTAAAATTGTTTGTACCTGCTCTATTTCGGCCATCGGGCAGCTAAGTTACCATGGAGGAACCTAACAAGATTTGACTTAATATTCTAGATCTGAACTCGCGCCAACTGCTTGCATCAAAATCCATTCAAGAAAGTAGCTCTGAAGCCGAGAAATGCGATCGACCATAAGCACTACGGGGCGTATACGTAACATTTTAAAATTTTTTGTACCTGCCCCATTTCGACCATCGGGCAGCTAAGTTACCATGGAGGAACCTAACAAGATTTGACTTAATATTCTAGATCTGAACTCGCGCCAACTGCTTGCATCAAAATCAAGTCAAGAATATAGCTCTGAATCCGAGAAAAGCGATGGACCATAAGCACTACGGGGCGTATACGTAACGTTTTCAAATTTTTGGTACCTGCTCCATTTCGACCATCGGACAGCTAAGCTACCATGGAGGAACCTAACAAGATTTGACTTAATATTCTAGATCTTAACTCGCGCCAACTGCTTGCATCAAAATCCAGTCAAGAAAGTAGCTCTGAAGCCAAGTAATGCGATCGACCATAAGCACTACGGGGCGTATTCGTAACATTTTCAAATTTTTTGTACCTGCTCCATTTCGACCATCGGGCAGCTAAGTTACCATGGAGGAACCACCCAAGATTTGACTTAATAAGCTAGATCTTAACTCGCGCCAACTGCTTGCATCAAAATCCGTCAAGAAAGTAGCTTTGAAGAAGAGAAATGCGATCGACCATAAGCACTACGGGGCGTATACGTAACATTTTAAAATTTTTTGTACCTGCTCCATTTCGACCATCGGGCAGCTAAGTTACCATGGAGGAACCTAACAAGATTTGACTTAATATTCTAGATCTTAACTCGCGCCAACTGCTTGCATCAAAATCCAGTCAAGAAAGTAGCTCTGAAGCCGAGAAATGCGATCGACCGTAAGCACTACGGGGCGTATACGTAACATTTTAAAATTGTTTGTACCTGCTCCATTTCGACCATCGGGCAGCTAAGTTACCATGGAGGAACCACCCAAGATTTGACTTAATAAGCTAGATCTTAACTCGCGCCAACTGCTTGCATCAAAATCCGTCAAGAAAGTAGCTTTGAAGAAGAGAAATGCGATCGACCATAAGCACTACGGGGCGTATACGTAACATTTTAAAATTTTTTGTACCTGCTCCATTTCGACCATCGGGCAGCTAAGTTACCATGGAGGAACCTAACAAGATTTGACTTAATATTCTAGATCTGAACTCGCGCCAACTGCTGGCATCAAAATCCAGTCAAGAAAGTAGCTCTGAAGCCGAGAAATGCGATCGACCATAAGCACTACGGGGCGTATACGTAACATTTTAAAATTGTTTGTACCTGCTCTATTTCGGCCATCGGGCAGCTAAGTTACCATGGAGGAACCTAACAAGATTTGACTTAATATTCTAGATCTTAACTCGCGCCAACTGCTTGCATCAAAATCCAGTCAAGAAAGTAGCTCTGAAGCCGAGAAATGCGATCGACCGTAAGCACTACGGGGCGTATACGTAACATTTTAAAATTGTTTGTACCTGCTCCATTTCGACCATCGGGCAGCTAAGTTACCATGGAGGAACCACCCTAGATTTGACTTAATAAGCTAGATCTTAACTCGCGCCAACTGCTTGCATCAAAATCCGTCAAGAAAGTAGCTTTGAAGAAGAGAAATGCGATCGACCATAAGCACTACGGGGCGTATACGTAACATTTTAAAATTGTTTGTACCTGCTCTATTTCGGCCATCGGGCAGCTAAGTTACCATGGAGGAACCTAACAAGATTTGACTTAATATTCTAGATCTGAACTCGCGCCAACTGCTTGCATCAAAATCCATTCAAGAAAGTAGCTCTGAAGCCGAGAAATGCGATCGACCATAAGCACTACGGGGCGTATACGTAACATTTTAAAATTTTTTGTACCTGCCCCATTTCGACCATCGGGCAGCTAAGTTACCATGGAGGAACCTAACAAGATTTGACTTAATATTCTAGATCTGAACTCGCGCCAACTGCTGGCATCAAAATCCAGTCAAGAAAGTAGCTTTGAAGAAGAGAAATGCGATCGACCATAAGCACTACGGGGCGTATACGTAACATTTTAAAATTTTTTGTACCTGCTCCATTTCGACCATCGGGCAGCTAAGTTACCATGGAGGAACCTAACAAGATTTGACTTAATATTCTAGATCTGAACTCGCGCCAACTGCTTGCATCAAAATCCAGTCAAGAAAGTAGCTCTGATGCCAAGTAATGCGATCGACCATAAGCACTACGGGGCGTATTCGTAACATTTTCAAATTGTTTGTACCTGCTCCATTTCGACCATCGGGCAGCTAAGTTACCATGGAGAAACCAACCAAGATTTGACTTAATATTCTAGATCTTAACTCGCGCCAACTGCTTGCATCAAAATCCAGTCAAGAAAGTAGCTCTGAAGCCGAGAAATGCGATCGACCATAAGCACTACAGGGCGTATACGTAACATTTTAAAATTGTTTGTACCTGCTCCATTTCGACCATCGGGCAGCTAAGTTACCATTGAAGAACCACCCAAGATTTGACTTAATAAGCTTGATCTTAACTCGCGCCAACTGCTTGCATCAAAATCCGTCAAGAAAGTAGCTTTGAAGAAGAGAAATGCGATCGACCATAAGCACTACTACATAACATTTTAATTTTTTTTGTACCTGCTCCATTTCGACCATCGGGCAGCTAAGTTACCATGGAGGAACCTAACAAGATTTGACTTAATATTCTATATCTGAACTCGCGCCAACTGCTTGCATCAAAATCCAGTCAAGAAAGTAGCTCTGAAGCCGAGAAATGCGATCGACCATAAGCACTACGGGGCGTATACGTAACATTTTAAAATTGTTTGTACCTGCTCCATTTCGACCATCGGGCAGCTAAGTTACCATGGAGGAACCACCCAAGATTTGACTTAATATTCTAGATCTGAACTCGCACCAACTGCTTGCATCAAAATCCAGTCAAGAATATAGCTCTCATTTCGACCATCGGGCAGCTAAGTTACCATGGAGGAACCTAACAAGATTTGACTTAATATTCTAGATCTTAACTCGCGCCAGCTGCTTGCATCAAAATCCAGTCTAGAAAGTAGCTCTGAAGCCGAGAAATGCGATCGACCATAAGCACTACGGGGCGTATTCGTAACATTTTCAAATTTTTTGTACCTGCTCCATTTCGACCATCGGGCAGCTAAGTTACCATGGAGAAACCAACCAAGATTTGACTTAATATTCTAGATCTTAACTCGCGCCAACTGCTTGCATCCAAATCCAGTCAAGAAAGTAGCTCTGAAGCCGAGAAATGCGATCGACCGTAAGCACTACGGGGCGTATACGTAACATTTTAAAATTGTTTGTACCTGCTCCATTTCGGCCATCGGGCAGCTAAGTTACCATGGAGGAACCACCCAAGATTTGACTTAATTAGCTAGATCTTAACTCGCGCCAACTGCTTGCATCAAAATCCATTCAAGAAAGTAGCTCTGAAGCCGAGAAATGCGATCGACCATAAGCACTACGGGGCGTATACGTAACATTTTAAAATTTTTTGTACCTGCCCCATTTCGACCATCGGGCAGCTAAGTTACCATGGAGGAACCTAACAAGATTTGACTTAATATTCTAGATCTTAACTCGCGCCAACTGCTTGCATCAAAATCCAGCCAAGAAAGTAGCTCTGAAGCCGAGGAATGCGATCGACCGTAAGCACTACGGGGCGTATACGTAACATTTTAAAATTGTTTGTACCTGCTCCATTTCGACCATCGGGCAGCTAAGTTACCATGGAGCAACCACCCAAGATTTGACTTAATAAGCTAGATCTTAACTCGCGCCAACTGCTTGCATCAAAATCCGTCAAGAAAGTAGCTTTGAAGAAGAGAAATGCGATCGACCATAAGCACTACGGGGCGTATACGTAACATTTTAAAATTGTTTGTACCTGCTCCATTTCGACCATCGGGCAGCTAAGTTACCATGGAGAAATCACCCAAGATTTGACTTAATAAGCTAGATCTTAACTCGCGCCAACTGCTTGCATCAAAATCCGTCAAGAAAGTAGCTCTGAAGCCGAGAAATGCGATCGACCATAAGCACTACGGGGCGTATTCGTAACATTTTCGAATTTTTTGTACCTGCTCCATTTCGACCATCGGGCAGCTAAGTTACCATGGAGGAACCTAACAAGATTTGACTTAATATTCTAGATCTTAACTCGCGCCAACTGCTTGCATCAAAATCCAGTCAAGAAAGTAGCTCTGAAGCCAAGAAATGTGATCGACCATAAGCACTACGAGGCGTATACGTAACATTTTAAATTTTTTTGTACCTGCTCTATTTAAGCCATCGGGCAGTTAAGTTACCATTGAGGAACCTAACAAGATTTGACTTAATATTCTAGATCTGAACTAGCGCCAACTGCTTGCATCAAAATCCATTCAAGAAAGTAGCTCTGAAGCCGAGAAATGCGATCGACCATAAGCACTACGGGGCGTATACGTAACATTTTAAAAATTTTTGTACCTGCTCCATTTCGACCATCGGGCAGCTAAGTTACCATGAAGGAACCTAACAAGATTTGACTTAATATTCTAGATCTGAACTCGCGCCAACTGCTTGCATCAAAATCCAGTCAAGAATGTAGCTCTGAATCCGAGAAAAGCGATGGACCATAAGCACTACGGGGCGTATACGTAACATTTCCAAATTTTTGGTACCTGCTCCATTTCGACCATCGGACAGCTAAGTTACCATGGAGGAACCCAACAAGATTTGACTTAATATTCTAGATCTTAACTCGCGCCAACTGCTTGCATCAAAATCCAGTCTAGAAAGTATCTCTGAAACCGAGAAATGCGATCGACCATAAGCACTACGGGGCGTATTCGTAACATTTTCAAATTTTTTGTACCTGCTCCATTTCGACCATCGGGCAGCTAAGTTACCATGGAGAAACCAACCAAGATTTGACTTAATATTCTAGATCTTAACTCGCGCCAACTGCTTGCATCAAAATCCAGTCAAGAAAGTAGCTCTGAAGCCGAGAAATGCGATCGACCATAAGCACTACGCGGCGTATACGTAACATTTTAAAATTGTTTGTACCTGCTTCATTTCGACCATCGGGCAGCTAAGTTACCATGGAGAAATCACCCAAGATTTGACTTAATAAGCTAGATCTTAACTCGCGCCAACTGCTTGCATCAAAATCCGTCAAGAAAGTAGCTCTGAAGCCGAGAAATGCGATCGACCATAAGCACTACCGGGCGTATACGTAACATTTTAAAATTGTTTGTACCTGCTCCATTTCGACCATCGGGCAGCTAAGTTACCATGGAGGAACCTAACAAGATTTGACTTAATATTCTAGATCTGAACTCGCGCCAACTGCTTGCATCAAAATCCAGTCAAGAAAGTAGCTCTGAAGCCGAGAAATGCGATCGACCATAAGCACTACGGGGCGTATACGTAACATTTTAAAATTTTTTGTACCTGCTCTATTTCGGCCATCGGGCAGCTAAGTTACCATGGAGGAACCTAACAAGATTTGACTTAATATTCTAGATCTGAACTCGCGCCAACTGCTTGCATCAAAATCCATTCAAGAAAGTAGCTCTGAAGCCGAGAAATGCGATCGACCATAAGCACTACGGGGCGTATACGTAACATTTTAAAATTTTTTGTACCTGCTCCATTTCGACCATCGGGCAGCTAAGTTACCATGGAGGAACCTAACAAGATTTGACTTAATATTCTAGATCTGAACTCGCGCCAACTGCTTGCATCAAAATCCAGTCAAGAATGTAGCTCTGAATCGGACCAAAGCGATGGACCATAAGCACTACGGGGCGTATACGTAACATTTTCAAATTTTTGGTACCTGCTCCATTTAGACCATCGGACAGCTAAGTTACCATGGAGGAACCTAACAAGATTTGACTTAATATTCTAGATCTGAACTCGCGCCAACTGCTTGCATCAAAATCCAGTCAAGAAAGTAGCTCTGAAGCCGAGAAATGCGATCGACCATAAGCACTACGGGGAGTATACGTAACATTTTAAAATTTTTTGTACCTGCTCTATTTCGGCCATCGGGCAGCTAAGTTACCATGGAGGAACCACCCAAGATTTGACTTAATAAGCTAGATCTTAACTCGCGCCAACTGCTTGCATCAAAATCCGTCAAGAAAGTAGCTTTGAAGAAGAGAAATGCGATCGACCATAAGCACTACGGGGCGTATACGTAACATTTTAAATTTTTTTGTACCTGCTCTATTTCGGCCATCACGCAACTAAGTTACCATGGAGGAACCTAACAAGATTTGCCTTAATATTCTAGATCTGAACTCGCGCCAACTGCTTGCATCAAAATCCAGTCAAGAAAGTAGCTCTGAAGCCGAGAAATGCGATCGACCATAAGCACTACGGGGCGTATACGTAACATTTTAAAATTTTTTGTACCTGCTCTATTTCGACCATCGGACAGCTAAGTTACCATGGAGAAACCAACCAAGATTTGACTTAATATTCTAGATCTTAACTCGCGCCAACTGCTTGCATCAAAATCCAGTCAAGAAAGTAGCTCTGCAGCCGAGAAATGCGATCGACCATAAGCACTACGGGGCGTATACGTAACATTTTAAAATTGTTTGTACCTGCTCCATTTCGACCATCGGGCAGCTAAGTTACCATGGAGAAACCACCCAAGATTTGACTTAATAAGCTAGATCTTAACTCGCGCCAACTGCTTGCATCAAAATCCGTCAAGAAAGTAGCTTTGAAGAAGAGAAATGCGATCGACCATAAGCACTACGGGGCGTATACGTAACATTTTAAAATTGTTTGTACCTGCTCCATTTCGACCATCGGGCAGCTAAGTTACCATGGAGGAACCTAACAAGATTTGACTTAATATTCTAGATCTGAACTCGCGCCAACTGCGTGCATCAAATCCAGTCAAGAAAGTAGCTCTGAAGCCGAGAAATGCGATCGACCATAAGCACTACGGGCCGTATACGTAACATTTTAAAATTTTTTGTACCTGCTCTATTTCGGCCATCGGGCAGCTAAGTTACCATGGAGGAACCTAACAAGATTTGACTTAATATTCTAGATCTGAACTCGCGCCAACTGCTTGCATCAAAATCCAGTCAAGAATGTAGCTCTGAATCCGAGAAAAGCGATGGACCATAAGCACTACGGGGCGTATACGTAACATTTTCAAATTTTTGGTACCTGCTCCATTTCGACCATCGGACAGCTAAGTTACCATGGAGGAACCTAACAAGATTTGACTTAATATTCTAGATCTTAACTCGCGCCAACTGCTTGCATCAAAATCCAGTCTAGAAAGTAGCTCTGAAACCGAGAAATGCGATCGACCATAAGCACTACGGGGCGTATACGTAACATTTTAAAATTGTTTGTACCTGCTCCATTTCGACCATCGGGCAGCTAAGTTACCATGGAGGAACCTAACAAGATTTGACTTAATATTCTAGATCTGAACTCGCGCCAACTGCTTGCATCAAAATCCAGTCAAGAAAGTAGCTCTGAAACCGAGAAATGTGATCGACCATAAGCACTACGGGCCGTATACGTAACATTTTAAATTTTTTTGTACCTGCTCTATTTCGGCCATCGGGCAGCTAAGTTACCATGGAGGAACCTAACAAGATTTGACTTAATATTCTAGATCTGAACTCGCGCCAACTGCTTGCATCAAAATCCAGTCAAGAATGTAGCTCTGAAACCGAGAAATGCGATCGACCATAAGCACTACGGGGCGTATACGTAACATTTTCAAATTTTTGGTACCTGCTCCATTTCGACCATCGGACAGCTAACTTACCATGGAGGAACCTAACAAGATTTGACTTAATATTCTAGATCTTAACTCGCGCCAACTGCTTGCATCAAAATCCAGTCAAGAATGTAGCTCTGAAACCGAGAAATGCGATCGACCATAAGCACTACGGGGCGTATTCGTAACATTTTCAAATTTTTTGTACCTGCTCCATTTCGACCATCGGGCAGCTAGGTTACCATGGAGAAACCACCCAAGATTTGACTTAATAAGCTAGATCTTAACTCGCGCCAGCTGCTTGCATCAAAATCCAGTCCAGAAAGTAGCTCTGAAGCCGAGAAATGCGATCGACCATAAGCACTACGGGGCGTATACGTAACATTTTAAAATTGTTTGTACCTGCTCCATTTCGACCATCTGGCAGCTAAGTTACCATGGAGGAACCACCCAAGATTTGACTTAATAAGCTAGATGTTAACTCGCGCCAACTGCTTGCATCAAAATCCAGTCAAGAATGTAGCTCTGAATCCGAGAAAAGCGATGGACCATAAGCACTACGGGGTGTATACGTAACATTTTAAAATTTTTTGTACCTGTTCCATTTCGACCATCGGACAGCTAAGTTACCATGGAGGAACCTAACAAGATTTGACTTAATATTCTAGATCTTAACTCGCGCCAACTGCTTGCATCAAAATCCAGTCAAGAATGTAGCTCTGAATCCGAGAAAAGCGATGGACCATAAGCACTACGGGGCGTATACGTAACATTTTCAAATTTTTGGTACCTGCTCCATTTCGACCATCGGACAGCTAAGTTACCATGGAGGAACCTAACAAGATTTGACTTAATATTCTAGATCTTAACTCGCGCCAACTGCTTGCATCAAAATCCAGTCTAGAAAGTAGCTCTGAAACCGAGAAATGCGATCGACCATAAGCACTACGGGGCGTTTACGTAACATTTTAAAATTGTTTGTACCTGCTCCATTTCGACCATCGGGCAGCTAAGTTACCATGGAGGAACCTAACAAGATTTGACTTAATATTCTAGATCTGAACTCGAGCCAACTGCTTGCATCAAAATCCATTCAAGAAAGTAGCTCTGAAGCCGAGAAATGCGATCGACCATAAGCACTACGGGGCGTATACGTAACATTTTAAAATTGTTTGTACCTGCTCCATTTCGACCATCGGGCAGCTAAGTTACCATGGAGGAACCTAACAAGATTTGACTTAATATTCTAGATCTTAACTCGCGCCAACTGCCTGCATCAAAATCCAGTCTAGAAAGTAGCTCTGAAACCGAGAAATGCGATCGACCATAAGCACTACGGGGCGTATTCGTAACATTTTCAAATTTTTTGTACCTGCTCCATTTCGACCATCGGGCAGCTAAGTTACCATGGAGAAACCAACCAAGATTTGACTTAATATTCTAGATCTTAACTCGCGCCAACTGCTTGCATCAAAATCCAGTCAAGAAAGTAGCTCTGCAGCCGAGAAATGCGATCGACCATAAGCACTACGGGGCGTATACATACGTTACATTTTAAAATTGTTTGTACCTGCTCCATTTCGACCATCGGGCAGCTAAGTTACCATGGAGGAACCTAACAAGATTTGACTTAATATTCTAGATCTGAACTCGCGCCAACTGCTTGCATCAAAATCCAGTCAAGAATGTAGCTCTGAATCCGAGAAAAGCGATGGACCATAAGCACTACGGGGCGTATACGTAACATTTTCAAATTTTTGGTACCTGCTCCATTTCGACCATCGGACAGCTAAGTTACCATGGAGGAACCTAACAAGATTTGACTTAATATTCTAGATCTGAACTCGCGCCAACTGCTTGCATCAAAATCCAGTCTAGAAAGTAGCTCTGAAACCGAGAAATGCGATCGACCATAAGCACTACGGGGCGTATACGTAACATTTTAAAATTGTTTGTACCTGCTCCATTTCGACCATCGGGCAGCTAAGTTACCATGGAGGAACCTAACAAGATTTGACTTAATATTCTAGATCTGAACTCGAGCCAACTGCTTGCATCAAAATCCATTCAAGAAAGTAGCTCTGAAGCCGAGAAATGCGATCGACCATAAGCACTACGGGGCGTATACGTAACATTTTAAAATTGTTTGTACCTGCTCCATTTCGACCATCGGGCAGCTAAGTTACCATGGAGGAACCTAACAAGATTTGACTTAATATTCTAGATCTTAACTCGCGCCAACTGCCTGCATCAAAATCCAGTCTAGAAAGTAGCTCTGAAACCGAGAAATGCGATCGACCATAAGCACTACGGGGCGTATTCGTAACATTTTCAAATTTTTTGTACCTGCTCCATTTCGACCATCGGGCAGCTAAGTTACCATGGAGAAACCAACCAAGATTTGACTTAATATTCTAGATCTTAACTCGCGCCAACTGCTTGCATCAAAATCCAGTCAAGAAAGTAGCTCTGCAGCCGAGAAATGCGATCGACCATAAGCACTACGGGGCGTATACATACGTTACATTTTAAAATTGTTTGTACCTGCTCCATTTCGACCATCGGGCAGCTAAGTTACCATGGAGGAACCTAACAAGATTTGACTTAATATTCTAGATCTGAACTCGCGCCAACTGCTTGCATCAAAATCCAGTCAAGAATGTAGCTCTGAATCCGAGAAAAGCGATGGACCATAAGCACTACGGGGCGTATACGTAACATTTTCAAATTTTTGGTACCTGCTCCATTTCGACCATCGGACAGCTAAGTTACCATGGAGGAACCTAACAAGATTTGACTTAATATTCCAGATCTTAACTCGCGCCAACTGCTTGCATCAAAATCCAGTCAAGAATGTAGCTCTGAATCCGAGAAAAGCGATGGACCATAAGCACTACGGGGCGTATACGTAACATTTTCAAATTTTTGGTACCTGCTCCATTTCGACCATCGAACAGCTAAGTCACCATGGAGGAACCTAACAAGATTTGACTTAATATTCTAGATCTTAACTCGCGCCAACTGCTTGCATCAAAATCCAGTCTAGAAAGTAGCTCTGAAGCCGAGAAATGCGATCGACCATAAGCACTACGGGGCGTATACGTAACATTTTAAAATTGTTTGTACCTGCTCCATTTCGACCATCGGGCAGCTAAGTTACCATGGAGGAACCTAACAAGATTTGACTTAATATTCTAGATCTGAACTCGAGCCAACTGCTTGCATCAAAATCCATTCAAGAAAGTAGCTCTGAAGCCGAGAAATGCGATCGACCATAAGCACTACGGGGCGTATAAGTAACATTTTAAAATTGTTTGTACCTGCTCCATTTCGACCATCGGGCAGCTAAGTTACCATGGAGAAACCAACCAAGATTTGACTTAATATTCTAGATCTTAACTCGCGCCAACTGCTTGCATCAAAATCCAGTCAAGAAAGTAGCTCTGAAGCCGAGAAATGCGATCGACCATAAGCACTACGGGGCGTATACGTAACATTTTAAAATTGTTTGTACCTGCTCCATTTCGACCATCGGGCAGCTAAGTTACCATGGAGGAACCTAACAAGATTTGACTTAATATTCTAGATCTGAACTCGCGCCAACTGCTTGCATCAAAATCCAGTCAAGAATGTAGCTCTGAATCCGAGAAAAGCGATGGACCATAAGCACTACGGGGCGTATACGTAACATTTTCAAATTTTTGGTACCTGCTCCATTTCGACCATCGGACAGCTAAGTTACCATGGAGGAACCTAACAAGATTTGACTTAATATTCTAGATCTGAACTCGCGCCAACTGCTTGCATCAAAATCCAGTCAAGAATGTAGCTCTGAATCCGAGAAAAGCGATGGACCATAAGCACTACGGGGCGTATACGTAACATTTTCAAATTGTTGGTACCTGCTCCATTTCGACCATCGAACAGCTAAGTCACCATGGAGGAACCTAACAAGATTTGACTTAATATTCTAGATCTTAACTCGCGCCAACTGCTTGCATCAAAATCCAGTCTAGAAAGTAGCTCTGAAACCGAGAAATGCGATCGACCATAAGCACTACGGCGGCGTATACGTAACATTTTAAAATTGTTTGTACCTGCTTAATTTCGACCATCGGGCAGCTAAGTTACCATGGAGGAACCTATCAAGATTTGACTTAATATTCTAGATCTGAACTCGAGCCAACTGCTTGCATCAAAATCCATTCAAGAAAGTAGCTCTGAAGCCGAGAAATGCGATCGACCATAAGCACTACGGGGCGTATAAGTAACATTTTAAAATTGTTTGTACCTGCTCTATTTCGACCATCGGACAGCTAAGTTACCATGGAGGAACCTAACAAGATTTGACTTAATATTCTAGATCTTAACTCGCGCCAACTGCTTGCATCAAAATCCAGTCAAGAAAGTAGCTCTGCAGCCGAGAAATGCGATCGACCATAAGCACTACGGGGCGTATACGTTACATTTTAAAATTGTTTGTACCTGCTCCATTTCGACCATCGGGCAGCTAAGTTACCATGGAGAAACCACCCAAGGTTTGACTTAATAAGCTAGATCTTAACTCGCGCCAACTGCTTGCATCAAAATCCGTCAAGAAAGTAGCTTTGAAGAAGAGAAATGCGATCGACCATAAGCACTACGGGGCGTATACGTAACATTTTAAAATTGTTTGTACCTGCTCCATTTCGACCATCGGGCAGCTAAGTTACCATGGAGGAACCTAACAAGATTTGACTTAATATTCTAGATCTGAACTCGCGCCAACTGCTTGCATCAAAATCCAGTCAAGAAAGTAGCTCTGAAGCCGAGAAATGCGATCGACCATAAGCACTACGGGGCGTATACGTAACATTTTAAAATTTTTTGTACCTGCTCTATTTCGGCCATCGGGCAGCTAAGTTACCATGGAGGAACCTAACACGATTTGACTTAATATTCTTGATCTGAACTCGCGCCAACTGCTTGCATCAAAATCCAGTCAAGAATGTAGCTCTGAATCTGAGAAAAGCGATGGACCATAAGCACTACGGGGCGTATACGTAACATTTTCAAATTTTTGGTACCTGCTCCATTTCGACCATCGGACAGCTAAGTTACCATGGAGGAACCTAACAAGATTTGACTTAATATTCTAGATCTGAACTCGCGCCAACTGCTTGCATCAAAATCCAGTCAAGAATGTAGCTCTGAATCCGAGAAAAGCGATGGACCATAAGCACTACGGGGCGTATACGTAACATTTTAAAATTTTTTGTACCTGTTCCATTTCGACCATCGGACAGCTAAGTTACCATGGAGGGACCTAACAAGATTTGACTTAATATTCTAGATCTTAACTCGCGCCAACTGCTTGCATCAAAATCCAGTCAAGAATGTAGCTCTGAATCCGAGAAAAGCGATGGACCATAAGCACTACGGGGCGTATACGTAACATTTTCAAATTTTTGGTACCTGCTCCATTTCGACCATCGGACAGCTAAGTTACCATGGAGAAACCACCCAAGGTTTGACTTAATAAGCTAGATCTTAACTCGCGCCAACTGCTTGCATCAAAATCCGTCAAGAAAGTAGCTTTGAAGAAGAGAAATGCGATCGACCATAAGCACTACGGGGCGTATACGTAACATTTTAAAATTGTTTGTACCTGCTTAATTTCGACCATCGGGCAGCTAAGTTACCATGGAGGAACCTAACAAGATTTGACTTAATATTCTAGATCTGAACTCGCGCCAACTGCTTGCATCAAAATCCAGTCAAGAAAGTAGCTCTGAAGCCGAGAAATGCGATCGACCATAAGCACTACGGGGCGTATACGTAACATTTTAAAATTTTTGGTACCTGCTCCATTTCGACCATCGGACAGCTAAGTTACCATGGAGGAACCTAACAAGATTTGACTTAATATTCTAGATCTTAACTCGCGCCAACTGCTTGCATCAAAATCCAGTCTAGAAAGTAGCTCTGAAACCGAGAAATGCGATCGACCATAAGCACTACGGGGCGTATACGTAACATTTTAAAATTGTTTGTACCTGCTTAATTTCGACCATCGGGCAGCTAAGTTACCATGGAGGAACCTAACAAGATTTGACTTAATATTCTAGATCTGAACTCGCGCCAACTGCTTGCATCAAAATCCAGTCAAGAAAGTAGCTCTGAAGCCGAGAAATGCGATCGACCATAAGCACTACGGGGCGTATACGTAACATTTTAAAATTTTTTGTACCTGCTCTATTTCGGCCATCGGGCAGCTAAGTTACCATGGAGGAACCTAACACGATTTGACTTAATATTCTTGATCTGAACTCGCGCCAACTGCTTGCATCAAAATCCAGTCAAGAATGTAGCTCTGAATCTGAGAAAAGCGATGGACCATAAGCACTACGGGGCGTATACGTAACATTTTCAAATTTTTGGTACCTGCTCCATTTCGACCATCGGACAGCTAAGTTACCATGGAGGAACCTAACAAGATTTGACTTAATATTCTAGATCTGAACTCGCGCCAACTGCTTGCATCAAAATCCAGTCAAGAATGTAGCTCTGAATCCGAGAAAAGCGATGGACCATAAGCACTACGGGGCGTATACGTAACATTTTAAAATTTTTTGTACCTGTTCCATTTCGACCATCGGACAGCTAAGTTACCATGGAGGGACCTAACAAGATTTGACTTAATATTCTAGATCTTAACTCGCGCCAACTGCTTGCATCAAAATCCAGTCAAGAATGTAGCTCTGAATCCGAGAAAAGCGATGGACCATAAGCACTACGGGGCGTATAAGTAACATTTTAAAATTTTTTGTACCTGCTCTATTTCGACCATCGGACAGCTAAGTTACCATGGAGGAACCTAACAAGATTTGACTTAATATTCTTGATCTGAACTCGCGCCAACTGCTTGCATCAAAATCCAGTCAAGAATGTAGCTCTGAATCTGAGAAAAGCGATGGACCATAAGCACTACGGGGCGTATACGTAACATTTTCAAATTTTTGGTACCTGCTCCATTTCGACCATCGGACAGCTAAGTTACCATGGAGAAACCACCCAAGGTTTGACTTAATAAGCTAGATCTTAACTCGCGCCAACTGCTTGCATCAAAATCCGTCAAGAAAGTAGCTTTGAAGAAGAGAAATGCGATCGACCATAAGCACTACGGGGCGTATACGTAACATTTTAAAATTGTTTGTACCTGCTCCATTTCGACCATCGGGCAGCTAAGTTACCATGGAGGAACCTAACAAGATTTGACTTAATATTCTAGATCTGAACTCGCGCCAACTGCTTGCATCAAAATCCAGTCAAGAAAGTAGCTCTGAAGCCGAGAAATGCGATCGACCATAAGCACTACGGGGCGTATACGTAACATTTTAAAATTTTTTGTACCTGCTCTATTTCGGCCATCGGGCAGCTAAGTTACCATGGAGGAACCTAACACGATTTGACTTAATATTCTTGATCTGAACTCGCGCCAACTGCTTGCATCAAAATCCAGTCAAGAATGTAGCTCTGAATCTGAGAAAAGCGATGGACCATAAGCACTACGGGGCGTATACGTAACATTTTCAAATTTTTGGTACCTGCTCCATTTCGACCATCGGACAGCTAAGTTACCATGGAGGAACCTAACAAGATTTGATTTAATATTCTAGATCTTAACTCGCGCCAACTGCTTGCATCAAAATCCAGTCTAGAAAGTAGCTCTGAAACCGAGAAATGCGATCGACCATAAGCACTACGGGGCGTATTCGTAACATTTTCAAATTTTTTGTACCTGCTCCATTTCGACCATCGGGCAGCTAAGTTACCATGGAGGAACCTAACAAGATTTGACTTAATATTATAGATCTGAACTCGAGCCAACTGCTTGCATCAAAATCCATTCAAGAAAGTAGCTCTGAAGCCGAGAAATGCGATCGACCATAAGCACTACGGGGCGTATAAGTAACATTTTAAAATTTTTTGTACCTGCTCTATTTCGACCATCGGACAGCTAAGTTACCATGGAGGAACCTAACAAGATTTGACTTAATATTCTAGATCTTAACTCGCGCCAACTGCTTGCATCAAAATCCAGTCAAGAAAGTAGCTCTGCAGCCGAGAAATGCGATCGACCATAAGCACTACGGGGCGTATACGTTACATTTTAAAATTGTTTGTACCTGCTCCATTTCGACCATCGGGCAGCTAAGTTACCATGGAGAAACCACCCAAGGTTTGACTTAATAAGCTAGATCTTAACTCGCGCCAACTGCTTGCATCAAAATCCGTCAAGAAAGTAGCTTTGAAGAAGAGAAATGCGATCGACCATAAGCACTACGGGGCGTATACGTAACATTTTAAAATTGTTTGTACCTGCTCCATTTCGACCATCGGGCAGCTAAGTTACCATGGAGGAACCTAACAAGATTTGACTTAATATTCTAGATCTGAACTCGCGCCAACTGCTTGCATCAAAATCCAGTCAAGAAAGTAGCTCTGAAGCCGAGAAATGCGATCGACCATAAGCACTACGGGGCGTATACGTAACATTTTAAAATTTTTTGTACCTGCTCTATTTCGGCCATCGGGCAGCTAAGTTACCATGGAGGAACCTAACAAGATTTGACTTAATATTCTAGATCTGAACTCGCGCCAACTGCGTGCATCAAAATCCAGTCAAGAAAGTAGCTCTGAAGCCGAGAAATGCGATCGACCATAAGCACTACGGGCCGTATACGTAACATTTTAAAATTTTTTGTACCTGCTCTATTTCGGCCATCGGGCAGCTAAGTTACCATGGAGGAACCTAACAAGATTTGACTTAATATTCTAGATCTGAACTCGCGCCAACTGCTTGCATCAAAATCCAGTCAAGAAAGTAGCTTTGAAGAAGTGAAATGCGATCGACCATAAGCACTACGGGGCGTATACGTAACATTTTAAAATTTTTTGTACCTGCTCCATTTCGACCATCGGGCAGCTAAGTTACCATGGAGGAACCTAACAAGATTTGACTTAATATTCTAGATCTGAACTCGCGCCAACTGCGTGCATCAAAATCCAGTCAAGAAAGTAGCTCTGAAGCCGAGAAATGCGATCGACCATAAGCACTACGGGCCGTATACGTAACATTTTAAAATTTTTTGTACCTGCTCTATTTCGGCCATCGGGCAGCTAAGTTACCATGGAGGAACCTAACAAGATTTGACTTAATATTCTAGATCTGAACTCGCGCCAACTGCTTGCATCAAAATCCAGTCAAGAAAGTAGCTCTGAAGCCGAGAAATGCGATCGACCATAAGCACTACGGGGCGTATACGTAACATTTTAAAATTTTTTGTACCTGCTCTATTTCGGCCATCGGGCAGCTAAGTTACCATGGAGGAACCTAACAAGATTTGACTTAATATTCTAGATCTGAACTCGCGCCAACTGCTTGCATCAAAATCCATTCAAGAAAGTAGCTCTGAAGCCGAGAAATGCGATCGACCATAAGCACTACGGGGCGTATACGTAACATTTTAAAATTTTTTGTACCTGCTCCATTTCGACCATCGGGCAGCTAAGTTACCATGGAGGAACCTAACAAGATTTGACTTAATATTCTAGATCTGAACTCGCGCCAACTGCTTGCATCAAAATCCAGTCAAGAATGTAGCTCTGAATCCGAGAAAAGCGATGGACCATAAGCACTACGGGGCGTATACGTAACATTTTCAAATTTTTGGTACCTGCTCCATTTCGACCATCGGACAGCTAAGTTACCATGGAGGAACCAAACAAGATTTGACTTAATATTCTAGATCTTAACTCGCGCCAACTGCTTGCATCAAAATCCAGTCAAGAATTTAGCTCTGAATCCGAGAAAAGCGATGGACCATAAGCACTACGGGGCGTATACGTAACATTTTAAAATTGTTTGTACCTGCTCCATTTCGACCATCGGGCAGCTAAGTTACTATGGAGGAACCACCCAAGATTTGACTTAATAAGCTAGATCTTAACTCGAGCCAACTGTTTGCATCAAAATCCATTCAAGAAAGTAGCTCTGAAGCCGAGAAATGCGATCGACCATAAGCACTACGGGGCGTATAAGTAACATTTTAAAATTTTTTGTACCTGCTCTATTTCGACCATCGGACAGCTAAGTTACCATGGAGGAACCTAACAAGATTTGATTTAATATTCTAGATCTTAACTCGCGCCAACTGCTTGCATCAAAATCCAGTCTAGAAAGTAGCTCTGAAACCGAGAAATGCGATCGACCATAAGCACTACGGGGCGTATTCGTAACATTTTCAAATTTTTTGTACCTGCTCCATTTCGACCATCGGGCAGCTAAGTTACCATGGAGGAACCTAACAAGATTTGACTTAATATTATAGATCTGAACTCGAGCCAACTGCTTGCATCAAAATCCATTCAAGAAAGTAGCTCTGAAGCCGAGAAATGCGATCGACCATAAGCACTACGGGGCGTATAAGTAACATTTTAAAATTTTTTGTACCTGCTCTATATCGACCATCGGACAGCTAAGTTACCATGGAGGAACCTAACAAGATTTGACTTAATATTCTAGATCTTAACTCGCGCCAACTGCTTGCATCAAAACCCAGTCAAGAAAGTAGCTCTGCAGCCGAGAAATGCGATCGACCATAAGCACTACGGGGCGTATACGTAACATTTTAAAATGTTTTGTACCTGCTCTATTTCGGCCATCGGGCAGCTAAGTTACCATGGAGGAACCTAACAAGATTTGACTTAATATTCTAGATCTGAACTCGCGCCAACTGCGTGCATCAAAATCCAGTCAAGAAAGTAGCTCTGAAGCCGAGAAATGCGATCGACCATAAGCACTACGGGCCGTATACGTAACATTTTAAAATTTTTTGTACCTGCTCTATTTCGGCCATCGGGCAGCTAAGTTACCATGGAGGAACCTAACAAGATTTGACTTAATATTCTAGATCTGAACTCGCGCCAACTGCTTGCATCAAAATCCAGTCAAGAAAGTAGCTCTGAAGCCGAGAAATGCGATCGACCATAAGCACTACGGGGCGTATACGTAACATTTTAAAATTTTTCGTACCTGCTCTATTTCGGCCATCGGGCAGCTAAGTTACCATGGAGGAACCTAACAAGATTTGACTTAATATTCTAGATCTGAACTCGCGCCAACTGTTTGCATCAAAATCCATTCAAGAAAGTAGCTCTGAAGCCGAGAAATGCGATCGACCATAAGCACTACGGGGCGTATACGTAACATTTTAAAATTTTTTGTACCTGCTCCATTTCGACCATCGGGCAGCTAAGTTACCATGGAGGAACCTAACAAGATTTGACTTAATATTCTAGATCTGAACTCGCGCCAACTGCTTGCATCAAAATCCAGTCAAGAATTTAGCTCTGAATCCGAGAAAAGCGATGGACCATAAGCACTACGGGGCGTATACGTAACATTTTAAAATTGTTTGTACCTGCTCCATTTCGACCATCGGGCAGCTAAGTTACTATGGAGGAACCACCCAAGATTTGACTTAATAAGCTAGATCTTAACTCGAGCCAACTGTTTGCATCAAAATCCATTCAAGAAAGTAGCTCTGAAGCCGAGAAATGCGATCGACCATAAGCACTACGGGGCGTATAAGTAACATTTTAAAATTTTTTGTACCTGCTCTATTTCGACCATCGGACAGCTAAGTTACCATGGAGGAACCTAACAAGATTTGATTTAATATTCTAGATCTTAACTCGCGCCAACTGCTTGCATCAAAATCCAGTCTAGAAAGTAGCTCTGAAACCGAGAAATGCGATCGACCATAAGCACTACGGGGCGTATTCGTAACATTTTCAATTTTTTTTTACCTGCTCCATTTCGACCATCGGGCAGCTAAGTTACCATGGAGGAACCTAACAAGATTTGACTTAATATTATAGATCTGAACTCGAGCCAACTGCTTGCATCAAAATCCATTCAAGAAAGTAGCTCTGAAGCCGAGAAATGCGATCGACCATAAGCACTACGGGGCGTATAAGTAACATTTTAAAATTTTTTGTACCTGCTCTATTTCGACCATCGGACAGCTAAGTTACCATGGAGGAACCTAACAAGATTTGACTTAATATTCTAGATCTTAACTCGCGCCAACTGCTTGCATCAAAATCCAGTCAAGAAAGTAGCTCTGCAGCCGAGAAATGCGATCGACCATAAGCACTACGGGGCGTATACGTTACATTTTAAAATTGTTTGTACCTGCTCCATTTCGACCATCGGGCAGCTAAGTTACCATGGAGAAACCACCCAAGGTTTGACTTAATAAGCTAGATCTTAACTCGCGCCAACTGCTTGCATCAAAATCCGTCAAGAAAGTAGCTTTGAAGAAGAGAAATGCGATCGACCATAAGCACTACGGGGCGTATACGTAACATTTTAAAATTGTTTGTACCTGCTCTATTTCGGCCATCGAGCAGCTAAGTTACCATGGAGGAACCTAACAAGATTTGACTTAATATTCTAGATCTGAACTCGCGCCAACTGCGTGCATCAAAATCCAGTCAAGAAAGTAGCTCTGAAGCCGAGAAATGCGATCGACCATAAGCACTACGGGCCGGATACGTAACATTTTAAAATTTTTTGTACCTGCTCTATTTCGGCCATCGGGCAGCTAAGTTACCATGGAGGAACCTAACAAGATTTGACTTAATATTCTAGATCTGAACTCGCGCCAACTGCTTGCATCAAAATCCAGTCAAGAAAGTAGCTTTGAAGAAGTGAAATGCGATCGACCATAAGCACTACGGGGCGTATACGTAACATTTTAAAATTTTTTGTACCTGCTCCATTTCGACCATCGGGCAAGTAAGTTACCATGGAGGAACCTAACAAGATTTGACTTAATATTCTAGATCTGAACTCGCGCCAACTGCGTGCATCAAAATCCAGTCAAGAAAGTAGCTCTGAAGCCGAGAAATGCGATCGACCATAAGCACTACGGGCCGTATACGTAACATTTTAAAATTTTTTGTACCTGCTCTATTTCGGCCATCGGGCAGCTAAGTTACCATGGAGGAACCTAACAAGATTTGACTTAATATTCTAGATCTGAACTCGCGCCAACTGCTTGCATCAAAATCCAGTCAAGAAAGTAGCTCTGAAGCCGAGAAATGCGATCGACCATAAGCACTACGGGGCGTATACGTAACATTTTAAAATTTTTTGTACCTGCTCTATTTCGGCCATCGGGCAGCTAAGTTACCATGGAGGAACCTAACAAGATTTGACTTAATATTCTAGATCTGAACTCGCGCCAACTGCTTGCATCAAAATCCATTCAAGAAAGTAGCTCTGAAGCCGAGAAATGCGATCGACCATAAGCACTACGGGGCGTATACGTAACATTTTAAAATTTTTTGTACCTGCTCCATTTCGACCATCGGGCAGCTAAGTTACCATGGAGGAACCTAACAAGATTTGACTTAATATTCTAGATCTGAACTCGCGCCAACTGCTTGCATCAAAATCCAGTCAAGAATGTAGCTCTGAATCCGAGAAAAGCGATGGACCATAAGCACTACGGGGCGTATACGTAACATTTTCAAATTTTTGGTACCTGCTCCATTTCGACCATCGGACAGCTAAGTTACCATGGAGGAACCAAACAAGATTTGACTTAATATTCTAGATCTTAACTCGCGCCAACTGCTTGCATCAAAATCCAGTCTAGAAAGTAGCTCTGAAACCGAGAAATGCGATCGACCATAAGCACTACGGGGCGTATTCGTAACATTTTCAAATTTTTTGTACCTGCTCCATTTCGACCATCGGGCAGCTAAGTTACCATGGAGAAACCAACCAAGATTTGACTTAATATTCTAGATCTTAACTCGCGCCAACTGCTTGCATCAAAATCCAGTCAAGAAAGTAGCTCTGAAGCCGAGAAATGCGATCGACCATAAGCACTACGGGGCGTATACGTAACATTTTAAAATTTTTTGTACCTGCTCTATTTCGGCCATCGGGCAGCTAAGTTACCATGGAGGAACCTAACAAGATTTGACTTAATATTCTAGATCTGAACTCGCGCCAACTGCTTGCATCAAAATCCATTCAAGAAAGTAGCTCTGAAGCCGAGAAATGCGATCGACCATAAGCACTACGGGGCGTATACGTAACATTTTAAAATTTTTTGTACCTGCTCCATTTCGACCATCGGGCAGCTAAGTTACCATGGAGGAACCTAACAAGATTTGACTTAATATTCTAGATCTGAACTCGCGCCAACTGCTTGCATCAAAATCCAGTCAAGAATGTAGCTCTGAATCCGAGAAAAGCGATGGACCATAAGCACTACGGGGCGTATACGTAACATTTTCAAATTTTTGGTACCTGCTCCATTTCGACCATCGGACAGCTAAGTTACCATGGAGGAACCAAACAAGATTTGACTTAATATTCTAGATCTTAACTCGCGCCAACTGCTTGCATCAAAATCCAGTCTAGAAAGTAGCTCTGAAACCGAGAAATGCGATCGACCATAAGCACTACGGGGCGTATTCGTAACATTTTCAAATTTTTTGTACCTGCTCCATTTCGACCATCGGGCAGCTAAGTTACCATGGAGAAACCAACCAAGATTTGACTTAATATTCTAGATCTTAACTCGCGCCAACTGCTTGCATCAAAATCCGGTCAAGAAAGTAGCTCTGAAGCCGAGAAATGCGATCGAAAATAAGCACTACGGGGCGTATACGTAACATTTTAAAATTGTTTGTACCTGCTCCATTTCGACCATCGGGCGCTAAGTTACCATGGAGGAACCACCCAAGATTTGACTTAATAAGCTAGATCTTAACTCGCGCCAACTGCTTGCATCAAAATCCAGTCAAGAATGTAGCTCTGAATCCGAGAAAAGCGATGGACCATAAGCACTACGGGGCGTATACGTAACATTTTCAAATTTTTGGTACCTGCTCCATTTCGACCATCGGACAGCTAAGTTACCATGGAGGAACCTAACAAGACTTGACTTAATATTCTAGATCTTAACTCGCGCCAGCTGCTTGCATCAAAATCCAGTCTAGAAAGTAGCTCTGAAGCCGAGAAATGCGATCGACCAGAAGCACTACGGGGCGTATTCGTAACATTTTCAAATTTTTTGTACCTGCTCCATTTCGACCATCGGGCAGCTAAGTTACCATGGAGAAACCAACCAAGATTTGACTTAATATTCTAGATCTTAACTCGCGCCAACTGCTTGCATCAAAATCCAGTCAAGAAAGTAGCTCTGAAGCCGTGAAATGCGATCGACCATAAGCACTACGGGGCGTATACGTAACATTTTAAAATTGTTTGTACCTGCTCCATTTCGACCATCGGGCAGCTAAGTTACCATGGAGGAACCACCCAAGATTTGACTTAATAAGCTAGATCTTAACTCGCGCCAACTGCTTGCATCAAAATCCGTCAAGAAAGTAGCTTTGAAGAAGAGAAATGCGATCGACCATAAGCACTACGGGGCGTATACGTAACATTTTAAAATTGTTTGTACCTGCTCCATTTCGACCATCGGGCAGCTAAGTTACCATGGAGGAACCTAACAAGATTTGACTTAATATTCTAGATCTGAACTCGCGCCAACTGCTTGCATCAAAATCCAGTCAAGAAAGTAGCTTTGAAGAAGTGAAATGCGATCGACCATAAGCACTACGGGGCGTATACGTAACATTTTAAAATTTTTTGTACCTGCTCCATTTCGACCATTGGGCAGCTAACTTACCATGGAGGAACCTAACAAGATTTGACTTAATATTCTAGATCTGAACTCGCGCCAACTGCTTGCATCAAAATCCAGTCAAGAAAGTAGCTCTGAAGCCGAGAAATGCGATCGACCGGGGCGTATACGTAACATTTTAAATTTTTTTGTACCTGCTCCATTTCGACCATCGGGCAGCTAAGTTACCATGGATGAACCTAACAAGATTTGACTTAATATTCTAGATCTGAACTCGCGCCAACTGCTTGCATCAAAATCCAGTCAAGAATATAGCTCTGAATCCGAGAAAAGCGATGGACCATAAGCACTACGGGGCGTATACGTAACATTTTAAAATTGTTTGTACCTGCTCCATTTCGACCATCGGGCAGCTAAGTTACCATGGAGAAACCAACCAAGATTTGACTTAATATTCTAGATCTTAACTCGCGCCAGCTGCTTGCATCAAAATCCAGTCTAGAAAGTAGCTCTGAAGCCGAGAAATGCGATCGACCATAAGCACTACGGGGCGTATACGTAACATTTTAAAATTGTTTGTACCTGCTCCATTTCGACCATCGGGCAGCTAAGTTACCATGGAGGAACCACCCAAGATTTGACTTAATAAGCTAGATCTTAACTCGCGCCAACTGCTTGCATCAAAATCCAGTCAAGAATGTAGCTCTGAATCCGAGAAAAGCGATGGACCATAAGCACTACGGGGCGTATACGTAACATTTTCAAATTTTTGGTACCTGCTCCATTTCGACCATCGGACAGCTAAGTTACCATGGAGGAACCTAACAAGATTTGACTTAATATTCTAGATCTTAACTCGCGCCAGCTGCTTGCATCAAAATCCAGTCTAGAAAGTAGCTCTGAAGCCGAGAAATGCGATCGACCATAAGCACTACGGGGCGTATTCGTAACATTTTCAAATTTTTTGTACCTGCTCCATTTCGACCATCGGGCAGCTAAGTTACCATGGAGAAACCAACCAAGATTTGACTTAATATTCTAGATCTTAACTCGCGCCAACTGCTTGCATCAAAATCCAGTCAAGAAAGTAGCTCTGAAGCCGTGAAATGCGATCGACCATAAGCACTACGGGGCGTATACGTAACATTTTAAAATTGTTTGTACCTGCTCCATTTCGACCATCGGGCAGCTAAGTTACCATGGAGGAACCACCCAAGATTTGACTTAATAAGCTAGATCTTAACTCGCGCCAACTGCTTGCATCAAAATCCGTCAAGAAAG
The DNA here is from genome assembly GCA_958301585.1 of Merodon equestris. Lineage (NCBI taxonomy): Eukaryota > Metazoa > Arthropoda > Insecta > Diptera > Syrphidae > Merodon > Merodon equestris. The sequence continues at coordinate 36,583,898 of OY284416.1, read as the reverse complement.
TAGCTTTGAAGGAGAGAAATGCGATCGACCATAAGCACTACGGGGCGTATACGTAACATTTTAAAATTTTTTGTACCTGCTCCATTTCGACCATCGGGCAGCTAAGTTACCATGGAGGAACCTAACAAGATTTGACTTAATATTCTAGATCTGAACTCGCGCCAACTGCTTGCATCAAAATCCAGTCAAGAAAGTAGCTTTGAAGAAGTGAAATGCGATCGACCATAAGCACTACGGGGCGTATACGTAACATTTTAAAATTTTTTGTACCTGCTCCATTTCGACCATTGGGCAGCTAACTTACCATGGAGGAACCTAACAAGATTTGACTTAATATTCTAGATCTGAACTCGCGCCAACTGCTTGCATCAAAATCCAGTCAAGAAAGTAGCTCTGAAGCCGAGAAATGCGATCGACCATAAGCACTACGGGGCGTATACGTAACATTTTAAAATTGTTTGTACCTGCTCCATTTCGACCATCGGGCAGCTAAGTTACCATGGAGGAACCACCCAAGATTTGACTTAATAAGCTAGATCTTAACTCGCGCCAACTGCTTGCATCAAAATCCGTCAAGAAAGTAGCTTTGAAGAAGAGAAATGCGATCGACCATAAGCATTACGGGGCGTATACGTAACATTTTAAAATTTTTTGTACCTGCTCCATTTCGACCATCGGGCAGCTAAGTTACCATGGAGGAACCTAACAAGATTTGACTTAATATTCTAGATCTGAACTCGCGCCAACTGCTTGCATCAAAATCCAGTCAAGAAAGTAGCTCTGAAGCCGAGAAATGCGATCGACCATAAGCATTACGGGGCGTATACGTAACATTTTAAAATTTTTTGTACCTGCTCCATTTCGACCATCGGGCAGCTAAGTTACCATGGAGGAACCTAACAAGATTTGACTTAATATTCTAGATCTGAACTCGCGCCAACTGCTTGCATCAAAATCCAGTCAAGAAAGTAGCTCTGAAGCCGAGAAATGCGATCGACCATAAGCACTATGAGGCGTATACGTAACATTTTAAAATTTTTTGTACATACTCCATTTCGACCATCGGGCAGCTAGGTTACCATGGAGGAACCTGACAAGATTTGACTTAATATTCTAGATCTTAACTCGCGCCAACTGCTTGCATCAAAATCCAGTCAAGAAAGTAGCTCCGAAGCCGAGAAATGAGATCGACCATAAGCACTACGGGGCGTATACGTAACATTTTAAATTTTTTTGTACCTGCTTAATTTCGGCCATCGGGCAGCTAAGCTACCATGGAGGAACCTAACAAGATTTGCCTTAATATTCTAGATCTTAACTCGCGCCAACTGCTTGCATCAAAATCCAGTCAAGAAAGTAGCTCCGAAGCCGAGAAATGAGATCGACCATAAGCACTACGGGGCGTATACGTAACATTTTAAAATTTTTGGTACCTGCTCCATTACGACCATCGGGCTGCTAATTAGCATGGAGGAACCACCCAAGATTTGACTTACTAAGCTAGACCTTAACTCGCGCCAACTGCTTGCATCAAAATCCAGTCAAGTATACGGCGCGTATACGTAACATTTTAAAATTTTTGGTACCTGCTCCATTTCGGCCATCGGGCAGCTAAGTTACCATGGAGGAACCTAACAAGATTTGACTTAATATTCTAGATCTGAACTCGCGCCAACTGCTTGCATCAAAATCCAGTCAAGAATGTAGCTCTGAAGCCGAGAAATTCGATCGACCATAAGCACTACGGGGCGTATACGTAACATTTTAAAATTTTTTGTACCTGCTCCATTTCGACCATCGGGCAGCTAAGTTACCATGGAGAAACCAACCAAGATTTGACTTAATATTCTAGATCTTAACTCGCGCCAACTGCTTGCATCAAAATCCGGTCAAGAAAGTAGCTCTGAAGCCGAGAAATGCGATCGACCGTAAGCACTACGGGGCGTATACGTAACATTTTAAAATTGTTTGTACCTGCTCCATTTCGACCATCGGGCAGCTAAGTTACCATGGAGGAACCTAACAAGATTTGACTTAATATTCTAGATCTGAACTCGCGCCAACTGCTTGCATCAAAATCCAGTTAAGAAAGTAGCTCTGAAGCCGAGAAATGCGATCGACCATAAGCACTACGGGGCGTATACGTAACATTTTAAATTTGTTTGTACCTGCTCTATTTCGGCCATCGGGCAGCTAAGTTACCATGGAGGAACCTAACAAGATTTGACTTAATATTCTAGATCTGAACTCGCGCCAACTGCTTGCATCAAAATCCAGTCAAGAAAGTAGCTCTGAAGCCGAGAAATGCCATCGACCATAAGCACTACGGGGCGTATACGTAACATTTAAAATTTTTTTGTACCTGCTCCATTTCGGCCATCGGCCAGCTAAGTTACCATGGAGGAACCTAACAAGATTTGACTTAATATTCTAGATCTGAACTCGCGCCAACTGCTTGCACCAAAATCCAGTCAAGAATGTAGCTCTGAATCCGAGAAATGCGATCGACCATAAGCACTACGGGGCGTATACGTAACATTTTAAAAATTTTTGTACCTGCTCCATTTCGGCCATCGGGCAACTAAGTTACCATGGAGGAACCTAACAAGATTTGACTTAATATTCTAGATCTGAACTCGCGCCAACTGCTTGCATCAAAATCCATTCAAGAAAGTAGCTCTGAAGCCGAGAAATGCGATCGACCATAAGCACTACGGGGCGTATACGTAACATTTTAAATTTTTTTGTACCTGCTCCATTTCGACCATCGGGCAGCTAAGTTACCATGGAGGAACCTAACAAGATTTGACTTAATATTCTAGATCTGAACTCGCGCCAACTGCTTGCACCAAAATCCAGTTAAGAAAGTAGCTCTGAAGCCGAGAAATGCGATCGACCATAAGCACTACGGGGCGTATACGTAACATTTTAAATTTGTTTGTACCTGCTCTATTTCGGCCATCGGGCAGCTAAGTTACCATGGAGGAACCTAACAAGATTTGACTTAATATTCTAGATCTGAACTCGCGCCAACTGCTTGCACCAAAATCCAGTTAAGAAAGTAGCTCTGAAGCCGAGAAATGCGATCGACCATAAGCACTACGGGGCGTATACGTAACATTTTAAATTTTTTTGTACCTGCTCTATTTCGGCCATCGGGCAGCTAAGTTACCATGGAGGAACCTAACAAGATTTGACTTAATATTCTAGATCTGAACTCGCGCCAACTGCTTGCACCAAAATCCAGTTAAGAAAGTAGCTCTGAAGCCGAGAAATGCGATCGACCATAAGCACTACGGGGCGTATACGTAACATTTTAAATTTTTTTGTACCTGCTCTATTTCGGCCATCGGGCAGCTAAGTTACCATGGAGGAACCTAACAAGATTTGACTTAATATTCTAGATCTGAACTCGCGCCAACTGCTTGCATCAAAATCCAGTTAAGAAAGTAGCTCTGAAGCCGAGAAATGCGATCGACCATAAGCACTACGGGGCGTATACGTAACATTTTAAATTTGTTTGTACCTGCTCTATTTCGGCCATCGGGCAGCTAAGTTACCATGGAGGAACCTAACAAGATTTGACTTAATATTCTAGATCTGAACTCGCGCCAACTGCTTGCATCAAAATCCAGTCAAGAAAGTAGCTCTGAAGCCGAGAAATGCCATCGACCATAAGCACTACGGGGCGTATACGCAACATTTAAAATTTTTTTGTACCTGCTCCATTTCGGCCATCGGCCAGCTAAGTTACCGTGGAGGAACCTAACAAGATTTGACTTAATATTCTAGATCTGAACTCGCGCCAACTGCTTGCACCAAAATCCAATCAAGAATGTAGCTCTGAATCCGAGAAATGCGATCGACCATAAGCACTACGGGGCGTATACGTAACATTTTAAAATTTTTTGTACCTGCTCCATTTCGGCCATCGGGCAACTAAGTTACCATGGAGGAACCTAACAAGATTTGACTTAATATTCTAGATCTGAACTCGCGCCAACTGCTTGCATCAAAATCCAGTCAAGAATGTAGCTCTGAATCCGAGAAAAGCGATGGACCATAAGCACTACGGGGCGTATACGTAACATTTTCAAATTTTTGGTACCTGTTCCATTTCGGCCATCGGGCAGCTGAGTTACCATGGAGGAACCTAACAAGATTTGACTTAATATTCTAGATCTGAACTCGCGCCAACTGCTTGCATCAAAATCCATTCAAGAAAGTAGCTCTGAAGCCGAGAAATGCGATCGACCGTAAGCACTACGGGGCGTATACGTAACATTTTAAAATTGTTTGTACCTGCTCCATTTCGACCATCGGGCAGCTAAGTTACCATGGAGGAACCACCCAAGATTTGTTTTAATAAGCTAGATCTTAACTCGCGCCAACTGCCTGCATCAAAATACGTCAAGAAAGTAGCTTTGAAGAAGAGAAATGCGATCGACCATAAGCACTACGGGGCGTATACGTAACATTTTAAAATTTTTTGTACCTGCCCCATTTCGACCATCGGGCAGCTAAGTTACCATGGAGGAACCTAACAAGATTTGACTTAATATTCTAGATCTTAACTCGCGCCAGCTGCTTGCATCAAAATCCAGTCTAGAAAGTAGCTCTGAAGCCGAGAAATGCGATCGACCATAAGCACTACGGGGCGTATTCGTAACATTTTCAAATTTTTTGTACCTGCTCCATTTCGACCATCGGGCAGCTAAGTTACCATGGAGAAACCAACCAAGATTTGACTTAATATTCTAGATCTTAACTCGCGCCAACTGCTTGCATCAAAATCCAGTCAAGAAAGTAGCTCTGAAGCCGTGAAATGCGATCGACCATAAGCACTACGTGGCGTATACGTAACATTTTAAAATTGTTTGTACCTGCTCCATTTCGACCATCGGGCTAAGTTACCATGGAGGAACCACCCAAGATTTGACTTAATAAGCTAGATCTTAACTCGCGCCAACTGCTTGCATCAAAATCCAGTCAAGAAAGTAGCTTTGAAGAAGTGAAATGCGATCGACCATAAGCACTACGGGGCGTATACGTAACATTTTAAAATTTTTTGTACCTGCTCCATTTCGACCATTGGGCAGCTAAGTTTCCATGGAGGAACCTAACAAGATTTGACTTAATATTCTAGATCTGAACTCGCGCCAACTGCTTGCATCAAAATCCAGTCAAGAAAGTAGCTCTGAAGCCGAGAAATGCGATCGACCATAAGCACTACGGGTCGTATACGTAACATTTTAAAATTGTTTGTACCTGCTCCATTTCGACCATCGGGCAGCTAAGTTACCATGGAGGAACCACCCAAGATTTGACTTAATAAGCTAGATCTTAACTCGCGCCAACTGCTTGCATCAAAATCCGTCAAGAAAGTAGCTTTGAAGAAGAGAAATGCGATCGACCATAAGCATTACGGGGCGTATACGTAACATTTTAAAATTTTTTGTACCTGCTCCATTTCGACCATCGGGCAGCTAAGTTACCATGGAGGAACCTAACAAGATTTGACTTAATATTCTAGATCTGAACTCGCGCCAACTGCTTGCATCAAAATCCAGTCAAGAAAGTAGCTCTGAAGCCGAGAAATGCGATCGACCATAAGCACTATGGGGCGTATACGTAACATTTTAAAATTTTTTGTACCTGCTCCATTTCGGCCATCGGGCAGCTAAGTTACCATGGAGGAACCTAACAAGATTTGACTTAATATTCTAGATCTGAACTCGCGCCAACTGCTTGCATCAAAATCCAGTCAAGAATGTAGCTCTGAATCCGAGAAAAGCGATGGACCATAAGCACTACGGGACGTATACGTAACATTTTAAAATTGTTTGTACCTGCTCCATTTCGACCATCGGGCAGCTAAGTTACCATGGAGGAACCACCCAAGATTTGTTTTAATAAGCTAGATCTTAACTCGCGCCAACTGCCTGCATCAAAATACGTCAAGAAAGTAGCTTTGAAGAAGAGAAATGCGATCGACCATAAGCACTACGGGGCGTATACGTAACATTTTAAATTTTTTTGTACCTGCTCCATTTCGACCATCGGGCAGCTAAGTTACCATGGAGGAACCTAACAAGATTTGACTTAATATTCTAGGTCTTAACTCGCGCCAACTGCTTGCATCAAAATCCAGTCAAGAAAGTAGCTCCGAAGTCGACCATAAGCACTACGGGGCGTATACGTAACATTTTAAATTTTTTTGTACCTGCTTAATTTCGGCCATCGGGCAGCTAAGCTACCATGGAGGAACCTAACAAGATTTGCCTTAATATTCTAGATCTTAACTCGCGCCAACTGCTTGCATCAAAATCCAGTCAAGAAAGTAGCTCCGAAGCCGAGAAATGAGATCGACCATAAGCACTACGGGGCGTATACGTAACATTTTAAAATTTTTGGTACCTGCTCCATTACGACCATCGGGCTGCTAATTAGCATGGAGGAACCACCCAAGATTTGACTTACTAAGCTAGACCTTAACTCGCGCCAACTGCTTGCATCAAAATCCAGTCAAGAATGTAGCTCTGAATCCGAGAAAAGCGATGGACCATAAGCAGTACGGGGCGTATACGTAACATTTTCAAAGTTTTTGTACCTGCTTAATTTCGGCCATCGGGCAGCTATGTTACCATGGAGGAACCTAACAAGATTTGACTTAATATTCTAGATCTTAACTCGCGCCAACTGCTTGCATCAAAATCCAGTCAAGTATACGGCGCGTATACGTAACATTTTAAAATTTTTGCTACCTGCTCCATTTCTACCATCGGGCAGCTAAGTTACCATGGAGGAACCTAACAAGATTTGACTTAATATTCTAGATCTGAACTCGCGCCAACTGCTTGCATCAAAATCCAGTCAAGAATGTAGCTCTGAAGCCGAGAAATGCGATCGACCATAAGCACTACGGGGCGTATACGTAACATTTTAAAATTGTTTGTACCTGCTCCATTTCGACCATCGGGCAGCTAAGTTACCATGGAGGAACCACCCAAGATTTGTTTAGTAAGCTAGATCTTAACTCGCGCCAACTGCTTGCATCAAAATCCGTCAAGAAAGTAGCTTTGAAGAAGAGAAATGCGATCGACCATAAGCACTACGGGGCGTATACGTAACATTTTAAAATTTTTTGTACCTGCTCCATTTCGACCATCGGGCAGCTAAGTTACCATGGAGGAACCTAACAAGATTTGACTTAATATTCTGGATCTGAACTCGCGCCAACTGCTTGCATCAAAATCCAGTTGAGAAAGTAGCTCTGAAGCCGAGAAATGCGATCGACCATAAGCACTACGGGGCGTATACGTAACATTTTAAAATTGTTTGTACCTGCTCCATTTCGGCCATCGGGCAGCTAAGTTACCATGGAGGAACCACCCAAAATTTGTTTAGTAAGCTAGATCTTAACTCGCGCCAACTGCTTGCATCAAAATCCGTCAAGAAAGTAGCTTTGAAGAAGAGAAATGCGATTGACCATAAGCACTACGGGGCGTATACGTAACATTTTAAAATTTTTTGTACCTGCTCCATTTCGACCATCGGCCAGCTAAGTTACCATGGAGGAACCTAACAAGATTTGACTTAATATTCTAGATCTGAACTAGCGCCAACTGCTTGCACCAAAATCCAGTCAAAAATGTAGCTCTGAATCCGAGAAATGCGATCGACCATAAGCACTACGGGGCGTATACGTAACATTTTAAAATTTTTTGTACCTGCTCCATTTCGGCCATCGGGCAGCTAAGTTACCATGGAGGAACCTAACAAGATTTGACTTAATATTCTAGATCTGAACTCGCGCCAACTGCTTGCATCAAAATCCAGTCAAGAATGTAGCTCTGAATCCGAGAAAAGCGATGGACCATAAGCACTACGGGGCGTATACGTAACATTTTCAAATTTTTGGTACCTGTTCCATTTCGGCCATCGGGCAGCTGAGTTACCATGGAGGAACCTAACAAGATTTGACTTAATATTCTAGATCTGAACTCGCGCCAACTGCTTGCATCAAAATCCATTCAAGAAAGTAGCTCTGAAGCCGAGAAATGCGATGGACCATAAGCACTACGGGGCGTATACGTAACATTTTAAAATTTTTTGTACCTGCTCCATTTCGACCATCGGGCAGCTAAGTTACCATGGAGAAACCAACCAAGATTTGACTTAATATTCTAGATCTTAACTCGCGCCAACTGCTTGCATCAAAATCCAGTTAAGAAAGTAGCTCTGAAGCCGAGAAATGCGATCGACCGTAAGCACTACGGGGCGTATACGTAACATTTTAAAATTGTTTGTACCTGCTCCATTTCGACCATCGGGCAGCTAAGTTACCACGAAGGAACCTAACAAGATTTGACTTAATATTCTAGATCTGAACTCGCGCCAACTGCTTGCATCAAAATCCATTCAAGAAAGTAGCTCTGAAGCCGAGAAATGCGATCGACCATAAGCACTACGGGGCGTATACGTAACATTTTAAAATTTTTTGTACCTGCCCCATTTCGACCATCGGGCAGCTAAGTTACCATGGAGGAACCTAACAAGATTTGACTTAATATTCTAGATCTGAACTCGCGCCAACTGCTTGCATCAAAATCCAGTTAAGAAAGTAGCTCTGAAGCCGAGAAATGCGATCGACCGTAAGCACTACGGGGCGTATACGTAACATTTTAAAATTGTTTGTACCTGCTCCATTTCGACCATCGGGCAGCTAAGTTACCATGGAGGAACCACCCAAGATTTGTTTTAATAAGCTAGATCTTAACTCGCGCCAACTACCTGCATCAAAATACGTCAAGAAAGTAGCTTTGAAGAAGAGAAATGCGATCGACCATAAGCACTACGGGGCGTATACGTAACATTTTAAATTTTTTTGTACCTGCTCCATTTCAACCATCGGGCAGCTCAGTTACCATGGAGAAACCAACCAAGATTTGACTTAATATTCTAGATCTTAACTCGCGCCAACTGCTTGCATCAAAATCCAGTCAAGAAAGTAGCTCTGAAGCCGCGAAATGCGATCGACCATAAGCACTACGGGGCGTATACGTAACATTTTAAAATTGTTTGTACCTGCTCCATTTCGACCATCGGGCAGCTAAGTTACCATGGAGGAACCACCCAAGATTTGACTTAATAAGCTAGACCTTCACTCGCGCCAACTGCTTGCATAAAAATCCGTCAAGAAAGTAGCTTTGAAGAAGAGAAATGCGATCGGCCATAAGCACTACGGGGCGTATACGTAACATTTTAAAATTTTTTGTACCTGCTCCATTTCGACCATCGGGCAGCTAAGTTACCATGGAGAAACCAACCAAGATTTGACTTAATATTCTAGATCTTAACTCGCGCCAACTGCTTGCATCAAAATCCCGTCAAGAAAGTAGCTCTGAAGCCGAGAAATGCGATCGACCATAAGCACTACGGGGCGTATACGTAACATTTTAAAATTGTTTGTACCTGCTCCATTTCGACCATCGGGCAGCTAAGTTACCATGGAGGAACCACCCAAGATTTGACTTAATAAGCTAGACCTTCACTCGCGCCAACTGCTTGCATAAAAATCCGTCAAGAAAGTAGCTTTGAAGAAGAGAAATGCGATCGACCATAAGCACTACGGGGCGTATACGTAACATTTTAAAATTGTTTGTACCTGCTCCATTTCGACCATCGGGCAGCTAAGTTACCATGGAGGAACCACCCAAGATTTGACTTAATAAGCTAGACCTTCACTCGCGCCAACTGCTTGCATAAAAATCCGTCAAGAAAGTAGCTTTGAAGAAGAGAAATGCGATCGACCATAAGCACTACGGGGCGTATACGTAACATTTTAAATTTTTTTGTACCTGCTCCATTTCGACCATCGGGCAGCTAAGTTACCATGAAGGAACCTAACAATATTTGACTTAATATTCTAGATCTGAACTCGCGCCAACTGCTTGCATCAAAATCCAGTCTAGAAAGTAGCTCTGAAGCCGAGAAATGCGATCGACCATAAGCACTACGGGGCGTATACGTAACATTTTAAAATTTTTTGTACATGCTCCATTTCGACCATCGCATCGGGCAGCTAATTTACCATGGAGGAACCTAACAAGATTTGACTTAGTATTCTAGATCTGAACTCGCGCCAACTGCTTGCATCAAAATCCAGTCAAGAATGTAGCTCTGAATCCGAGAAAAGCGATGGACCATAAGCACTACGGGGCGTATACGTAACATTTTAAAATTTTTTGTACCTGCCCCATTTCGACCATCGGGCAGCTAAGTTACCATGGAGGAACCTAACAAGATTTGACTTAATATTCTAGATCTTCACTCGCGCCAACTGCTTGCATCAAAATCCAGTCTAGAAAGTAGCTCTGAAACCGAGAAATGCGATCGACCATAAGCACTACGGGGCGTATTCGTAACATTTTAAAATTTTTTGTACCTGCTCCATTTCGACCATCGGGCAGCTAAGTTACCGTGGAGAAAGCACCCAAGATTTGACTTAATAAGCTAGATCTTAACTCGCGCCAACTGCTTGCATCAAAATCCAGTCTAGAAAGTAGCTCTGAAACCGAGAAATGCGGTCGACCATAAGCACTACGGGGCGTATTCGTAACATTTTAAATTTTTTTGTACCTGCTCCATTTCGGCCATCGGGCAGCTAAGGTACCATGGAGGAACCTAACAAGATTTGATTTAATATTCTAGATCTGAACTCGCGCCAACTGCTTGCATCAAAATCCAGTCAAGAAAGTAGCTCTGAAGCCGAGAAATGCGATCGACCATAAGCACTAGAATATTAAGTCAAATCTTGGTTGGTTTCTCCATGGTAACTTAGCTGCCCGATGGTCGAAATGGAGCAGGTACAAAAAATTTGAAAATGTTACGAATACGCCCCGTAGTGCTTATGGTCGATCGCATTTCTCGGCTTCAGAGCTACTTTCTAGACTGGATTTTGATGCAAGCAGTTGGCGCGAGTTAAGATCTAGAATATTAAGTCAAATCTTGTTAGGTTCCTCCATGGTAACTTAGCTGCCCGATGGTCGAAATGGAGCAGGTACAAAAAATTTTAAAATGTTACGTATACGCCCCGTAGCGCTTATGGTCGATCGCATTTCTCTTCTTCAAAGCTACTTTCTTGACGGATTTTGATGCAAGCAGTTGGCGCGAGTTAAGATCTAACTTATTAAGTCAAATCTTGGGTGGTTCCTCCATGGTAACTTAGCTGCCCGATGGTCGAAATGGAGCAGGTACAAACAATTTTAAAATGTTACGTATACGCCCCGTAGTGCTTATGGTCGACCGCATTTCTCGGTTTCAGAGCTACTTTCTAGACTGGATTTTGATGCAAGCAGTTGGCGCGAGTTAAGATCTAGCTTATTAAGTCAAATCTTGGGTGCTTTCTCCATGGTAACTTAGCTGCCCGATGGTCGAAATGGAGCAGGTACAAACAATATTAAAATGTTACGTATACGCCCCGTAGTGCTTATGGTCGATCGCATTTCTCGGCTTCAGAGCTACTTTCTTGACTGGATTTTGATGCAAGCAGCTGGCGCGAGTTAAGATCTAGAATATTAAGTCAAATCTTGGTTGGTTTCTCCATGGTAACTTAGCTGCCCGATGGTCGAAATGGAGCAGGTACAAAAAATTTGAAAATGTTACGAATACGCCCCGTAGTGCTTATGGTCGATCGCATTTCTCTTCTTCAAAGCTACTTTCTTGACGGATTTTGATGCAAGCAGTTGGCGCGAGTTAAGATCTAGAATATTAAGTCAAATCTTGTTAGGTTCCTCCATGGTAACTTAGCTGCCCGATGGTCGAAATGGAGCAGGTACAAACAATTTTAAAATGTTACGTATACGCCCCGTAGTGCTTACGGTCGATCGCATTTCTCGGCTTCAGAGCTACTTTCTTAACTGGATTTTGATGCAAGCAGTTGGCGCGAGTTAAGATCTAGAATATTAAGTCAAATCTTGGTTGGTTTCTCCATGGTAACTTAGCTGCCCGATGGTCGAAATGGAGCAGGTACAAAAAATGTTACCAAGATTTGTTTTAATAAGCTAGATCTTAACTCGCGCCAACTGCCTGCATCAAAATACGTCAAGAAAGTAGCTTTGAAGAAGAGAAATGCGATCGACCATAAGCACTACGGGGCGTATACGTAACATTTTAAATTTTTTTGTACCTGCTCCATTTCGACCATCGGGCAGCTAAGTTACCATGGAGGAACCTAACAAGATTTGACTTAATATTCTAGATCTGAACTCGCGCCAACTGCTTGCATCAAAATCCATTCAAGAAAGTAGCTCTGAAGCCGAGAAATGCGATCGACCATAAGCACTACGGGGCGTATACGTAACATTTTAAAATTTTTTGTACCTGCCCCATTTCGACCATCGGGCAGCTAAGTTACCATGGAGGAACCTAACAAGATTTGACTTAATATTCTAGATCTGAACTCGCGCCAACTGCTTGCATCAAAATCCAGTTAAGAAAGTAGCTCTGAAGCCGAGAAATGCGATCGACCGTAAGCACTACGGGGCGTATACGTAACATTTTAAAATTGTTTGTACCTGCTCCATTTCGACCATCGGGCAGCTAAGTTACCATGGAGGAACCACCCAAGATTTGTTTTAATAAGCTAGATCTTAACTCGCGCCAACTGCCTGCATCAAAATACGTCAAGAAAGTAGCTTTGAAGAAGAGAAATGCGATCGACCATAAGCACTACGGGGCGTATACGTAACATTTTAAATTTTTTTGTACCTGCTCCATTTCGACCATCGGGCAGCTAAGTTACCATGGAGAAACCAACCAAGATTTGACTTAATATTCTAGATCTTAACTCGTGCCAACTGCTTGCATCAAAATCCAGTCAAGAAAGTAGCTCTGAAGCCGCGAAATGCGATCGACCATAAGCACTACGGGGCGTATACGTAACATTTTAAAATTGTTTGTACCTGCTCCATTTCGACCATCGGGCAGCTAAGTTACCATGGAGGAACCACCCAAGATTTGACTTAATAAGCTAGACCTTCACTCGCGCCAACTGCTTGCATAAAAATCCGTCAAGAAAGTAGCTTTGAAGAAGAGAAATGCGATCGACCATAAGCACTACGGGGCGTATACGTAACATTTTAAAATTTTTTGTACCTGCTCCATTTCGACCATCGGGCAGCTAAGTTACCATGGAGAAACCAACCAAGATTTGACTTAATATTCTAGATCTTAACTCGCGCCAACTGCTTGCATCAAAATCCCGTCAAGAAAGTAGCTCTGAAGCCGAGAAATGCGATCGACCATAAGCACTACGGGGCGTATACGTAACATTTTAAAATTGTTTGTACCTGCTCCATTTCGACCATCGGGCAGCTAAGTTACCATGGAGGAACCACCCAAGATTTGACTTAATAAGCTAGACCTTCACTCGCGCCAACTGCTTGCATAAAAATCCGTCAAGAAAGTAGCTTTGAAGAAGAGAAATGCGATCGACCATAAGCACTACGGGGCGTATACGTAACATTTTAAAATTGTTTGTACCTGCTCCATTTCGACCATCGGGCAGCTAAGTTACCATGGAGGAACCACCCAAGATTTGACTTAATAAGCTAGATCTTAGCTCGCGCCAACTGCTTGCATCAAAATCCGTCAAGAAAGTAGCTTTGAAGAAGAGAAATGCGATCGACCATAAGCACTACGGGGCGTATACGTAACATTTTAAATTTTTTTGTACCTGCTCCATTTCGACCATCGGGCAGCTAAGTTACCATGGAGGAACCTAACAATATTTGACTTAATATTCTAGATCTGAACTCGCGCCAACTGCTTGCATCAAAATCCAGTCTAGAAAGTAGCTCTGAAGGCGAGAAATGCGATCGACCATAAGCACTACGGGGCGTATACGTAACATTTTAAAATTTTTTGTACATGCTCCATTTCGACCATCGCATCGGGCAGCTAATTTACCACGGAGGAACCTAACAAGATTTGACTTAGTATTCTAGATCTGAACTCGCGCCAACTGCTTGCATCAAAATCCAGTCAAGAATGTAGCTCTGAATCCGAGAGAAGCGATGGACCATAAGCACTACGGGGCGTATACGTAACATTTTAAAATTTTTTGTACCTGCCCCATTTCGACCATCGGGCAGCTAAGTTACCATGGAGGAACCTAACAAGATTTGACTTAATATTCTAGATCTTCACTCGCGCCAACTGCTTGCATCAAAATCCAGTCTAGAAAGTAGCTCTGAAACCGAGAAATGCGATCGACCATAAGCACTACGGGGCGTATTCGTAACATTTTAAAATTTTTTGTACCTGCTCCATTTCGACCATCGGGCAGCTAAGTTACCGTGGAGAAAGCACCCAAGATTTGACTTAATAAGCTAGATCTTAACTCGCGCCAACTGCTTGCATCAAAATCCAGTCTAGAAAGTAGCTCTGAAACCGAGAAATGCGGTCGACCATAAGCACTACGGGGCGTATTCGTATCATTTTAAATTTTTTTGTACCTGCTCCATTTCGGCCATCGGGCAGCTAAAGTACCATGGAGGAACCTAACAAGATTTGATTTAATATTCTAGATCTGAACTCGCGCCAACTGCTTGCATCAAAATCCAGTCAAGAAAGTAGCTCTGAAGCCGAGAAATGCGATCGACCATAAGCACTACGGGGCGTATACGTAACATTTTAAAATTGTTTGTACCTGCTCCATTTCGACCATCGGGCAGCTAAGTTACCATGGAGGAACCTAACAAGATTTGACTTAATATTCTAGATCAGAACTCGCGCCAACTGCTTGCATCAAAATCCAGTCTAGAAAGTAGCTCTGAAGCCGAGAAATGCGATCGACCATAAGCACTACGGGGCGTATACGTAACATTTTAAAATTTTTTGTACATGCTCCATTTCGACCATCGCATCGGGCAGCTAATTTACCATGGAGGAACCTAACAAGATTTGACTTAGTATTCTAGATCTGAACTCGCGCCAACTGCTTGCATCAAAATCCAGTCAAGAATGTAGCTCTGAATCCGAGAAAAGCGATGGACCATAAGCACTACGGGGGGTATACGTAACATTTTAAAATTTGTTGTACCTGCCCCATTTCGACCATCGGGCAGCTAAGTTGCCATGGAGGAACCTAACAAGATTTGACTTAATATTCTAGATCTTAACTCGCGCCAGCTGCTTGCATCAAAATCCAGTCAAGAAAGTAGCTCTGAAGCCGAGAAATGCAATCGACCATAAGGACTACGGGGCGTATACGTAACATTTTAAAATTTTTTGTACCTGCTCCATTTCGACCATCGGGCAGCTAAGTTACCATGGAGGAACCTAACAAGATTTGACTTAATATTCTAGATCTTAACTCGCGCCAACTGCTTGCATCAAAATCCGTCAAGAAAGTAGCTTTGAAGAAGAGAAATGCGATCGACCATAAGCACTACGGGGCGTATTCGTAACATTTTAAAATTTTTTGTACCTGCTCCATTTCGACCATCGGGCAGCTAAGTTACCATGGAGAAACCAACCAAGATTTGACTTAATATTCTAGATCTTAACTCGCGCCAGCTGCTTGCATCAAAATCCAGTCAAGAAAGTAGCTCTGAAGCCGAGAAATGCGATCGACCAAAAGCACTACGGGGCGTATACGTAACATTTTAAAATTGTTTGTACCTGCTCCATTTCGACCATCGGGCAGCTAAGTTACCATGGAGAAAGCACCCAAGATTTGACTTAATAAGCTAGATCTTAACTCGCGCCAACTGCTTGCATCAAAATCCAGTCTAGAAAGTAGCTCTGAAACCGAGAAATGCGGTCGACCATAAGCACTACGGGGCGTATACGTAACATTTTAAAATTGTTTGTACCTGCTCCATTTCGACCATCGGGCAGCTAAGTTACCATGGAGGAACCACCCAAGATTTGACTTAATAAGTTAGATCTTAACTCGCGCCAACTGCTTGCATCAAAATCCGTCAAGAAAGTAGCTTTGAAGAAGAGAAATGCGATCGACCATAAGCGCTACGGGGCGTATACGTAACATTTTAAAATTTTTTGTACTTGCTCCATTTCGACCATCGGGCAGCTAAGTTACCATGGAGGAACCTAACAAGATTTGACTTAATATTCTAGATCAGAACTCGCGCCAACTGCTTGCATCAAAATCCAGTCTAGAAAGTAGCTCTGAAGCCGAGAAATGCGATCGACCATAAGCACTACGGGGCGTATACGTAACATTTTAAAATTTGTTGTACCTGCCCCATTTCGACCATCGGGCAGCTAAGTTGCCATGGAGGAACCTAACAAGATTTGACTTAATATTCTAGATCTTAACTCGCGCCAGCTGCTGGCATCAAAATCCAGTCAAGAAAGTAGCTCTGAAGCCGAGAAATGCGATCGACCATAAGGACTACGGGGCGTATACGTAACATTTTAAAATTTTTTGTACCTGCTCCATTTCGACCATCGGGCAGCTAAGTTACCATGGAGGAACCTAACAAGATTTGACTTAATATTCTAGATCTTAACTCGCGCCAACTGCTTGCATCAAAATCCGTCAAGAAAGTAGCTTTGAAGAAGAGAAATGCGATCGACCATAAGCACTACGGGGCGTATTCGTAACATTTTCAAATTTTTTGTACCTGCTCCATTTCGACCATCGGGCAGCTAAGTTACCATGGAGAAACCAACCAAGATTTGACTTAATATTCTAGATCTTAACTCGCGCCAGCTGCTTGCATCAAAATCCAGTCAAGAAAGTAGCTCTGAAGCCGAGAAATGCGATCGACCATAAGCACTACGGGGCGTATACGTAACATTTTAAAATTGTTTGTACCTGCTCCATTTCGACCATCGGGCAGCTAAGTTACCATGGAGAAAGCACCCAAGATTTGACTTAATAAGCTAGATCTTAACTCGCGCCAACTGCTTGCATCAAAATCCAGTCTAGAAAGTAGCTCTGAAACCGAGAAATGCGGTCGACCATAAGCACTACGGGGCGTATACGTAACATTTTAAAATTGTTTGTACCTGCTCCATTTCGACCATCGGGCAGCTAAGTTACCATGGAGGAACCACCCAAGATTTGACTTAATAAGTTAGATCTTAACTCGCGCCAACTGCTTGCATCAAAATCCGTCAAGAAAGTAGCTTTGAAGAAGAGAAATGCGATCGACCATAAGCGCTACGGGGCGTATACGTAACATTTTAAAATTTTTTGTACCTGCTCCATTTCGACCATCGGGCAGCTAAGTTACCATGGAGGAACCTAACAAGATTTGACTTAATATTCTAGATCTTAACTCGCGCCAACTGCTTGCATCAAAATCCAGTCTAGAAAGTAGCTCTGAAGCCGAGAAATGCGATCGACCATAAGCACTACGGGGCGTATTCGTAACATTTTCAAATTTTTTGTACCTGCTCCATTTCGACCATCGGGCAGCTAAGTTACCATGGAGAAACCAAGCAAGATTTGACTTAATATTCTAGATCTTAACTCGCGCCAGCTGCTTGCATCAAAATCCAGTCAAGAAAGTAGCTCTGAAGCCGAGAAATGCGATCGACCATAAGCACTACGGGGCGTATACGTAACATTTTAAAATTGTTTGTACCTGCTCCATTTCGACCATCGGGCAGCTAAGTTACCATGGAGGAACCACCCAAGATTTGACTTAATAAGCTAGATCTTAACTCGCGCCAACTGCTTGCATCAAAATCCGTCAAGAAAGTAGCTTTGAAGAAGAGAAATGCGATCGACCATAAGCGCTACGGGGCGTATACGTAACATTTTAAAATTTTTTGTACCTGCTCCATTTCGACCATCGGGCAGCTAAGTTACCATGGAGGAACTTAACAAGATTTGACTTAATATTCTAGATCTGAACTCGCGCCAACTGCTTGCATCAAAATCCAGTCTAGAAAGTAGCTCTGAAGCCGAGAAATGCGATCGACCATAAGCACTACGGGGCGTATACGTAACATTTTAAAATTTTTTGTACCTGCTCCATTTCGACCATCGGGCAGCTAAGTTACCATGGAGGAACCTAACAAGATTTGACTTAATAAGCTAGATCTTAACTCGCGCCAACTGCCTGCATCAAAATCCGTCAAGAAAGTAGCTTTGCAGAAGAGAACTGCGATCGACCATAAGCACTACGGGGCGTATACGTAACATTTTAAAATTTTTTGTGCCTGCTCTATTTCGGCCATCGGGCAGCTAAGTTACCATGGAGGAACCTAACAAGATTTGACTTAATAAGCTAGATCTTAACTCGCGCCAACTGCTTGCATCAAAATCCGTCAAGAAAGTAGCTTTGAAGAAGAGAAATGCGATCGACCATAAGCACTACGGGGCGTATACGTAACATTTTCAAATTTTTGGTACCTGCTCCATTTCGACCATCGGACAGCTAAGTTACCATGGAGGAACCTAACAAGATTTGACTTAATATTCTAGATCTTAACTCGCGCCAACCGCTTGCATCAAAATCCAGTCTAGAAAGTAGCTCTGAAGCCGAGAAATGCGATCGACCATAAGCACTACGGGGCGTATTCCTAACATTTTCAAATTGTTTGTACCTGCTCCATTTCGACCATCGGGCAGCTAGGTTACCATGGAGGAATCTAACAAGATTTGACTTAATATTCTAGATCTGAACTCGCGCCAACTGCTTGCATCAAAATCCAGTCAAGAAAGTAGCTCTGAAACCGAGAAATGCAATCGACCATAAGCACTACGGGGCGTATACGTAACATTTTAAAATTTTTTGTACCTGCTCCATTTCGACCATCGGGCAGCTAAGTTACCATGGAGGAACCTAACAAGATTTGACTTAATATTCTAGATCTTAACTCGCGCCAACTGCTTGCATCAAAATCCAGTCTAGAAAGTAGCTCTGAAGCCGAGAAATGCGATCGACCATAAGCACTACGGGGCGTATTCGTAACATTTTCACATTTTTTGTACCTGCTCCATTTCGACCATCGGGCAGCTAAGTTACCATGGAGAAACCAACCAAGATTTGACTTAATATTCTAGATCTTAACTCGCGCCAGCTGCTTGCATCAAAATCCAGTCAAGAAAGTAGCTCTGAAGCCGAGAAATGCGATCGACCATAAGCACTACGGGGCGTATACGTAACATTTTAAAATTGTTTGTACCTGCTCCATTTCGACCATCGGGCAGCTAAGTTACCATGGAGGAACCACTCAAGATTTGACTTAATAAGCTAGATCTTAACTCGCGCCAACTGCTTGCATCAAAATCCGTCAAGAAAGTAGCTTTGAAGAAGAGAAATGCGATCGACCATAAGCGCTACGGGGCGTATACGTAACATTTTAAAATTGTTTGTACCTGCTCCATTTCGACCATCGGGCAGCTAAGTTACCATGGAGGAACCTAACAAGATTTGACTTAATAAGCTAGATCTTAACTCGCGCCAACTGCTTGCATCAAAATCCGTCAAGAAAGTAGCTTTGAAGAAGAGAACTGCGATCGACCATAAGCACTACGGGGCGTATACGTAACATTTTAAAATTTTTTGTGCCTGCTCTATTTCGGCCATCGGGCAGCTAAGTTACCATGGAGGAACCTAACAAGATTTGACTTAATAAGCTAGATCTTAACTCGCGCCAACTGCTTGCATCAAAATCCGTCAAGAAAGTAGCTCTGAAGCCGAGAAATGCGATCGACCATAAGCACTACGGGGCGTATTCGTAACATTTTCAAATTGTTTGTACCTGCTCCATTTCGACCATCGGGCAGCTAGGTTACCATGGAGGAACCTAACAAGATTTGACTTAATATTCTAGATCTGAACTCGCGCCAACCGCTTGCATCAAAATCCAGTCAAGAAAGTAGCTCTGAAGCCGAGAAATGCAATCGACCATAAGCACTACGGGGCGTATACGTAACATTTTAAAATTTTTTGTACCTGCACTATTTCGGCCATCGGGCAGCTAAGTTACCATGGAGGAACCTAACAAGATTTGACTTAATATTCTAGATCTGAACTCGCGCCAACTGCTTGCATCAAAATCCATTCAAGAAAGTAGCTCTGAAGCCGAGAAATGCGATCGACCATAAGCACTTCGGGGCGTATACGTAACATTTTAAAATTTTTTCACCTGCTCCATTTCGACCATCGGGCAGCTAAGTTACCATGGAGGAACCACCCAAGATTTGACTTAATAAGCTAGATCTTAACTCGCGCCAACTGCTTGCATCAAAATCCGTCAAGAAAGTAGCTTTGAAGAAGAGAAATGCGATCGACCATAAGCACTACGGGGCGTATACGTAACATTTTCAAATTTTTGGTACCTGCTCCATTTCGACCATCGGACAGCTAAGTTACCATGGAGGAACCTAACAAGATTTGACTTAATATTCTAGATCTTAACTCGCGCCAACCGCTTGCATCAAAATCCAGTCTAGAAAGTAGCTCTGAAGCCGAGAAATGCGATCGACCATAAGCACTACGGGGCGTATTCGTAACATTTTCAAATTGTTTGTACCTGCTCCATTTCGACCATCGGGCAGCTAGGTTACCATGGAGGAACCTAACAAGATTTGACTTAATATTCTAGATCTGAACTCGCGCCAACCGCTTGCATCAAAATCCAGTCAAGAAAGTAGCTCTGAAGCCGAGAAATGCAATCGACCATAAGCACTACGGGGCGTATACGTAACATTTTAAATTTTTTTGTACCGGCACTATTTCGGCCATCGGGCAGCTAAGTTACCATGGAGGAACCTAACAAGATTTGACTTAATATTCTAGATCTGAACTCGCGCCAACTGCTTGCATCAAAATCCATTCAAGAAAGTAGCTCTGAAGCCGAGAAATGCGATCGACCATAAGCACTTCGGGGCGTATACGTAACATTTTAAAATTTTTTTACCTGCTCCATTTCGACCATCGGGCAGCTAAGTTACCATGGAGGAACCACCCAAGATTTGACTTAATAAGCTAGATCTTAACTCGCGCCAACTGCTTGCATCAAAATCCGTCAAGAAAGTAGCTTTGAAGAAGAGAAATGCGATCGACCATAAGCACTACGGGGCGTATACGTAACATTTTAAAATTGTTTGTACCTGCTCCATTTCGACTATCGGGCAGCTAGGTTACCATGGAGGAACCTAACAAGATTTGACTTAATATTCTAGATCTGAACTCGCGCCAACTGCTTGCATCAAAATCCGTCAAGAAAGTAGCTTTGAAGAAGAGAACTGCGATCGACCATAAGCACTACGGGGCGTATACGTAACATTTTAAAATTTTTTGTGCCTGCTCTATTTCGGCCATCGGGCAGCTAAGTTACCATGGAGGAACCTAACAAAATTTGACTTAATAAGCTAGATCTTAACTCGCGCCAACTGCTTGCATCAAAATCCGTCAAGAAAGTAGCTTTGAAGAAGAGAACTGCGATCGACCATAAGCACTACGGGGCGTATACGTAACATTTTATAATTTTTTGTGCCTGCTTAATTTCGGCCATCGGGCAGCTAAGTTACCATGGAGGAACTTAACAAGATTTGACTTAATAAGCTAGATCTTAACTCGCGCCAACTGCTTGCATCAAAATCCGTCAAGAAAGTAGCTTTGAAGAAGAGAAATGCGATCGACCATAAGCACTACGGGGCGTATACGTAACATTTTCAAATTTTTGGTACCTGCTCCATTTCGACCATCGGACAGCTAAGTTACCATGGAGGAACCTAACAAGATTTGACTTAATATTCTAGATCTTAACTCGCGCCAACCGCTTGCATCAAAATCCAGTCTAGAAAGTAGCTCTGAAGCCGAGAAATGCGATCGACCATAAGCACTACGGGGCGTATTCGTAACATTTTCAAATTGTTTGTACCTGCTCCATTTCGACCATCGGGCAGCTAGGTTACCATGGAGGAACCTAACAAGATTTGACTTAATATTCTAGATCTGAACTCGCGCCAACTGCTTGCATCAAAATCCATTCAAGAAAGTAGCTCTGAAGCCGAGAAATGCGATCGACCATAAGCACTTCGGGGCGTATACGTAACATTTTAAAATTTTTTGTGCCTGCTCTATTTCGGCCATCGGGCAGCTAAGTTACCATGGAGGAACCTAACAAAATTTGACTTAATAAGCTAGATCTTAACTCGCGCCAACTGCTTGCATCAAAATCCGTCAAGAAAGTAGCTTTGAAGAAGAGAAATGCGATCGACCATAAGCACTACGGGGCGTATACGTAACATTTTCAAATTTTTGGTACCTGCTCCATTTCGACCATCGGACAGCTAAGTTACCATGGAGGAACCTAACAAGATTTGACTTAATATTCTAGATCTTAACTCGCGCCAACCGCTTGCATCAAAATCCAGTCTAGAAAGTAGCTCTGAAGCCGAGAAATGCGATCGACCATAAGCACTACGGGGCGTATTCGTAACATTTTCAAATTGTTTGTACCTGCTCCATTTCGACCATCGGGCAGCTAGGTTACCATGGAGGAACCTAACAAGATTTGACTTAATATTCTAGATCTGAACTCGCGCCAACTGCTTGCATCAAAATCCAGTCTAGAAAGTAGCTCTGAAGCCGAGAAATGCGATCGACCATAAGCACTACGGGGCGTATTCGTAACATTTTCACATTTTTTGTACCTGCTCCATTTCGACCATCGGGCAGCTAAGTTACCATGGAGAAACCAACCAAGATTTGACTTAATATTCTAGATCTTAACTCGCGCCAGCTGCTTGCATCAAAATCCAGTCAAGAAAGTAGCTCTGAAGCCGAGAAATGCGATCGACCATAAGCACTACGGGGCGTATACGTAACATTTTAAAATTGTTTGTACCTGCTCCATTTCGACCATCGGGCAGCTAAGTTACCATGGAGGAACCACCCAAGATTTGACTTAATAAGCTAGATCTTAACTCGCGCCAACTGCTTGCATCAAAATCCGTCAAGAAAGTAGCTTTGAAGAAGAGAAATGCGATCGACCATAAGCGCTACGGGGCGTATACGTAACATTTTAAAATTGTTTGTACCTGCTCCATTTCGACCATCGGGCAGCTAAGTTACCATGGAGGAACCTAACAAGATTTGACTTAATAAGCTAGATCTTAACTCGCGCCAACTGCTTGCATCAAAATCCGTCAAGAAAGTAGCTTTGAAGAAGAGAACTGCGATCGACCATAAGCACTACGGGGCGTATACGTAACATTTTAAAATTTTTTGTGCCTGCTCTATTTCGGCCATCGGGCAGCTAAGTTACCATGGAGGAACCTAACAAGATTTGACTTAATAAGCTAGATCTTAACTCGCGCCAACTGCTTGCATCAAAATCCGTCAAGAAAGTAGCTCTGAAGCCGAGAAATGCGATCGACCATAAGCACTACGGGGCGTATTCGTAACATTTTCAAATTGTTTGTACCTGCTCCATTTCGACCATCGGGCAGCTAGGTTACCATGGAGGAACCTAACAAGATTTGACTTAATATTCTAGATCTGAACTCGCGCCAACCGCTTGCATCAAAATCCAGTCAAGAAAGTAGCTCTGAAGCCGAGAAATGCAATCGACCATAAGCACTACGGGGCGTATACGTAACATTTTAAAATTTTTTGTACCTGCACTATTTCGGCCATCGGGCAGCTAAGTTACCATGGAGGAACCTAACAAGATTTGACTTAATATTCTAGATCTGAACTCGCGCCAACTGCTTGCATCAAAATCCATTCAAGAAAGTAGCTCTGAAGCCGAGAAATGCGATCGACCATAAGCACTTCGGGGCGTATACGTAACATTTTAAAATTTTTTCACCTGCTCCATTTCGACCATCGGGCAGCTAAGTTACCATGGAGGAACCACCCAAGATTTGACTTAATAAGCTAGATCTTAACTCGCGCCAACTGCTTGCATCAAAATCCGTCAAGAAAGTAGCTTTGAAGAGGAGAAATGCGATCGACCATAAGCACTACGGGGCGTATACGTAACATTTTCAAATTTTTGGTACCTGCTCCATTTCGACCATCGGACAGCTAAGTTACCATGGAGGAACCTAACAAGATTTGACTTAATATTCTAGATCTTAACTCGCGCCAACCGCTTGCATCAAAATCCAGTCTAGAAAGTAGCTCTGAAGCCGAGAAATGCGATCGACCATAAGCACTACGGGGCGTATTCGTAACATTTTCAAATTGTTTGTACCTGCTCCATTTCGACCATCGGGCAGCTAGGTTACCATGGAGGAACCTAACAAGATTTGACTTAATATTCTAGATCTGAACTCGCGCCAACCGCTTGCATCAAAATCCAGTCAAGAAAGTAGCTCTGAAGCCGAGAAATGCAATCGACCATAAGCACTACGGGGCGTATACGTAACATTTTAAATTTTTTTGTACCTGCACTATTTCGGCCATCGGGCAGCTAAGTTACCATGGAGGAACCTAACAAGATTTGACTTAATATTCTAGATCTGAACTCGCGCCAACTGCTTGCATCAAAATCCATTCAAGAAAGTAGCTCTGAAGCCGAGAAATGCGATCGACCATAAGCACTTCAGGGCGTATACGTAACATTTTAAAATTTTTTTACCTGCTCCATTTCGACCATCGGGCAGCTAAGTTACCATGGAGGAACCACCCAAGATTTGACTTAATAAGCTAGATCTTAACTCGCGCCAACTGCTTGCATCAAAATCCGTCAAGAAAGTAGCTTTGAAGAAGAGAAATGCGATCGACCATAAGCACTACGGGGCGTATACGTAACATTTTAAAATTGTTTGTACCTGCTCCATTTCGACTATCGGGCAGCTAGGTTACCATGGAGGAACCTAACAAGATTTGACTTAATATTCTAGATCTGAACTCGCGCCAACTGCTTGCATCAAAATCCGTCAAGAAAGTAGCTTTGAAGAAGAGAACTGCGATCGACCATAAGCACTACGGGGCGTATACGTAACATTTTAAAATTTTTTGTGCCTGCTCTATTTCGGCCATCGGGCAGCTAAGTTACCATGGAGGAACCTAACAAAATTTGACTTAATAAGCTAGATCTTAACTCGCGCCAACTGCTTGCATCAAAATCCGTCAAGAAAGTAGCTTTGAAGAAGAGAACTGCGATCGACCATAAGCACTACGGGGCGTATACGTAACATTTTATAATTTTTTGTGCCTGCTTAATTTCGGCCATCGGGCAGCTAAGTTACCATGGAGGAACTTAACAAGATTTGACTTAATAAGCTAGATCTTAACTCGCGCCAACTGCTTGCATCAAAATCCGTCAAGAAAGTAGCTTTGAAGAAGAGAAATGCGATCGACCATAAGCACTACGGGGCGTATACGTAACATTTTCAAATTTTTGGTACCTGCTCCATTTCGACCATCGGACAGCTAAGTTACCATGGAGGAACCTAACAAGATTTGACTTAATATTCTAGATCTTAACTCGCGCCAACCGCTTGCATCAAAATCCAGTCTAGAAAGTAGCTCTGAAGCCGAGAAATGCGATCGACCATAAGCACTACGGGGCGTATACGTAACATTTTAAAATTGTTTGTACCTGCTCCATTTCGACCATCGGGCAGCTAGGTTACCATGGAGGAACCTAACAAGATTTGACTTAATATTCTAGACCTGAACTCGCGCCAACTGCTTGCATCAAAATCCATTCAAGAAAGTAGCTCTGAAGCCGAGAAATGCGATCGACCATAAGCACTTCGGGGCGTATACGTAACATTTTAAAATTTTTTTACCTGCTCCATTTCGACCATCGGGCAGCTAAGTTACCATGGAGGAACCACCCAAGATTTGACTTAATAAGCTAGATCTTAACTCGCGCCAACTGTTTGCATCAAAATCCGTCAAGAAAGTAGCTCTGAAGCCGAGAAATGCAATCGACCATAAGCACTACGGGGCGTATACGTAACATTTTAAAATTTTTGTACCTGCTCTATTTCGGCCATCGGGCAGCTAAGTTACCATGGAGGAACCTAACAAGATTTGACTTAATATTCTAGATCTGAACTCGCGCCAACTGCTTGCATCAAAATCCAGTCAAGAATGTAGCTCTGAATCCGAGAAAAGCGATGGACCATAAGCACATTTCGACCATCGGGCAGCTAAGTTACCATGGAGGAACCACCCAAAATTTGACTTAATAAGCTAGATCTTAACTCGCGCCAACTGCTTGCATCAAAATCCGTCAAGAAAGTAGCTTTGAAGAAGAGAAATGCGATCGACCATAAGCACTACGGGGCGTATACGTAACATTTTAAAATTGTTTGTACCTGCTCCATTTCGACTATCGGGCAGCTAGGTTACCATGGAGGAACCTAACAAGATTTGACTTAATATTCTAGATCTGAACTCGCGCCAACTGCTTGCATCAAAATCCGTCAAGAAAGTAGCTTTGAAGAAGAGAACTGCGATCGACCATAAGCACTACGGGGCGTATACGTAACATTTTAAAATTTTTTGTGCCTGCTCTATTTCGGCCATTGGGCAGCTAAGTTACCATGGAGGAACCTAACAAAATTTGACTTAATAAGCTAGATCTTAACTCGCGCCAACTGCTTGCATCAAAATCCGTCAAGAAAGTAGCTTTGAAGAAGAGAACTGCGATCGACCATAAGCACTACGGGGCGTATACGTAACATTTTAAAATTTTTTGTGCCTGCTTAATTTCGGCCATCGGGCAGCTAAGTTACCATGGAGGAACTTAACAAGATTTGACTTAATAAGCTAGATCTTAACTCGCGCCAACTGCTTGCATCAAAATCCGTCAAGAAAGTAGCTTTGAAGAAGAGAAATGCCATCGACCATAAGCACTACGGGGCGTATACGTAACATTTTAAAATTGTTTGTACCTGCTCCATTTCGACCATCGGGCAGCTAGGTTACCATGGAGGAACCTAACAAGATTTGACTTAATATTCTAGACCTGAACTCGCGCCAACTGCTTGCATCAAAATCCATTCAAGAAAGTAGCTCTGAAGCCGAGAAATGCGATCGACCATAAGCACTTCGGGGCGTATACGTAACATTTTAAAATTTTTTTACCTGCTCCATTTCGACCATCGGGCAGCTAAGTTACCATGGAGGAACCACCCAAGATTTGACTTAATAAGCTAGATCTTAACTCGCGCCAACCGCTTGCATCAAAATCCAGTCTAGAAAGTAGCTCTGAAGCCGAGAAATGCGATCGACCATAAGCACTACGGGGCGTATTCGTAACATTTTCAAATTGTTTGTACCTGCTCTATTTCGGCCATCGGGCAGCTAAGTTACCATGGAGGAACCTAACAAGATTTGACTTAATATTCTAGATCTGAACTCGCGCCAACTGCTTGCATCAAAATCCATTCAAGAAAGTAGCTCTGAAGCCGAGAAATGCGATCGACCATAAGCACTTCGGGGCGTATACGTAACATTTTAAAATTTTTTTACCTGCTCCATTTCGACCATCGGACAGCTAAGTTACCATGGAGGAGTCAAAATCCAGTCTAGAAAGTATCTCTGAAGCCGAGAAATGCGATCGACCATAAGCACTACGGGGCGTATACGTAACATTTTAAAATTGTTTGTACCTGCTCCATTTCGACCATCGGGCAGCTAGGTTACCATGGAGGAACCTAACAAGATTTGACTTAATATTCTAGACCTGAACTCGCGCCAACTGCTTGCATCAAAATCCATTCAAGAAAGTAGCTCTGAAGCCGAGAAATGCGATCGACCATAAGCACTTCGGGGCGTATACGTAACATTTTAAAATTTTTTTACCTGCTCCATTTCGACCATCGGGCAGCTAAGTTACCATGGAGGAACCACCCAAGATTTGACTTAATAAGCTAGATCTTAACTCGCGCCAACTGTTTGCATCAAAATCCGTCAAGAAAGTAGCTCTGAAGCCGAGAAATGCAATCGACCATAAGCACTACGGGGCGTATACGTAACATTTTAAAATTTTTGTACCTGCTCTATTTCGGCCATCGGGCAGCTAAGTTACCATGGAGGAACCTAACAAGATTTGACTTAATATTCTAGATCTGAACTCGCGCCAACTGCTTGCATCAAAATCCAGTCAAGAATGTAGCTCTGAATCCGAGAAAAGCGATGGACCATAAGCACATTTCGACCATCGGGCAGCTAAGTTACCATGGAGGAACCACCCAAAATTTGACTTAATAAGCTAGATCTTAACTCGCGCCAACTGCTTGCATCAAAATCCGTCAAGAAAGTAGCTTTGAAGAAGAGAAATGCGATCGACCATAAGCACTACGGGGCGTATACGTAACATTTTAAAATTGTTTGTACCTGCTCCATTTCGACTATCGGGCAGCTAGGTTACCATGGAATAACCTAACAAGATTTGACTTAATATTCTAGATCTGAACTCGCGCCAACTGCTTGCATCAAAATCCGTCAAGAAAGTAGCTTTGAAGAAGAGAACTGCGATCGACCATAAGCACTACGGGGCGTATACGTAACATTTTAAAATTTTTTGTGCCTGCTCTATTTCGGCCATCGGGCAGCTAAGTTACCATGGAGGAACCTAACAAAATTTGACTTAATAAGCTAGATCTTAACTCGCGCCAACTGCTTGCATCAAAATCCGTCAAGAAAGTAGCTTTGAAGAAGAGAACTGCGATCGACCATAAGCACTACGGGGCGTATACGTAACATTTTAAAATTTTTTGTGCCTGCTTAATTTCGGCCATCGGGCAGCTAAGTTACCATGGAGGAACTTAACAAGATTTGACTTAATAAGCTAGATCTTAACTCGCGCCAAATGCTTGCATCAAAATCCGTCAAGAAAGTAGCTTTGAAGAAGAGAAATGCGATCGACCATAAGCACTACGGGGCGTATACGTAACATTTTCAAATTTTTTGTGCCTGCTCCATTTCGACCATCGGACAGCTAAGTTACCATGGAGGAACCTAACAAGATTTGACTTAATATTCTAGACCTTAACTCGCGCCAACCGCTTGCATCAAAATCCAGTCTAGAAAGTAGCTCTGAAGCCGAGAAATGCGATCGACCATAAGCACTACGGGGCGTATTCGTAACATTTTCAAATTGTTTGTACCTGCTCCATTTCGACCATCGGGCAGCTAGGTTACCATGGAGGAACCTAACAAGATTTGACTTAATATTCTAGATCTGAACTCGCGCCAACTGCTTGCATCAAAATCCAGTCAAGAAAGTAGCTCTGAAGCCGAGAAATGCAATCGACCATAAGCACTACGGGGCGTATACGTAACATTTTAAAATTTTTTGTACCTGCTCTATTTCGGCCATCGGGCAGCTAAGTTACCATGGAGGAACCTAACAAGATTTGACTTAATATTCTAGATCTGAACTCGCGCCAACTGCTTGCATCAAAATCCATTCAAGAAAGTAGCTCTGAAGCCGAGAAATGCGATCGGCCATAAGCACTTCGGGGCGTATACGTAACATTTTAAAATTTTTTTACCTGCTCCATTTCGACCATCGGACAGCTAAGTTACCATGGAGGAATCAAAATCCAGTCTAGAAAGTATCTCTGAAGCCGAGAAATGCGATCGACCATAAGCACTACGGGGCGTATACGTAACATTTTAAAATTGTTTGTACCTGCTCCATTTCGACCATCGGGCAGCTAGGTTACCATGGAGGAACCTAACAAGATTTGACTTAATATTCTAGACCTGAACTCGCGCCAACTGCTTGCATCAAAATCCATTCAAGAAAGTAGCTCTGAAGCCGAGAAATGCGATCGACCATAAGCACTTCGGGGCGTATACGTAACATTTTAAAATTTTTTTACCTGCTCCATTTCGACCATCGGGCAGCTAAGTTACCATGGAGGAACCACCCAAGATTTGACTTAATAAGCTAGATCTTAACTCGCGCCAACTGTTTGCATCAAAATCCGTCAAGAAAGTAGCTCTGAAGCCGAGAAATGCAATCGACCATAAGCACTACGGGGCGTATACGTAACATTTTAAAATTTTTGTACCTGCTCTATTTCGGCCATCGGGCAGCTAAGTTACCATGGCGGAACCTAACAAGATTTGACTTAATATTCTAGATCTGAACTCGCGCCAACTGCTTGCATCAAAATCCAGTCAAGAATGTAGCTCTGAATCCGAGAAAACCGATGGACCATAAGCACATTTCGACCATCGGGCAGCTAAGTTACCATGGAGGAACCACCCAAAATTTGACTTAATAAGCTAGATCTTAACTCGCGCCAACTGCTTGCATCAAAATCCGTCAAGAAAGTAGCTTTGAAGAAGAGAAATGCGATCGACCATAAGCACTACGGGGCGTATACGTAACATTTTCAAATTTTTGGTACCTGCTCCATTTCGACCATCGGACAGCTAAGTTACCATGGAGGAACCTAACAAGATTTGACTTAATATTCTAGATCTTAACTCGCGCCAACCGCTTGCATCAAAATCCAGTCTAGAAAGTAGCTCTGAAGCCGAGAAATGCGATCGACCATAAGCACTACGGGGCGTATTCGTAACATTTTCAAATTTTTTGTACCTGCTCCATTTCGACCATCGGGCAGCTAAGTTACCATGGAGGAACCACCCAAGATTTGACTTAATAAGCTAGATCTTAACTCGCGCCAACTGCTTGCATCAAAATCCGTCAAGAAAGTAGCTCTGAAGCCGAGAAATGCGATCGACCATAAGCACTACGGGGCGTATACGTAACATTTTAAAATTGTTTGTACCTGCTCCATTTCGACCATGGGGCAGCTAAGTTACTATGGAGGAACCACACAAGATTTGACTTAATAAGCTAGATCTTAACTCGCGCCAACTGCTTGCATCAAAATCCGTCAAGAAAGTAGCTTTGAAGAAGAGAAATGCGATCGACCACAAGCACTACGGGGCGTATTCGTAACATTTTCAAATTGTTTGTACCTGCTCCATTTCGACCATCGGGCAGCTAAGTTACCATGGAGGAACCTAACAAGATTTGACTTAATATTCTAGATCTTAACTCGCGCCAACTGCTTGCATCAAAATCCAGTCTAGAAAGTAGCTCTGAAGCCGAGAAATGCGATCGACAATAAGCACTACGGGGCGTATTCGTAACATTTTAAAATTGTTTGTACCTGCTCCATTTCGACCATCGGGCAGCTAAGTTACCATGGAGAAACCAACGAAGATTTGACTTAATAAGCTAGATCTTAACTCGCGCCAACTGCTTGCATCAAAATCCGTCAAGAAAGTAGCTTTGAAGAAGAGAAATGCGATCGACCATAAGCACTACGGGGCGTATACGTAACATTTTCAAATTTTTGGTACCTGCTCCATTTCGACCATCGGACAGCTAAGTTACCATGGAGGAACCTAACAAGATTTGACTTAATAATCTAGATCTGAACTCGCGCCAATTGCTTGCATCAAAATCCAGTCAAGAAAGTAGCTCTGAATCCGAGAAAAGCGATGGACCATAAGCACTACGGGGCGTATACGTAACATTTTCAAATTTTTGGTACCTGCTCCATTTCGACCATCGGACAGCTAAGTTACCATGGAGGAACCTAACAAGATTTGACTTAATATTCTAGATCTTAACTCGCGCCAACTGCTTGCATCAAAATCCAGTCTAGAAAGTAGCTCTGAAGCCGAGAAATGCGATCGACCATAAGCACTACGGGGCGTATTCGTAACATTTTAAAATAGTTTGTACCTGCTCCATTTCGACCATCGGGCAGCTAAGTTACCATGGAGAAACCAACGAAGATTTGACTTAATAAGCTAGATCTTAACTCGCGCCAACTGCTTGCATCAAAATCCGTCAAGAAAGTAGCTTTGAAGAAGAGAAATGCGATCGACCATAAGCACTACGGGGCGTATACGTAACATTTTAAAATTTTTTGTACCTGCTCCATTTCGACCATCGGGCAGCTAAATTACCATGGAGGAACCTAACAAGATTTGACTTAATAATCTAGATCTGAACTCGCGCCAATTGCTTGCATCAAAATCCAGTCAAGAAAGTAGCTCTGAATCCGAGAAAAGCGATGGACCATAAGCACTACGGGGCGTATACGTAACATTTTCAAATTTTTGGTACCTGCTCCATTTCGACCATCGGACAGCTAAGTTACCATGGAGGAACCTAACAAGATTTGACTTAATATTCTAGATCTTAACTCGCGCCAACTGCTTGCATCAAAATCCGTCAAGAAAGTAGCTTTGAAGAAGAGAACTGCGATCGACCATAAGCACTACGGGGCGTATACGTAACATTTTAAAATTTTTTGTGCCTGCTTAATTTCGGCCATCGGGCAGCTAAGTTACCATGGAGGAACTTAACAAGATTTGACTTAATAAGCTAGATCTTAACTCGCGCCAAATGCTTGCATCAAAATCCGTCAAGAAAGTAGCTTTGAAGAAGAGAAATGCGATCGACCATAAGCACTACGGGGCGTATACGTAACATTTTCAAATTTTTTGTGCCTGCTCCATTTCGACCATCGGACAGCTAAGTTACCATGGAGGAACCTAACAAGATTTGACTTAATATTCTAGACCTTAACTCGCGCCAACCGCTTGCATCAAAATCCAGTCTAGAAAGTAGCTCTGAAGCCGAGAAATGCGATCGACCATAAGCACTACGGGGCGTATTCGTAACATTTTCAAATTGTTTGTACCTGCTCCATTTCGACCATCGGGCAGCTAGGTTACCATGGAGGAACCTAACAAGATTTGACTTAATATTCTAGATCTGAACTCGCGCCAACTGCTTGCATCAAAATCCAGTCAAGAAAGTAGCTCTGAAGCCGAGAAATGCAATCGACCATAAGCACTACGGGGCGTATACGTAACATTTTAAAATTTTTTGTACCTGCTCTATTTCGGCCATCGGGCAGCTAAGTTACCATGGAGGAACCTAACAAGATTTGACTTAATATTCTAGATCTGAACTCGCGCCAACTGCTTGCATCAAAATCCATTCAAGAAAGTAGCTCTGAAGCCGAGAAATGCGATCGGCCATAAGCACTTCGGGGCGTATACGTAACATTTTAAAATTTTTTTACCTGCTCCATTTCGACCATCGGACAGCTAAGTTACCATGGAGGAATCAAAATCCAGTCTAGAAAGTATCTCTGAAGCCGAGAAATGCGATCGACCATAAGCACTACGGGGCGTATACGTAACATTTTAAAATTGTTTGTACCTGCTCCATTTCGACCATCGGGCAGCTAGGTTACCATGGAGGAACCTAACAAGATTTGACTTAATATTCTAGACCTGAACTCGCGCCAACTGCTTGCATCAAAATCCATTCAAGAAAGTAGCTCTGAAGCCGAGAAATGCGATCGACCATAAGCACTTCGGGGCGTATACGTAACATTTTAAAATTTTTTTACCTGCTCCATTTCGACCATCGGGCAGCTAAGTTACCATGGAGGAACCACCCAAGATTTGACTTAATAAGCTAGATCTTAACTCGCGCCAACTGTTTGCATCAAAATCCGTCAAGAAAGTAGCTCTGAAGCCGAGAAATGCAATCGACCATAAGCACTACGGGGCGTATACGTAACATTTTAAAATTTTTGTACCTGCTCTATTTCGGCCATCGGGCAGCTAAGTTACCATGGCGGAACCTAACAAGATTTGACTTAATATTCTAGATCTGAACTCGCGCCAACTGCTTGCATCAAAATCCAGTCAAGAATGTAGCTCTGAATCCGAGAAAACCGATGGACCATAAGCACATTTCGACCATCGGGCAGCTAAGTTACCATGGAGGAACCACCCAAAATTTGACTTAATAAGCTAGATCTTAACTCGCGCCAACTGCTTGCATCAAAATCCGTCAAGAAAGTAGCTTTGAAGAAGAGAAATGCGATCGACCATAAGCACTACGGGGCGTATACGTAACATTTTCAAATTTTTGGTACCTGCTCCATTTCGACCATCGGACAGCTAAGTTACCATGGAGGAACCTAACAAGATTTGACTTAATATTCTAGATCTTAACTCGCGCCAACCGCTTGCATCAAAATCCAGTCTAGAAAGTAGCTCTGAAGCCGAGAAATGCGATCGACCATAAGCACTACGGGGCGTATTCGTAACATTTTCAAATTTTTTGTACCTGCTCCATTTCGACCATCGGGCAGCTAAGTTACCATGGAGGAACCACCCAAGATTTGACTTAATAAGCTAGATCTTAACTCGCGCCAACTGCTTGCATCAAAATCCGTCAAGAAAGTAGCTCTGAAGCCGAGAAATGCGATCGACCATAAGCACTACGGGGCGTATACGTAACATTTTAAAATTGTTTGTACCTGCTCCATTTCGACCATGGGGCAGCTAAGTTACTATGGAGGAACCACACAAGATTTGACTTAATAAGCTAGATCTTAACTCGCGCCAACTGCTTGCATCAAAATCCGTCAAGAAAGTAGCTTTGAAGAAGAGAAATGCGATCGACCACAAGCACTACGGGGCGTATTCGTAACATTTTCAAATTGTTTGTACCTGCTCCATTTCGACCATCGGGCAGCTAAGTTACCATGGAGGAACCTAACAAGATTTGACTTAATATTCTAGATCTTAACTCGCGCCAACTGCTTGCATCAAAATCCAGTCTAGAAAGTAGCTCTGAAGCCGAGAAATGCGATCGACAATAAGCACTACGGGGCGTATTCGTAACATTTTAAAATTGTTTGTACCTGCTCCATTTCGACCATCGGGCAGCTAAGTTACCATGGAGAAACCAACGAAGATTTGACTTAATAAGCTAGATCTTAACTCGCGCCAACTGCTTGCATCAAAATCCGTCAAGAAAGTAGCTTTGAAGAAGAGAAATGCGATCGACCATAAGCACTACGGGGCGTATACGTAACATTTTAAAATTTTTTGTACCTGCTCCATTTCGACCATCGGGCAGCTAAGTTACCATGGAGGAACCACCCAAGATTTGACTTAATAATCTAGATCTGAACTCGCGCCAACTGCTTGCATCAAAATCCAGTCTAGAAAGTAGCTCTGAAGCCGAGAAATGCGATCGACCATAAGCACTACGGGGCGTATTCGTAACATTTTAAAATAGTTTGTACCTGCTCCATTTCGACCATCGGGCAGCTAAGTTACCATGGAGAAACCAACGAAGATTTGACTTAATAAGCTAGATCTTAACTCGCGCCAACTGCTTGCATCAAAATCCGTCAAGAAAGTAGCTTTGAAGAAGAGAAATGCGATCGACCATAAGCACTACGGGGCGTATACGTAACATTTTAAAATTTTTTGTACCTGCTCCATTTCGACCATCGGGCAGCTAAATTACCATGGAGGAACCTAACAAGATTTGACTTAATAATCTAGATCTGAACTCGCGCCAATTGCTTGCATCAAAATCCAGTCAAGAAAGTAGCTCTGAATCCGAGAAAAGCGATGGACCATAAGCACTACGGGGCGTATACGTAACATTTTCAAATTTTTGGTACCTGCTCCATTTCGACCATCGGACAGCTAAGTTACCATGGAGGAACCTAACAAGATTTGACTTAATATTCTAGATCTTAACTCGCGCCAACTGCTTGCATCAAAATCCAGTCTAGAAAGTAGCTCTGAAGCCGAGAAATGCGATCGACCATAAGTACTACGGGGCGTATTCGTAACATTTTCAAATTTTTTGTACCTGCTCCATTTCGACCATCGGGCAGCTAAATTACCATGGAGGAACCTAACAAGATTTGACTTAATAATCTAGATCTGAACTCGCGCCAATTGCTTGCATCAAAATCCAGTCAAGAAAGTAGCTCTGAATCCGAGAAGAGCGATGGACCATAAGCACTACGGGGCGTATACGTAACATTTTCAAATTGTTTGTACCTGCTCCATTTCGACCATCGGACAGTTAAGTTACCATGGAAGAACCTAACAAGATTTGACTTAATATTCTAGATCTGAACTCGCGCTAACTGCTTGCATCAAAATCCAGTCAAGAAAGTAGCTCTGAAGCCGAGAAATGCAATCGACCATAAGCACTACGGGGCGTATACGTAACATTTTAAATTTTTTTGTTTCTGCTCTGTTTCGGCCATTGGGCAGCTAAGTTACCATGGAGGAACCTAACAAGATTTGACTTAATATTCTAGATCTGAACTCGCGCCAACTGCTTGCATCAAAATCCAGTCAAGAATGTAGCTCTGAATCCGAGAAAAGCGATGGACCATAAGCACTACGGGGCGTATACGTAACATTTTAAAATTTTTTGTACCTGCTCCATTTCGACCATCGGGCAGCTAAATTACCATGGAGGAACCTAACAAGATTTGACTTAATATTCTAGATCTGAACTCGCGCCAACTGCTTGCATCAAAATCCAGTCTAGAAAGTAGCTCTGAAGCCGAGAAATGCGATCGACCATAAGCACTACGGGGCGTATTCGTAACATTTTCAAATTTTTTGTACCTGCTCCATTTCGACCATCGGGCAGCTAAATTACCATGGAGGAACCTAACAAGATTTGACTTAATAATCTAGATCTGAACTCGCGCCAATTGCTTGCATCAAAATCCAGTCTAGAAAGTAGCTCTGAAGCCGAGAAATGCGATCGACCATAAGCACTACGGGGCGTATTCGTAACATTTTCAAATTTTTTGTACCTGCTCCATTTCGACCATCGGGCAGCTAAGTTACCATGGAGGAACCACCCAAGATTTGACTTAATAAGCTAGATCTTAACTCGCGCCAACTGCTTGCATCAAAATCCAGTCAAGAAAGTAGCTTTGAAGAAGAGAAATGCGATCGACCATAAGCACTACGGGGCGTATACGTAACATTTTCAAATTTTTGGTACCTGCTCCATTTCGACCATCGGACAGCTAAGTTACCATGGAGGAACCTAACAAGATTTGACTTAATATTCTAGATCTTAACTCGCGCCAACCGCTTGCATCAAAATCCAGTCTAGAAAGTAGCTCTGAAGCCGAGAAATGCGATCGACCATAAGCACTACGGGGCGTATTCGTAACATTTTCAAATTGTTTGTACCTGCTCCATTTCGACCATCGGGCAGCTAGGTTACCATGGAGGAACCTAACAAGATTTGACTTAATATTCTAGATCTGAACTCGCGCCAACTGCTTGCATCAAAATCCAGTCAAGAAAGTAGCTCTGAAGCCGAGAAATGCAATCGACCATAAGCACTACGGGGCGTATACGTAACATTTTAAAATTTTTTGTACCTGCTCTATTTCGGCCATCGGGCAGCTAAGTTACCATGGAGGAACCTAACAAGATTTGACTTAATATTCTAGATCTGAACTCGCGCCAACTGCTTGCATCAAAATCCATTCAAGAAAGTAGCTCTGAAGCCGAGAAATGCGATCGACCTTAAGCACTTCGGGGCGTATACGTAACATTTTAAAATTTTTTTACCTGCTCCATTTCGACCATCGGGCAGCTAAGTTACCATGGAGGAATCAAAATCCAGTCTAGAAAGTATCTCTGAAGCCGAGAAATGCGATCGACCATAAGCACTACGGGCGTATACGTAACATTTTAAAATTGTTTGTACCTGCTCCATTTCGACCATCGGGCAGCTAGGTTACCATGGAGGAACCTAACAAGATTTGACTTAATATTCTAGACCTGAACTCGCGCCAACTGCTTGCATCAAAATCCATTCAAGAAAGTAGCTCTGAAGCCGAGAAATGCGATCGACCATAAGCACTTCGGGGCGTATACGTAACATTTTAAAATTTTTTTACCTGCTCCATTTCGACCATCGGGCAGCTAAGTTACCATGGAGGAACCACCCAAGATTTGACTTAATAAGCTAGATCTTAACTCGCGCCAACTGTTTGCATCAAAATCCGTCAAGAAAGTAGCTCTGAAGCCGAGAAATGCAATCGACCATAAGCACTACGGGGCGTATACGTAACATTTTAAAATTTTTGTACCTGCTCTATTTCGGCCATCGGGCAGCTAAGTTACCATGGAGGAACCTAACAAGATTTGACTTAATATTCTAGATCTGAACTCGCGCCAACTGCTTGCATCAAAATCCAGTCAAGAATGTAGCTCTGAATCCGAGAAAAGCGATGGACCATAAGCACATTTCGACCATCGGGCAGCTAAGTTACCATGGAGGAACCACCCAAAATTTGACTTAATAAGCTAGATCTTAACTCGCGCCAACTGCTTGCATCAAAATCCGTCAAGAAAGTAGCTTTGAAGAAGAGAAATGCGATCGACCATAAGCACTACGGGGCGTATACGTAACATTTTAAAATTGTTTGTACCTGCTCCATTTCGACTATCGGGCAGCTAGGTTACCATGGAGGAACCTAACAAGATTTGACTTAATATTCTAGATCTGAACTCGCGCCAACTGCTTGCATCAAAATCCGTCAAGAAAGTAGCTTTGAAGAAGAGAACTGCGATCGACCATAAGCACTACGGGGCGTATACGTAACATTTTAAAATTTTTTGTGCCTGCTCTATTTCGGCCATCGGGCAGCTAAGTTACCATGGAGGAACCTAACAAAATTTGACTTAATAAGCTAGATCTTAACTCGCGCCAACTGCTTGCATCAAAATCCGTCAAGAAAGTAGCTTTGAAGAAGAGAACTGCGATCGACCATAAGCACTACGGGGCGTATACGTAACATTTTAAAATTTTTTGTGCCTGCTTAATTTCGGCCATCGGGCAGCTAAGTTACCATGGAGGAACTTAACAAGATTTGACTTAATAAGCTAGATCTTAACTCGCGCCAACTGCTTGCATCAAAATCCGTCAAGAAAGTAGCTTTGAAGAAGAGAAATGCGATCGACCATAAGCACTACGGGGCGTATACGTAACATTTTCAAATTTTTGGTACCTGCTCCATTTCGACCATCGGACAGCTAAGTTACCATGGAGGAACCTAACAAGATTTGACTTAATATTCTAGATCTTAACTCGCGCCAACTGCTTGCATCAAAATCCAGTCTAGAAAGTAGCTCTGAAGCCGAGAAATGCGATCGACCATAAGCACTACGGGGCGTATTCGTAACATTTTCAAATTTTTTGTACCTGCTCCATTTCGACCATCGGGCAGCTAAATTACCATGGAGGAACCTAACAAGATTTGACTTAATAATCTAGATCTGAACTCGCGCCAATTGCTTGCATCAAAATCCAGTCAAGAAAGTAGCTCTGAATCCGAGAAAAGCGATGGACCATAAGCACTACGGGGCGTATACGTAACATTTTCAAATTTTTGGTACCTGCTCCATTTCGACCATCGGACAGCTAAGTTACCATGGAGGAACCTAACAAGATTTGACTTAATAATCTAGATCTGAACTCGCGCCAATTGCTTGCATCAAAATCCAGTCAAGAAAGTAGCTCTGAATCCGAGAAAAGCGATGGACCATAAGCACTACGGGGCGTATACGTAACATTTTCAAATTTTTGGTACCTGCTCCATTTCGACCATCGGACAGCTAAGTTACCATGGAGGAACCTAACAAGATTTGACTTAATAATCTAGTTACCATGGAGGAACCTAACAAGATTTGACTTAATATTCTAGATCTTAACTCGCGCCAACTGCTTGCATCAAAATCCAGTCTAGAAAGTAGCTCTGAAGCCGAGAAATGCGATCGACCATAAGCACTACGGGGCGTATTCGTAACATTTTCAAATTTTTTGTACCTGCTCCATTTCGACCATCGGGCAGCTAAATTACCATGGAGGAACCTAACAAGATTTGACTTAATAATCTAGATCTGAACTCGCGCCAATTGCTTGCATCAAAATCCAGTCTAGAAAGTAGCTCTGAAGCCGAGAAATGCGATCGACCATAAGCACTACGGGGCGTATTCGTAACATTTTCAAATTTTTTGTACCTGCTCCATTTCGACCATCGGGCAGCTAAGTTACCATGGAGGAACCACCCAAGATTTGACTTAATAAGCTAGATCTTAACTCGCGCCAACTCCTTGCATCAAAATCCGTCAAGAAAGTAGCTCTGAAGCCGAGAAATGCGATCGACCATAAGCACTACGGGGCGTATACGTAACATTTTAAAATTGTTTGTACCTGCTCCATTTCGACCATCGGGCAGCTAAGTTACCATGGAGGAACCTAACAAGATTTGACTTAATAATCTAGATCTGAACTCGCGCCAATTGCTTGCATCAAAATCCAGTCAAGAAAGTAGCTCTGAATCCGAGAAAAGCGATGGACCATAAGCACTACGGGGCGTATACGTAACATTTTCAAATTTTTGGTACCTGCTCCATTCCGACCATCGGACAGCTAAGTTACCATGGAGGAACCTAACAAGATTTGACTTAATATTCTAGATCTTAACTCGCGCCAACTGCTTGCATCAAAATCCAGTCTAGAAAGTAGCTCTGAAGCCGAGAAATGCGATCGACCATAAGCACTACGGGGCGTATTCGTAACATTTTCAAATTTTTTGTACCTGCTCCATTTCGACCATCGGGCAGCTAAATTACCATGGAGGAACCTAACAAGATTTGACTTAATAATCTAGATCTGAACTCGCGCCAATTGCTTGCATCAAAATCCAGTCTAGAAAGTAGCTCTGAAGCCGAGAAATGCGATCGACCATAAGCACTACGGGGCGTATACGTAACATTTTAAAATTTTTTTACCTGCTCCATTTCGACCATCGGACAGCTAAGTTACCATGGAGGAATCAAAATCCAGTCTAGAAAGTATCTCTGAAGCCGAGAAATGCGATCGACCATAAGCACTACGGGGCGTATACGTAACATTTTAAAATTGTTTGTACCTGCTCCATTTCGACCATCGGGCAGCTAGGTTACCATGGAGGAACCTAACAAGATTTGACTTAATATTCTAGACCTGAACTCGCGCCAACTGCTTGCATCAAAATCCATTCAAGAAAGTAGCTCTGAAGCCGAGAAATGCGATCGACCATAAGCACTTCGGGGCGTATACGTAACATTTTAAAATTTTTTTACCTGCTCCATTTCGACCATCGGGCAGCTAAGTTACCATGGAGGAACCACCCAAGATTTGACTTAATAAGCTAGATCTTAACTCGCGCCAACTGTTTGCATCAAAATCCGTCAAGAAAGTAGCTCTGAAGCCGAGAAATGCAATCGACCATAAGCACTACGGGGCGTATACGTAACATTTTAAAATTTTTGTACCTGCTCTATTTCGGCCATCGGGCAGCTAAGTTACCATGGAGGAACCTAACAAGATTTGACTTAATATTCTAGATCTGAACTCGCGCCAACTGCTTGCATCAAAATCCAGTCAAGAATGTAGCTCTGAATCCGAGAAAAGCGATGGACCATAAGCACATTTCGACCATCGGGCAGCTAAGTTACCATGGAGGAACCACCCAAAATTTGACTTAATAAGCTAGATCTTAACTCGCGCCAACTGCTTGCATCAAAATCCGTCAAGAAAGTAGCTTTGAAGAAGAGAAATGCGATCGACCATAAGCACTACGGGGCGTATACGTAACATTTTCAAATTTTTGGTACCTGCTCCATTTCGACCATCGGACAGCTAAGTTACCATGGAGGAACCTAACAAGATTTGACTTAATATTCTAGATCTTAACTCGCGCCAACCGCTTGCATCAAAATCCAGTCTAGAAAGTAGCTCTGAAGCCGAGAAATGCGATCGACCATAAGCACTACGGGGCGTATTCGTAACATTTTCAAATTTTTTGTACCTGCTCCATTTCGACCATCGGGCAGCTAAGTTACCATGGAGGAACCACCCAAGATTTGACTTAATAAGCTAGATCTTAACTCGCGCCAACTGCTTGCATCAAAATCCGTCAAGAAAGTAGCTCTGAAGCCGAGAAATGCGATCGACCATAAGCACTACGGGGCGTATACGTAACATTTTAAAATTGTTTGTACCTGCTCCATTTCGACCATCGGGCAGCTAAGTTACTATGGAGGAACCACACAAGATTTGACTTAATAAGATAGATCTTAACTCGCGCCAACTGCTTGCATCAAAATCCGTCAAGAAAGTAGCTTTGAAGAAGAGAAATGCGATCGACCACAAGCACTACGGGGCGTATTCGTAACATTTTCAAATTGTTTGTACCTGCTCCATTTCGACCATCGGGCAGCTAAGTTACCATGGAGGAACCTAACAAGATTTGACTTAATATTCTAGATCTTAACTCGCGCCAACTGCTTGCATCAAAATCCAGTCTAGAAAGTAGCTCTGAAGCCGAGAAATGCGATCGACCATAAGCACTACGGGGCGTATTCGTAACATTTTCAAATTTTTTGTACCTGCTCCATTTCGACCATCGGGCAGCTAAATTACCATGGAGGAACCTAACAAGATTTGACTTAATATTCTAGATCTGAACTCGCGCCAACTGCTTGCATCAAAATCCAGTCAAGAATGTAGCTCTGAATCCGAGAAAAGCGATGGACCATAAGCACTACGGGGCGTATACGTAACATTTTAAAATTTTTGTACCTGCTCTATTTCGGCCATCGGGCAGCTAAGTTACCATGGAGGAACCTAACAAGATTTGACTTAATATTCTAGATCTGAACTCGCGCCAACTGCTTGCATCAAAATCCAGTCTAGAAAGTAGCTCTGAAGCCGAGAAATGCGATCGACCATAAGCACTACGGGGCGTATTCGTAACATTTTAAAATTTTTTGTACATGCTCCATTTCGACCATCGGGCAGCTAAGTTACCATGGAAGAACCTAACAAGATTTGACTTAATATTCTAGATCTGAACTCGCGCCAACTGCTTGCATCAAAATCCAGTCAAGAATGTAGCTCTGAATCCGAGAAAAGCGATGGACCATAAGCACTACGGGGCGTATACGTAACATTTTAAATTTTTTT
Source organism: Merodon equestris (assembly GCA_958301585.1). NCBI lineage: Eukaryota > Metazoa > Arthropoda > Insecta > Diptera > Syrphidae > Merodon > Merodon equestris. The sequence continues at coordinate 36,541,052 of OY284416.1, read as the reverse complement.
GTTTCTGCTCTGTTTCGGCCATTGGGCAGCTAAGTTACCATGGAGGAACCTAACAAGATTTGACTTAATATTCTAGATCTGAACTCGCGCCAACTGCTTGCATCAAAATCCAGTCAAGAATGTAGCTCTGAATCCGAGAAAAGCGATGGACCATAAGCACTACGGGGCGTATACGTAACATTCTAAAATTTTTTGTACCTGCTCCATTTCGACCATCGGGCAGCTAAATTACCATGGAGGAACCTAACAAGATTTGACTTAATAATCTAGATCTGAACTCGCGCCAATTGCTTGCATCAAAATCCAGTCAAGAAAGTAGCTCTGAATCCGAGAAAAGCGATGGACCATAAGCACTACGGGGCGTATACGTAACATTTTCAAATTTTTGGTACCTGCTCCATTTCGACCATCGGACAGCTAAGTTACCATGGAGGAACCTAACAAGATTTGACTTAATATTCTAGATCTTAACTCGCGCCAACTGCTTGCATCAAAATCCAGTCTAGAAAGTAGCTCTGAAGCCGAGAAATGCGATCGACCATAAGCACTACGGGGCGTATTCGTAACATTTTCAAATTTTTTGTACCTGCTCCATTTCGACCATCGGGCAGCTAAATTACCATGGAGGAACCTAACAAGATTTGACTTAATAATCTAGATCTGAACTCGCGCCAATTGCTTGCATCAAAATCCAGTCTAGAAAGTAGCTCTGAAGCCGAGAAATGCGATCGACCATAAGCACTACGGGGCGTATTCGTAACATTTTCAAATTTTTTGTACCTGCTCCATTTCGACCATCGGGCAGCTAAGTTACCATGGAGGAACCACCCAAGATTTGACTTAATAAGCTAGATCTTAACTCGCGCCAACTGCTTGCATCAAAATCCGTCAAGAAAGTAGCTCTGAAGCCGAGAAATGCGATCGACCATAAGCACTACGGGGCGTATACGTAACATTTTAAAATTGTTTGTACCTGCTCCATTTCGACCATCGGGCAGCTAAGTTACCATGGAGGAACCTAACAAGATTTGACTTAATATTCTAGATCTTAACTCGCGCCAACTGCTTCCATCAAAATCCAGTCTAGAAAGTAGCTCTGAAGCCGAGAAATGCGATCGACCATAAGCACTACGGGGCGTATTCGTAACATTTTCAAATTTTTTGTACCTGCTCCATTTCGACCATCGGGCAGCTAAATTACCATGGAGGAACCTAACAAGATTTGACTTAATAATCTAGATCTGAACTCGCGCCAATTGCTTGCATCAAAATCCAGTCAAGAAAGTAGCTCTGAATCCGAGAAAAGCGATGGACCATAAGCACTACGGGGCGTATACGTAACATTTTCAAATTTTTGGTACCTGCTCCATTTCGACCATCGGACAGCTAAGTTACCATGGAGGAACCTAACAAGATTTGACTTAATATTCTAGATCTTAACTCGCGCCAACTGCTTGCATCAAAATCCAGTCTAGAAAGTAGCTCTGAAGCCGAGAAATGCGATCGACCATAAGCACTACGGGGCGTATTCGTAACATTTTCAAATTTTTTGTACCTGCTCCATTTCGACCATCGGGCAGCTAAATTACCATGGAGGAACCTAACAAGATTTGACTTAATAATCTAGATCTGAACTCGCGCCAATTGCTTGCATCAAAATCCAGTCTAGAAAGTAGCTCTGAAGCCGAGAAATGCGATCGACCATAAGCACTACGGGGCGTATACGTAACATTTTAAAATTTTTTTACCTGCTCCATTTCGACCATCGGACAGCTAAGTTACCATGGAGGAATCAAAATCCAGTCTAGAAAGTATCTCTGAAGCCGAGAAATGCGATCGACCATAAGCACTACGGGGCGTATACGTAACATTTTAAAATTGTTTGTACCTGCTCCATTTCGACCATCGGGCAGCTAGGTTACCATGGAGGAACCTAACAAGATTTGACTTAATATTCTAGACCTGAACTCGCGCCAACTGCTTGCATCAAAATCCATTCAAGAAAGTAGCTCTGAAGCCGAGAAATGCGATCGACCATAAGCACTTCGGGGCGTATACGTAACATTTTAAAATTTTTTTACCTGCTCCATTTCGACCATCGGGCAGCTAAGTTACCATGGAGGAACCACCCAAGATTTGACTTAATAAGCTAGATCTTAACTCGCGCCAACTGTTTGCATCAAAATCCGTCAAGAAAGTAGCTCTGAAGCCGAGAAATGCAATCGACCATAAGCACTACGGGGCGTATACGTAACATTTTAAAATTTTTGTACCTGCTCTATTTCGGCCATCGGGCAGCTAAGTTACCATGGAGGAACCTAACAAGATTTGACTTAATATTCTAGATCTGAACTCGCGCCAACTGCTTGCATCAAAATCCAGTCAAGAATGTAGCTCTGAATCCGAGAAAAGCGATGGACCATAAGCACATTTCGACCATCGGGCAGCTAAGTTACCATGGAGGAACCACCCAAAATTTGACTTAATAAGCTAGATCTTAACTCGCGCCAACTGCTTGCATCAAAATCCGTCAAGAAAGTAGCTTTGAAGAAGAGAAATGCGATCGACCATAAGCACTACGGGGCGTATACGTATCATTTTCAAATTTTTGGTACCTGCTCCATTTCGACCATCGGACAGCTAAGTTACCATGGAGGAACCTAACAAGATTTGACTTAATATTCTAGATCTTAACTCGCGCCAACCGCTTGCATCAAAATCCAGTCTAGAAAGTAGCTCTGAAGCCGAGAAATGCGATCGACCATAAGCACTACGGGGCGTATTCGTAACATTTTCAAATTTTTTGTACCTGCTCCATTTCGACCATCGGGCAGCTAAGTTACCATGGAGGAACCACCCAAGATTTGACTTAATAAGCTAGATCTTAACTCGCGCCAACTGCTTGCATCAAAATCCGTCAAGAAAGTAGCTTTGAAGAAGAGAAATGCGATCGACCACAAGCACTACGGGGCGTATTCGTAACATTTTCAAATTGTTTGTACCTGCTCCATTTCGACCATCGGGCAGCTAAGTTACCATGGAGGAACCTAACAAGATTTGACTTAATATTCTAGATCTTAACTCGCGCCAACTGCTTGCATCAAAATCCAGTCTAGAAAGTAGCTCTGAAGCCGAGAAATGCGATCGACCATAAGCACTACGGGGCGTATTCGTAACATTTTAAAATTGTTTGTACCTGCTCCATTTCGACCATCGGGCAGCTAAGTTACCATGGAGAAACCAACGAAGATTTGACTTAATAAGCTAGATCTTAACTCGCGCCAACTGCTTGCATCAAAATCCGTCAAGAAAGTAGCTTTGAAGAAGAGAAATGCGATCGACCATAAGCACTACGGGGCGTATACGTAACATTTTAAAATTTTTTGTACCTGCTCCATTTCGACCATCGGGCAGCTAAATTACCATGGAGGAACCTAACAAGATTTGACTTAATAATCTAGATCTGAACTCGCGCCAATTGCTTGCATCAAAATCCAGTCAAGAAAGTAGCTCTGAATCCGAGAAAAGCGATGGACCATAAGCACTACGGGGCGTATACGTAACATTTTCAAATTTTTGGTACCTGCTCCATTTCGACCATCGGACAGCTAAGTTACCATGGAGGAACCTAACAAGATTTGACTTAATATTCTAGATCTTAACTCGCGCCAACTGCTTGCATCAAAATCCAGTCTAGAAAGTAGCTCTGAAGCCGAGAAATGCGATCGACCATAAGCACTACGGGGCGTATTCGTAACATTTTAAAATTGTTTGTACCTGCTCCATTTCGACCATCGGGCAGCTAAGTTACCATGGAGAAACCAACGAAGATTTGACTTAATAAGCTAGATCTTAACTCGCGCCAACTGCTTGCATCAAAATCCGTCAAGAAAGTAGCTTTGAAGAAGAGAAATGCGATCGACCATAAGCACTACGGGGCGTATACGTAACATTTTAAAATTTTTTGTACCTGCTCCATTTCGACCATCGGGCAGCTAAATTACCATGGAGGAACCTAACAAGATTTGACTTAATAATCTAGATCTTAACTCGCGCCAACTGCTTGCATCAAAATCCAGTCTAGAAAGTAGCTCTGAAGCCGAGAAATGCGATCGACCATAAGCACTACGGGGCGTATTCGTAACATTTTCAAATTTTTTGTACCTGCTCCATTTCGACCATCGGGCAGCTAAATTACCATGGAGGAACCTAACAAGATTTGACTTAATAATCTAGATCTGAACTCGCGCCAATTGCTTGCATCAAAATCCAGTCAAGAAAGTAGCTCTGAATCCGAGAAAAGCGATGGACCATAAGCACTACGGGGCGTATACGTAACATTTTCAAATTTTTGGTACCTGCTCCATTTCGACCATCGGACAGCTAAGTTACCATGGAGGAACCTAACAAGATTTGACTTAATATTCTAGATCTTAACTCGCGCCAACTGCTTGCATCAAAATCCAGTCTAGAAAGTAGCTCTGAAGCCGAGAAATGCGATCGACCATAAGCACTACGGGGCGTATTCGTAACATTTTAAAATTTTTTGTACATGCTCCATTTCGACCATCGGGCAGCTAAGTTACCATGGAAGAACCTAACAAGATTTGACTTAATATTCTAGATCTGAACTCGCGCTAACTGCTTGCATCAAAATCCAGTCAAGAAAGTAGCTCTGAAGCCGAGAAATGCAATCGACCATAAGCACTACGGGGCGTATACGTAACATTTTAAATTTTTTTGTTTCTGCTCTGTTTCGGCCATTGGGCAGCTAAGTTACCATGGAGGAACCTAACAAGATTTGACTTAATATTCTAGATCTGAACTCGCGCCAACTGCTTGCATCAAAATCCAGTCAAGAATGTAGCTCTGAATCCGAGAAAAGCGATGGACTATAAGCACTACGGGGCGTATACGTAACATTTTAAAATTTTTTGTACCTGCTCCATTTCGACCATCGGGCAGCTAAATTACCATGGAGGAACCTAACAAGATTTGACTTAATAATCTAGATCTGAACTCGCGCCAATTGCTTGCATCAAAATCCAGTCAAGAAAGTAGCTCTGAATCCGAGAAAAGCGATGGACCATAAGCACTACGGGGCGTATACGTAACATTTTCAAATTTTTGGTACCTGCTCCATTTCGACCATCGGACAGCTAAGTTACCATGGAGGAACCTAACAAGATTTGACTTAATATTCTAGATCTTAACACGCGCCAACTGCTTGCATCAAAATCCAGTCTAGAAAGTAGCTCTGAAGCCGAGAAATGCGATCGACCATAAGCACTACGGGGCGTATTCGTAACATTTTCAAATTTTTTGTACCTGCTCCATTTCGACCATCGGGCAGCTAAATTACCATGGAGGAACCTAACAAGATTTGACTTAATAATCTAGATCTGAACTCGCGCCAATTGCTTGCATCAAAATCCAGTCTAGAAAGTAGCTCTGAAGCCGAGAAATGCGATCGACCATAAGCACTACGGGGCGTATTCGTAACATTTTCAAATTTTTTGTACCTGCTCCATTTCGACCATCGGGCAGCTAAGTTACCATGGAGGAACCACCCAAGATTTGACTTAATAAGCTAGATCTTAACTCGCGCCAACTGCTTGCATCAAAATCCGTCAAGAAAGTAGCTTTGAAGAAGAGAAATGCGATCGACCATAAGCACTACGGGGCGTATACGTAACATTTTAAAATTTTTTGTACCTGCTCCATTTCGACCATCGGGCAGCTAAATTACCATGGAGGAACCTAACAAGATTTGACTTAATAATCTAGATCTGAACTCGCGCCAATTGCTTGCATCAAAATCCAGTCAAGAAAGTAGCTCTGAATCCGAGAAAAGCGATGGACCATAAGCACTACGGGGCGTATACGTAACATTTTCAAATTTTTGGTACCTGCTCCATTTCGACCATCGGACAGCTAAGTTACCATTTAGGAACCTAACAAGATTTGACTTAATATTCTAGATCTTAACTCGCGCCAACTGCTTGCATCAAAATCCAGTCTAGAAAGTAGCTCTGAAGCCGAGAAATGCGATCGACCATAAGCACTACGGGGCGTATTCGTAACATTTTCAAATTTTTTGTACCTGCTCCATTTCGACCATCGGGCAGCTAAATTACCATGGAGGAACCTAACAAGATTTGACTTAATAATCTAGATCTGAACTCGCGCCAATTGCTTGCATCAAAATCCAGTCAAGAAAGTAGCTCTGAATCCGAGAAGAGCGATGGACCATAAGCACTACGGGGCGTATACGTAACATTTTCAAATTGTTTGTACCTGCTCCATTTCGACCATCGGACAGCTAAGTTACCATGGAGGAACCTAACAAGATTTGACTTAATATTCTAGATCTTAACTCGCGCCAACTGCTTGCATCAAAATCCAGTCTAGAAAGTAGCTCTGAAGCCCAGAAATGCGATCGACCATAAGCACTACGGGGCGTATACGTAACATTTTAAAATTGTTTGTACCTGCTCCATTTCGACCATCGGGCAGCTAAGTTACCATGGAGGAACCTAACAAGATTTGACTTAATATTCTAGATCTGAACTCGCGCCAACTGCTTGCATCAAAATCCAGTCAAGAAAGTAGCTCTGAAGCCGAGAAATGCGATCGACCATAAGCACTACGGGGCGTATACGTAACATTTTAAAATTGTTTGTACCTGCTCCATTTCGACCATCGGGCAGCTAAGTTACCATGGAGGAACCTAACAAGATTTGACTTAATATTCTAGATCTGAACTCGCGCCAACTGCTTGCATCAAAATCCAGTCAAGAAAGTAGCTCTGAAGCCGAGAAATTCGATCGACCATAAGCACTACGGGGCGTATACGTAACATTTTAAAATTGTTTGTACCTGCTCCATTTCGACCATCGGGCAGCTAAGTTACCATGGAGGTACCTAACAAGATTTGACTTAATATTCTAGATCTGAACTCGCGCCAACTGCTTGCATCAAAATCCAGTCAAGAATGTAGCTCTGAATCCGAGAAAAGCGATGGACCATAAGCACTACGGGGCGCATACGTAACATTTTAAAATTTTTTGTACCTGCTCCATTTCGACCATCGGGCAGCTAAGTTACCATGGAGAAACCGACCATAAGCACTACGGGGCGTATACGTAACATTTTAAAATTGTTTGTACCTGCTCCATTTCGACCATCGGGGAGCTAAGTTACCATGGAGGAAATACCCAAGATTTGACTTAATATTCTAGATCTGAACTCGCGCTAACTGCTTGCATCAAAATCCAGTCAAGAAAGTAGCTCTGAAGCCGAGAAATGCGATCGACCATAAGCACTACGGGGCGTATACGTAACATTTTAAAATTGTTTGTACCTGCTCCATTTCGACCATCGGGCAGCTAAATTACCATGGAGGAACCTAACAAGATTTGACTTAATAATCTAGATCTGAACTCGCGCCAATTGCTTGCATCAAAATCCGGTCAAGAAAGTAGCTCTGAATCCGAGAAAAGCGATGGACCATAAGCACTACGGGGCGTATACGTAACATTTTCAAATTTTTGGTACCTGCTCCATTTCGACCATCGGACAGCTAAGTTACCATGGAGGAACCTAACACGATTTGACTTAATATTCTAGATCTTAACTCGCGCCAACTGCTTGCATCAAAATCCAGTCTAGAAAGTAGCTCTGAAGCCGAGAAATGCGATCGACCATAAGCACTACGGGGCGTATTCGTAACATTTTCAAATTTTTTGTACCTGCTCCATTTCGACCATCGGGCAGCTAAATTACCATGGAGGAACCTAACAAGATTTGACTTAATAATATAGATCTGAACTCGCGCCAATTGCTTGCATCAAAATCCAGTCAAGAAAGTAGCTCTGAATCCGAGAAAAGCGATGGACCATAAGCACTACGGGGCGTATACGTAACATTTTCAAATTGTTTGTACCTGCTCCATTTCGACCATCGGACAGCTAAGTTACCATGGAGGAACCTAACAAGATTTGACTTAATATTCTAGATCTTAACTCGCGCCAACTGCTTGCATCAAAATCCAGTCTAGAAAGTAGCTCTGAAGCCGAGAAATGCGATCGACCATAAGCACTACGGGGCGTATTCGTAACATTTTAAAATTTTTTGTACATGCTCCATTTCGACCATCGGGCAGCTAAGTTACCATGGAAGAACCTAACAAGATTTGACTTAATATTCTAGATCTGAACTCGCGCCAACTGCTTGCATCAAAATCCAGTCAAGAAAGTAGCTCTGAAGCCGAGAAATGCAATCGACCATAAGCACTACGGGGCGTATACGTAACATTTTAAATTTTTTTGTTTCTGCTCTGTTTCGGCCATTGGGCAGCTAAGTTACCATGGAGGAACCTAACAAGATTTGACTTAATATTCTAGATCTGAACTCGCGCCAACTGCTTGCATCAAAATCCAGTCAAGAATGTAGCTCTGAATCCGAGAAAAGCGATGGACCATAAGCACTACGGGGCGTATACGTAACATTTTAAAATTTTTTGTACCTGCTCCATTTCGACCATCGGGCAGCTAAATTACCATGGAGGAACCTAACAAGATTTGACTTAATAATCTAGATCTGAACTCGCGCCAATTGCTTGCATCAAAATCCAGTCAAGAAAGTAGCTCTGAATCCGAGAAAAGCGATGGACCATAAGCACTACGGGGCGTATACGTAACATTTTCAAATTTTTGGTACCTGCTCCATTTCGACCATCGGACAGCTAAGTTACCATGGAGGAACCTAACAAGATTTGACTTAATATTCTAGATCTTAACTCGCGCCAATTGCTTGCATCAAAATCCAGTCAAGAAAGTAGCTCTGAATCCGAGAAAAGCGATGGACCATAAGCACTACGGGGCGTATACGTAACATTTTCAAATTGTTTGTACCTGCTCCATTTCGACCATCGGGCAGCTAAGTTACCATGGAGGAACCTAACAAGATTTGACTTAATATTCTAGATCTTAACTCGCGCCAACTGCTTGCATCAAAATCCAGTCTAGAAAGTAGCTCTGAAGCCGAGAAATGCGATCGACCATAAGCACTACGGGGCGTATTCGTAACATTTTCAAATTTTTTGTACCTGCTCCATTTCGACCATCGGGCAGCTAAATTACCGTGGAGGAACCTAACAAGATTTGACTTAATAATCTAGATCTGAACTCGCGCCAATTGCTTGCATCAAAATCCAGTCAAGAAAGTAGCTCTGAATCCGAGAAAAGCGATGGACCATAAGCACTACGGGGCGTATACGTAACATTTTCAAATTGTTTGTACCTGCTCCATTTCGACCATCGGGCAGCTAAGTTACCATGGAGGAACCTAACAAGATTTGACTTAATATTCTAGATCTTAACTCGCGCCAACTGCTTGCATCAAAATCCAGTCTAGAAAGTAGCTCTGAAGCCGAGAAATGCGATCGACCATAAGCACTACGGGGCGTATTCGTAACATTTTAAAATTTTTTGTACATGCTCCATTTCGACCATCGGGCAGCTAAGTTACCATGGAAGAACCTAACAAGATTTGACTTAATATTCTAGATCTGAACTCGCGCCAACTGCTTGCATCAAAATCCAGTCAAGAAAGTAGCTCTGAAGCCGAGAAATGCAATCGACCATAAGCACTACGGGGCGTATACGTAACATTTTAAAATTTTTTGTTTCTGCTCTGTTTCGGCCATTGGGCAGCTAAGTTACCATGGAGGAACCTAACAAGATTTGACTTAATATTCTAGATCTTAACTCGCGCCAACTGCTTGCATCAAAATCCAGTCAAGAAAGTAGCTCTGAAGCCGAGAAATGCGATCGACCATAAGCACTACGGGGCGTATACGTAACATTTTAAAATTGTTTGTACCTGCTCCATTTCGACCATCGGGCAGCTAAGTTACCATGGAGGAACCACCCAAGATTTGACTTAATAAGCTAGATCTTAACTCGCGCCAACTGCTTGCATCAAAATCCGCCAAGAAAGTAGCTTTGAAGAAGAGAAATGCGATCGACCATAAGCACTACGGGGCGTATACGTAACATTTTAAAATTTTTTGTACCTGCTCCATTTCGACCATCGGGCAGCTAAGTTACCATGGAGAAACCGACCATAAGCACTACGGGGCGTATACGTAACATTTTAAAATTGTTTGTACCTGCTCCATTTCGACCATCGGGGAGCTAAGTTACCATGGAGGAAATACCCAAGATTTGACTTAATATTCTAGATCTGAACTCGCGCTAACTGCTTGCATCAAAATCCAGTCAAGAAAGTAGCTCTGAAGCCGAGAAATGCGATGGACCATAAGCACTACGGGGCGTATACGTAACATTTTAAAATTGTTTGTACCTGCTCCATTTCGACCATCGGGGAGCTAAGTTACCATGGAGGAAATACCCAAGATTTGACTTAATATTCTAGATCTTAACTCGCGCCAACTGCTTGCATCAAAATCCAGTCTAGAAAGTAGCTCTGAAGCCGAGAAATGCGATCGACCATAAGCACTACGGGGCGTATTCGTAACATTTTAAAATTTTTTGTACATGCTCCATTTCGACCATCGGGCAGCTAAGTTACCATGGAAGAACCTAACAAGATTTGACTTAATATTCTAGATCTGAACTCGCGCCAACTGCTTGCATCAAAATCCAGTCAAGAAAGTAGCTCTGAAGCCGAGAAATGCAATCGACCATAAGCACTACGGGGCGTATACGTAACATTTTAAAATTTTTTGTTTCTGCTCTGTTTCGGCCATTGGGCAGCTAAGTTACCATGGAGGAACCTAACAAGATTTGACTTAATATTCTAGATCTTAACTCGCGCCAACTGCTTGCATCAAAATCCAGTCAAGAAAGTAGCTCTGAAGCCGAGAAATGCGATCGACCATAAGCACTACGGGGCGTATACGTAACATTTTAAAATTGTTTGTACCTGCTCCATTTCGACCATCGGGCAGCTAAGTTACCATGGAGGAACCACCCAAGATTTGACTTAATAAGCTAGATCTTAACTCGCGCCAACTGCTTGCATCAAAATCCGCCAAGAAAGTAGCTTTGAAGAAGAGAAATGCGATCGACCATAAGCACTACGGGGCGTATACGTAACATTTTAAAATTTTTTGTACCTGCTCCATTTCGACCATCGGGCAGCTAAGTTACCATGGAGAAACCGACCATAAGCACTACGGGGCGTATACGCAACATTTTAAAATTGTTTGTACCTGCTCCATTTCGACCATCGGGGAGCTAAGTTACCATGGAGGAAATACCCAAGATTTGACTTAATATTCTAGATCTGAACTCGCGCTAACTGCTTGCATCAAAATCCAGTCAAGAAAGTAGCTCTGAAGCCGAGAAATGCGATCGACCATAAGCACTACGGGGCGTATACGTAACATTTTAAAATTGTTTGTACCTGCTCCATTTCGACCATCGGGCAGCTAAGTTACCATGGAGGTACCTAACAAGATTTGACTTAATATTCTAGATCTGAACTCGCGCCAACTGCTTGCATCAAAATCCAGTCAAGAATGTAGCTCTGAATCCGAGAAAAGCGATGGACCATAAGCACTACGGGGCGCATACGTAACATTTTAAAATTTTTTGTACCTGCTCCATTTCGACCATCGGGCAGCTAAGTTACCATGGAGAAACCGACCATAAGCACTACGGGGCGTATACGTAACATTTTAAAATTGTTTGTACCTGCTCCATTTCGACCATCGGGGAGCTAAGTTACCATGGAGGAAATACCCAAGATTTGACTTAATATTCTAGATCTGAACTCGCGCTAACTGCTTGCATCAAAATCCAGTCAAGAAAGTAGCTCTGAAGCCGAGAAATGCGATCGACCATAAGCACTACGGGGCGTATACGTAACATTTTAAAATTGTTTGTACCTGCCCCATTTCGACCATCGGGCAGCTAAGTTACCATGGAGGAACCTAACAAGATTTGACTTAATATTCTAGATCTGAACTCGCGCCAACTGCTTGCATCAAAATCCAGTCGAGAAAGTAGCTCTGAAGCCGAGAAATGCGATCGACCATAAGCACTACGGGGCGTATACGTAACATTTTAAAATTGTTTGTACCTGCTCCATTTCGACCATTACGCAGCTAAGTTACCATGGAGGAACCTAACAAGATTTGACTTAATATTCTAGATCTGAACTCGCGCCAACTGCTTGCATCAAAATCCAGTCAAGAAAGTAGCTCTGAAGCCGAGAAATTCGATCGACCATAAGCACTACGGGGCGTATTCGTAACATTTTCAAATTTTTTGTACCTGCTCCATTTCGACCATCGGGCAGCTAAATTACCGTGGAGGAACCTAACAAGATTTGACTTAATAATCTAGATCTGAACTCGCGCCAATTGCTTGCATCAAAATCCAGTCAAGAAAGTAGCTCTGAATCCGAGAAAAGCGATGGACCATAAGCACTACGGGGCGTATACGTAACATTTTCAAATTGTTTGTACCTGCTCCATTTCGACCATCGGGCAGCTAAGTTACCATGGAGGAACCTAACAAGATTTGACTTAATATTCTAGATCTTAACTCGCGCCAACTGCTTGCATCAAAATCCAGTCTAGAAAGTAGCTCTTAAGCCGAGAAATGCGATCGACCATAAGCACTACGGGGCGTATTCGTAACATTTTAAAATTTTTTGTACATGCTCCATTTCGACCATCGGGCAGCTAAGTTACCATGGAAGAACCTAACAAGATTTGACTTAATATTCTAGATCTGAACTCGCGCCAACTGCTTGCATCAAAATCCAGTCAAGAAAGTAGCTCTGAAGCCGAGAAATGCAATCGACCATAAGCACTACGGGGCGTATACGTAACATTTTAAAATTTTTTGTTTCTGCTCTGTTTCGGCCATTGGGCAGCTAAGTTACCATGGAGGAACCTAACAAGATTTGACTTAATATTCTAGATCTTAACTCGCGCCAACTGCTTGCATCAAAATCCAGTCAAGAAAGTAGCTCTGAAGCCGAGAAATGCGATCGACCATAAGCACTACGGGGCGTATACGTAACATTTTAAAATTGTTTGTACCTGCTCCATTTCGACCATCGGGCAGCTAAGTTACCATGGAGGAACTACCCAAGATTTGACTTAATAAGCTAGATCTTAACTCGCGCCAACTGCTTGCATCAAAATCCGCCAAGAAAGTAGCTTTGAAGAAGAGAAATGCGATCGACCATAAGCACTACGGGGCGTATACGTAACATTTTAAAATTTTTTGTACCTGCTCCATTTCGACCATCGGGCAGCTAAGTTACCATGGAGAAAGCGACCATAAGCACTACGGGGCGTATACGTAACATTTTAAAATTGTTTGTACCTGCTCCATTTCGACCATCGGGCAGCTAAGTTACCATGGAGGAACCTAACAAGATTTGACTTAATATTCTAGATCTGAACTCGCGCCAACTGCTTGCATCAAAATCCAGTCAAGAAAGTAGCTCTGAAGCCGAGAAATGCGATCGACCATAAGCACTACGGGGCGTATACGTAGCATTTTAAAATTGTTTGTACCTGCTCCATTTCGACCATCGGGCAGCTAAGTTACCATGGAGGAACCTAACAAGATTTGACTTAATATTCTAGATCTGAACTCGCGCCAACTGCTTGCATCAAAATCCAGTCAAGAAAGTAGCTCTGAAGCCGAGAAATTCGATCGACCATAAGCACTACGGGGCGTATACGTAACATTTTAAAATTGTTTGTACCTGCTCCATTTCGACCATCGGGCAGCTAAGTTACCATGGAGGTACCTAACAAGATTTGACTTAATATTCTAGATCTGAACTCGCGCCAACTGCTTGCATCAAAATCCAGTCAAGAATGTAGCTCTGAATCCGAGAAAAGCGATGGACCATAAGCACTACGGGGCGCATACGTGACATTTTAAAATTTTTTGTACCTGCTCCATTTCGACCATCGGGCAGCTAAGTTACCATGGAGAAACCGACCATAAGCACTACGGGGCGTATACGTAACATTTTAAAATTGTTTGTACCTGCTCCATTTCGACCATCGGGGAGCTAAGTTACCATGGAGGAAATACCCAAGATTTGACTTAATATTCTAGATCTTAACTCGCCCCAACTGCTTGCATCAAAATCCAGTCAAGAAAGTAGCTCTGAAGCCGAGAAATGCGATCGACCATAAGCACTACGGGGCGCATACGTAACATTTTAAAATTGTTTGTACCTGCTCCATTTCGACCATCGGGGAGCTAAGTTACCATGGAGGAACCTAACAAGATTTGACTTAATATTCTAGATTTTAACTCGCGCCAACTGCTTGCATCAAAATCCAGTCAAGAAAGTAGCTCTGAAGCCGAGAAATGCGATCGACCATAAGCACTACGGGGCGCATACGTAACATTTTAAAATTGTTTGTACCTGCTCCATTTCGACCATCGGGCAGCTAAGTTACCATGGAGGAAATACCCAAGATTTGACTTAATAAGCTAGATCTTAACTCGCCCCAACTGCTTGCATCAAAATCCAGTCAAGAAAGTAGCTTTGAAGAAGTGAAATGCGATCGACCATAAGCACTACGGGGCGTATACGTAACATTTTAAAATTTTGTGTACCTACTCCATTTCGACCATCGGGCAGCTAAGTTACCATGGAGAAACCGACCATAAGCACTACGGGGCGTATACGTAACATTTTCAAATTTTTTGTACCTGCTCCATTTCGACCATCGGGCAGCTAAGTTACCATGGAGGAACCTAACAAGATTTGACTTAATATTCTAGATCTGAACTCGCGCCAATTGCTTGCATCAAAATCCAGTCAAGAAAGTAGCTCTGAATCCGAGAAAAGCGATGGACCATAAGCACTACGGGGCGTATACGTAACATTTTCAAATTTTTGGTACCTGCTCCATTTCGACCATCGGACAGCTAAGTTACCATGGAGGAACCTAACAAGATTTGACTTAATATTCTAGATCTTAACTCGCGCCAACTGCTTGCATCAAAATCCAGTCTAGAAAGTAGCTCTGAAGCCGAGAAATGCGATCGACCATAAGCACTACGGGGCGTATACGTAACATTTTCAAATTTTTTGTACCTGCTCCATTTCGACCATCGGGCAGCTAAGTTACCATGGAGGAACCTAACAAGATTTGACTTAATATTCTAGATCTGAACTCGCGCCAACTGCTTGCATCAAAATCCAGTCAAGAATGTAGCTCTGAATCCGACAAAAGCGATGGACCATAAGCACTACGGGGCGTATACGTAACATTTTCAAATTGTTTGTACCTGCTCCATTTCGACCATCGGGGAGCTAAGTTACCATGGAGGAAATACCCAAGATTTGACTTAATATTCTAGATCTTAACTCGCCCCAACTGCTTGCATCAAAATCCAGTCAAGAAAGTAGCTCTGAAGCCGAGAAATGCGATCGACCATAAGCACTACGGGGCGCATACGTAACATTTTAAAATTGTTTGTACCTGCTCCATTTCGACCATCGGGGAGCTAAGTTACCATGGAGGAACCTAACAAGATTTGACTTAATATTCTAGATTTTAACTCGCGCCAACTGCTTGCATCAAAATCCAGTCAAGAAAGTAGCTCTGAAGCCGAGAAATGCGATCGACCATAAGCACTACGGGGCGCATACGTAACATTTTAAAATTGTTTGTACCTGCTCCATTTCGACCATCGGGCAGCTAAGTTACCATGGAGGAAATACCCAAGATTTGACTTAATAAGCTAGATCTTAACTCGCCCCAACTGCTTGCATCAAAATCCAGTCAAGAATGTAGCTCTGAATCCGAGAAAAGCGATGGACCATAAGCACTACGGGGCGTATACGTAACATTTTCAAATTTTTGGTACCTGCTCCATTTCGACCACCGGACAGCTAAGCTACCATGGAGGAACCTAACAAGATTTGACTTAATATTCTAGATCTGAACTCGCGCCAACTGCTTGCATCAAAATCCAGTCAAGAATGTAGCTCTGAATCCGACAAAAGCGATGGACCATAAGCACTACGGGGCGTATACGTAACATTTTCAAATTTTTGGTACCTGCTCCATTTCGACCATCGGGCAGCTAAGTTACCATGGAGAAACCAACCAAGATTTGACTTAATATTCTAGATCTTAACTCGCGCCAACTGCTTGCATCAAAATCCAGTCTAGAAAGTAGCTCTGAAGCCGAGAAATGCGATCGACCATAAGCACTACGGGGCGTATACGTAACATTTTAAAATTGTTTGTACCTGCTCCATTTCGACCATCGGGCAGCTAAGTTACCATGGAGGAACCTAACAAGATTTGACTTAATATTCTAGATCTGAACTCGCGCCAACTGCTTGCATCAAAATCCAGTCAGGAAAGTAGCTCTGAAGCCGAGAAATGCAATCGACCATAAGCACTACGGGGCGTATACGTAACATTTTAAAATTTTTTGTACCTGCTCCATTTCGACCATCGGGCAGCTAAGTTACCATGGAGGAACCTAACAAGATTTGACTTAATATTCTAGATCTGAACTCGCGCCGACTGCTTGCATCAAAATCCAGTCAGGAAAGTAGCTCTGAAGCCGAGAAATGCAATCGACCATAAGCACTACGGGGCGTATACGTAACATTTTAAAATTTTTTGTACCTGCTCCATTTCGACCATCGGGCAGCTAAGTTACCATGGAGGAACCACCCAAGATTTGACTTAATAAGCTAGATCTTAACTCGCGACAACTGCTTGCATCAAAATCCGTCAAGAAAGTAGCTTTGAAGAAGAGAAATGCGATCGACCATAAGCACTACGGGGCGTATACGTAACATTTTAAAAATGTTTGTACCTGCTAAGCACTACGGGGCGTATACGTAACATTTTAAAATTTTTTGTACCTGCTCCATTTCGACCATCGGGCAGCTAAGTTACCATGGAGGAACCTAACAAGATTTGACTTAATATTCTAGATCTGAACTCGCGCCAACTGCTTGCATCAAAATCCAGTCAAGAATGTAGCTCTGAATCCGACAAAAGCGATGGACCATAAGCACTACGGGGCGTATACGTAACATTTTCAAATTTTTGGTACCTGCTCCATTTCGACCTTCGGGCAGCTAAGTTACCATGGAGGAACCTAACAAGATTTGACTTAATATTCTAGATCTGAACTCGCGCCAACTGCTTGCATCAAAATCCAGTCAAGAAAGTAGCTCTGAAGCCGAGACATGCGATCGACCATAAGCACTACGGGGCGTATACGTAACATTTTAAAATAGTTTGTACCTGCTCCATTTAGACCATCGGGCAGCTAAGTTACCATGGAGGAACCTAACAAGATTTGACTTAATATTCTAGATCTGAACTCACGCCAACTGCTTGCATCAAAATCCAGTCAAGAAAGTAGCTCTGAAGCCGAGAAATGCGATCGACCATAAGCACTACGGGGCGTATACGTAACATTTTAAAATTGTTTGTACCTGCTCCATTTCGACCATCGGGCAGCTAAGTTACCATGGAGGAACCTAACAAGATTTGACTTAATATTCTAGATCTGAACTCGCGCCAACTGCTTGCATCAAAATCCAGTCAAGAAAGTAGCTCTGAAGCCGAGAAATGCGATCGACCATAAGCACTACGGGGCGTATACGTAACATTTTAAAATAGTTTGTACCTGCTCCATTTCGACCATCGGGCAGCTAAGTTACCATGGAGGAACCTAACAAGATTTGTCTTAATATTCTAGATCTGAACTCGCGCCAACTGCTTGCATCAAAATCCAGTCAAGAAAGTAGCTCTGAAGCCGAGACATGCGATCGACCATAAGCACTACGGGGCGTATACGTAACATTTTAAAATTTTTTGTACCTGCTCCATTTCGACCTTCGGGCAGCTAAGTTACCATGGAGGAACCTAACAAGATTTGACTTAATATTCTAGATCTGAACTCGCGCCAACTGCTTGCATCAAAATCCAGTCAAGAAAGTAGCTCTGAAGCCGAGACATGCGATCGACCATAAGCACTACGGGGCGTATACGTAACATTTTAAAATAGTTTGTACCTGCTCCATTTAGACCATCGGGCAGCTAAGTTACCATGGAGGAACCTAACAAGATTTGACTTAATATTCTAGATCTGAACTCACGCCAACTGCTTGCATCAAAATCCAGTCAAGAAAGTAGCTCTGAAGCCGAGAAATGCGATCGACCATAAGCACTACGGGGCGTATACGTAACATTTTAAAATTGTTTGTACCTGCTCCATTTCGACCATCGGGCAGCTAAGTTACCATGGAGGAACCTAACAAGATTTGACTTAATATTCTAGATCTGAACTCGCGCCAACTGCTTGCATCAAAATCCAGTCAAGAAAGTAGCTCTGAAGCCGAGAAATGCGATCGACCATAAGCACTACGGGGCGTATACGTAACATTTTAAAATTTTTTGTACCTGCTCCATTTCGACCTTCGGGCAGCTAAGTTACCATGGAGGAACCTAACAAGATTTGACTTAATATTCTAGATCTGAACTCGCGCCAACTGCTTGCATCAAAATCCAGTCAAGAAAGTAGCTCTGAAGCCGAGACATGCGATCGACCATAAGCACTACGGGGCGTATACGTAACATTTTAAAATAGTTTGTACCTGCTCCATTTCGACCTTCGGGCAGCTAAGTTACCATGGAGGAACCTAACAAGATTTGACTTAATATTCTAGATCTGAACTCGCGCCAACTGCTTGCATCAAAATCCAGTCAAGAAAGTAGCTCTGAAGCCGAGAAATGCGATCGACCATAAGCACTACGGGGCGTATACGTAACATTTTAAAATAGTTTGTACCTGCTCCATTTCGACCATCGGGCAGCTAAGTTACCATGGAGGAACCTAACAAGATTTGTCTTAATATTCTAGATCTGAACTCGCGCCAACTGCTTGCATCAAAATCCAGTCAAGAAAGTAGCTCTGAAGCCGAGACATGCGATCGACCATAAGCACTACGGGGCGTATACGTAACATTTTAAAATTTTTTGTACCTGCTCCATTTCGACCTTCGGGCAGCTAAGTTACCATGGAGGAACCTAACAAGATTTGACTTAATATTCTAGATCTGAACTCGCGCCAACTGCTTGCATCAAAATCCAGTCAAGAAAGTAGCTCTGAAGCCGAGACATGCGATCGACCATAAGCACTACGGGGCGTATACGTAACATTTTAAAATAGTTTGTACCTGCTCCATTTAGACCATCGGGCAGCTAAGTTACCATGGAGGAACCTAACAAGATTTGACTTAATATTCTAGATCTGAACTCACGCCAACTGCTTGCATCAAAATCCAGTCAAGAAAGTAGCTCTGAAGCCGAGAAATGCGATCGACCATAAGCACTACGGGGCGTATACGTAACATTTTAAAATTGTTTGTACCTGCTCCATTTCGACCATCGGGCAGCTAAGTTACCATGGAGGAACCTAACAAGATTTGACTTAATATTCTAGATCTGAACTCGCGCCAACTGCTTGCATCAAAATCCAGTCAAGAAAGTAGCTCTGAAGCCGAGAAATGCGATCGACCATAAGCACTACGGGGCGTATACGTAACATTTTAAAATTTTTCGTACATGCGACATTTCGACCATCGGGCAGCTAAGTTACCATGGAGGAACCTAACAAGATTTGACTTAATATTCGAGATTTTAACTCGCGCCAACTGCTTGCATCAAAATCCAGTCAAGAAAGTAGGTCTGAAGCCGAGAAATGCGATCGACCATAAGCACTACGGGGCGCATACGTAACATTTTAAAATTGTTTGTACCTGCTCCATTTCGACCATCGGGCAGCTAAGTTACCATGGAGGAAATACCCAAGATTTGACTTAATAAGCTAGATCTTAACTCGCGCCAACTGCTTGCATCAAAATCCATCAAGAAAGTAGCTTTGAAGAAGAGAAATGCGATCGACCATAAGCACTACGGGGCGTATTCGTAACATTTTCAATTTTTTTGTACCTGCTCCATTTCGACCATCGGGCAGCTAAGTTACCATGGAGAAACCAACCAAGATTTGACTTAGTATTCTAGATCTTAACTCGCGCCAACTGCTTGCATCAAAATCCAGTCAAGAAAGTAGCTCTGAAGCCGAGAAATGCGATCGACCATAAGCACTACGGGGCGTATACGTAACATTTTAAAATTTTTCGTACATGCGACATTTCGACCATCGGGCAGCTAAGTTACCATGGAGGAACCTAACAAGATTTGACTTAATATTCGAGATTTTAACTCGCGCCAACTGCTTGCATCAAAATCCAGTCAAGAAAGTAGGTCTGAAGCCGAGAAATGCGATCGACCATAAGCACTACGGGGCGCATACGTAACATTTTAAAATTGTTTGTACCTGCTCCATTTCGACCATCGGGCAGCTAAGTTACCATGGAGGAAATACCCAAGATTTGACTTAATAAGCTAGATCTTAACTCGCGCCAACTGCTTGCATCAAAATCCATCAAGAGAGTAGCTTTGAAGAAGAGAAATGCGATCGACCATAAGCACTACGGAGCGTATTCGTAACATTTTCAATTTTTTTGTACCTGCTCCATTTCGACCATCGGGCAGCTAAGTTACCATGGAGGAACCTAACAAGATTTGACTTAATATTCGAGATTTTAACTCGCGCCAACTGCTTGCATCAAAATTCAGTCTAGAAAGTAGCTCTGAAGCCGAGAAATGCGATCGACCATAAGCACTACGGGGCGTATACGTGTAAAAAAAATTTGAAAATGTTACGTATACGCCCCGTAGTGCTTGTGGGCGATCGCATTTCTCGGCTTCAGAGCTACTTTCACGACAGAATTTTGATCCAAACATTTAAACCGAATTCAGGTCTAACTTATTCAGTCACCGTGTTGGTAGTTCCTTTATGGTAACTGTTATGTTCACACCGCTTGGTCACTCAGCTTGTTCACATGTTCGCAGTCAGTCAGTCGTCAAACAGAAGTCAACCAGCCAAGATCTCACATCCTGCTGCCGCTTATATTCATATATTCTTCTTAGTACTTATATAATATATAGTACGCTATAGTTACTTTCGGTGCACAACAGATATATGTACACAATACTGTTAGAGTAGGTTGGCAATCTAGAGCCTTCTAATCTAACTAACCCAAACCAAAATGACATATATGGAACGATTTGAATTGTACCTGTTTTGCAATGATGTCCAATAGGAGACACGCAAGATGAAGGCACTTATTACCTTGACAGGCGCTCCCCTGAACGGACTCCTGACGTCCCAAACAAGTCAGAAATTGGGAATTAGTCGACATTTACGAAATTCTAACCAGCTATTTGTCTCCACAGCTATCGGAAATTGCTTCGTTTTTCCACTTCCACAAGCGTGCTTAATGCCCGGTCAAGTCGGTTGGTGATTACGTGGCAACGTTACGGACCGTTTGCAGTGGACTGCAATTTCGGATTCGCATTACACCGTATGCTGCGCGACCTTTTTTTATGCGGTATGATGGACGAAAGACTTCAGAGAAGCCTGTTGGCTGAGACCGATCTTACAGTCCAGCGTGTTTTGGAACGCGCTATAACCAGTGAAGCTGCAGCCGTCGGTGCTATGGCTATCAGAAATTCTTGCGTTGCCAACAGCTCCGAGGCATAGGGCCGCGAATCCGTTTACGACGTCCAAATGAGCCGTATTCCTCAATCAAATCCTGATTTTATCTTTCAGCAATTCAGCTTCACCATCTCGCTCAATTTGCATGTCCGAAATCTATTAAAAAATAAAAGGCCTCAGTCAATTCTCAGCCTTCCAAGACCAACTTAAGAACTAACGAGTGAGAAGGATCTTGCAGTGGTAAATCACTGTTCTAGGAAGAGTTTTCACCCGACATTACCATAAGGAAGGCTTTCCTAGTTCCAGCAAGACAAGAGTCTATAGAAATATAGAATGTGTGTAAACTAAGTTTCCCTAAAGGAAAAACAAATTTTGAGCAAAGTGGTTAGAGCTGAATAGACGCCAGCCTCCTGCATTATATGCAGGTCGAAAACGTAGTTGTGAAGTGCGGAAGACGTTGTCAACACTTTGCAGTACAGGGCGTATACCGTTATGTAAACTTAGGACTAGTTCTTGCCGGGACGGGATATATGAATTACTCAATAGCTTATGGTTTGTTGCTTTTCGTAGCTAAGCGAATGTAACACGCTTATATAGACGTACCTAGCAGTACCGCTATATCTGTCAACGTCTCACATTTAAAAAGATAAAACTTCGAGAGCTTCGGAAGGCGCCTGTATCTGAGGTCAATCAAACATCAACCTTTTGTTACTTCTTTCCTGCACATTTGTTGAACGCCACTGTCGATTGCCAAGTGCTCGAGAATGTGCGAATATTAGCAAATGGCTGGCGTGTCAATGCATTTTATAAATAAGTGTAACGATATTGAACGTTACTATCGGAACGAGTACTATCAGTGCCCAATTCTATTGCTCTTCTTGGCGTTAATAAAACTAAAAAAAAATTGCCACTGTCTAGGCTGTTACAGGTTTGAAATGCATATGGTTCTTACATTGGATAACTGTCCAAGTACTGCAAGCAACTCTTATCATGTACACAAGCCATTTGTTCATCAACCATTGGTACGATTCATCCAATATTCTAATCATATGCTATTATCCAGAACCCGAACCAATTTTATTACCATTGTGAATGAGGAAAATGAAGCATTGCCAGAAGTACTTACACTCCGTTCAAAAAAACACGCTGCACCATGCACATTTTATGATTATATAATGCATTTCTATTATATTTTTCAAACATGTAATATAAAGGTAGAATTGCACTTTTTTTGTGGTGCGCTTACTCTTTGCGATGTATAAAAGAAAAAAAAACACTTAAATCGAAATCGCATTAGTGATCTAGACGTATTTATTTATACTCGTATGTTGAAGAGTTTCTGTTGTAAATGAAAGAGGATGTATTGTTAAAGTTTTGAATAACAGATAGCGCTCTCACAGTTTTTGTTTCTTCTGTCAAATTTATTTTTTGAATTGCTGTCAACCGTTTTCGTGTGCTTGGCGTCGTTTCTTTCTAAAATAAATTCTCTTTTTTTTCGTTTATAAAGTTGTAAAGACCGTATTTCTTTTTTAAAGCTGCAGTAACAAAAGTTCCAATTGGCTTGAAGCAGTGATTCCCAAAGTGGTCCAGGTGGACCGCCAGGGGTCCACGGGAGACTCAACGGGGGACTACGTAGGCATGAAAAAAAGGGGGTTCACCAGTTGTAAGTGGGGGTCCACGAAAATTTATCTGGTTTTAATAGTAAAGAACACTTTTTTCGGTTATTCTGGTATATGGATCAGATAGCCTGTTTATTTAGCGTGAATTCCCTTTTTTAAGAAGATCAGCGACTGTTACTTGTAGAAACTTGTATATTTGATAATCAGTGCAACGCGTGTCGAGATTTGCAAAGCGCCGTCATCCCGCCCGCAAGGCTTGTTCAGACGTGCAAAGGGACGAAATATGACTTGTGCTGTGCTTGCAATCTTGCATAAACTTGTCTGATTCCTTACCAATATAAATACGAATGCTGCCGAGGACAAACGCGCATTTGTTTCCTGAATTTTGAAAACAAAAGTGTGAGTGAATCGATGTCAGTGTTTGCCAGTGCCGGAAAAGGTAAGTATGTACCTGCCTATTTGTACATTTGTTTTACATATTTCTATTTCATATTGTAATAATATTATATTTGTTATGTTTGCGTGTAGTATGTAGTAGTAGTAGTAGTAGTATGTATGTATGTAGTATATAAAAATTAAATACAGAACAGGGCCATTATTTTATACTTCTTTAAAAGAAGAGAAAGTCGAGAAAAAATTAACTTTTAGTACAATATTATACTTTTTATTATAAAGTTATTTATTTGCCCGACTGTGGCGATTTACTAATACTAAATGAATAAAAATATTTTCATTAATTGTACGTTTCTTCATGTACGGCTGTGAACAAAAAAATATGAGTGCCTACAAAAAATTTAAAAAAGTGCAATAAATAATTCAAGAGCCTCTATATTCAAGCTTATTATTATTAATTTTTATTTTAGGAAACTCTCTAAAACTTATTTAATTTAAATTAAAAATAATACATGTAATAACCAACGAATTATAAAAATGAAACCGAATTGAATGTATAACAAAATAATAGCAGTGCTGCCAACTAAGTTGGTTTAATAGGAGAAAACCAGGAGATTATATTGATTAAATTTTATTTTTGGTTTAATATGTTCTCAATATTTGGTGGAATAGCCTTTGTTATTGATGACAGCCTCACATCTTCTAACCATAGAGTCCACAAGGCCTTGAAAACGGTTTTGTGGTATGTTATGCAAAGGCCGCTAGATAACGCCCCATAACTCCGTAATGTTGGATGGTTTGGCATCATATACAGCACAAATATTTTCAATAGGATTCAAGTCGGGAGATTGAGCAGGCCACTCCATGGCTTGAATCCCTTTCTGCTGAAACCACTCTTTCGCTTTACGGCTGGTATGTGTTGGGTCATTATCTTGCTGCAGGACCCATCTGAGTGGCATTTTCTTCTTCGCAGTAGGGTAGCATCACGGTCTCTAATATCTTAACGTAAACATGCTGATCCATTTTGCCCTCAATTTTGTATATTGGACCCATACCATAGTACGAAAAACACCCCCACACGATAATTGAACATTTGCCATGTTTAATGGTTTTTATGGTATAACGTGGGAGCAGTTCGGTGTTGGGTGGGCGTCGCACATATTGTCGGGTACCAGCCCCACCAAATAACACAATTTTTGACTCATCAGTCCATAAAATATTTCGCCACTTCGAAACCGGCCAGGCGATATGTTTTTTGGCGAATTCAAGCCGCTTGGCAATATGTTTTTTGGTGAGGAGAGTCTTTTTTCTTGGAGATCGGGCGTTTAAATTTTCATTAATGAGACGTCTTCGTACTGTCATCGCAGAAATAGGCAGATGTAGCTCAGTCCTGATCTTCGTGGCTGACTTTGTTGGATCTTTTTTGCTTAGACGCACTATGTTCCGATCTTCTAAGGCACTTGTTTTTCTCTTTCGTCCCCTAGTTTCCGGTTTCTCTTCATATTGAATTGCGTTTGCGATCATTTTAGCTGAATACATCAACGTTGTTTGTATTTCTTTATATGTTTTCCCTGCAGCGCGAGGAATAAGGATTTGTTCTCGTTTTTCCTTTGAACAGTGTTTACTACGTCTCACTAAGTTGTAACAATAAAAAAAAGTCAAAATGTGTTCCCCGTAATTAATTAATGCTATATTAGCTTACTTTTTGATTTAAATCGACGTTTTTCACAAAATATCACAAATTAAAGAAGGCACTGCTATTTTTTTGTTCGCTGCTACACAGTATGTATGTATGTAGGTACCACTCGTAACGTACATCAAAGTAATAAATAAATCACTGAAATCGTACAGTTATGATGTCGAAATATTCTTTAACAGTACATATGTACATAGGTATTTGCTCTCGAATTAACAGAAATGTATCAAAATATAAAATAATTAGTCAAAAAATGTTTTATATTACATTAAAATAGTTCCAGCCGTTTTGTGAGAACCTCTTTATGGGTCTTAACCATTTATTGCTCCTATTCCTATTCTGTTAAAATCGCCTAATGATTACTAAAACAAACATTTTGTTTCTTTACGGGTATGAAACATGGCTGAATCTAAGGAAAAATGGCGACAGTACAGTGTTCATTATTTGAAATTTGGTTTTCTTCCATCAAAGGCAGACAAACGATTGCCCATATGCCTTTTATGTGATAAAATTTTGAGCAATGACTCTACCTACATATATGAAGCCACCGAAATTCGAAGATCATCTAAGAAGATGTCATTCTGATAAAATAGGCAAAAATTGAAAATATTTTTAAATATTGAAAGAAAAATATGAACAGAACCCCACCGTGCACAGTATGTTCGCTTCAACGTTTCAAAGTAACGATGGTGGGTTGCGAGCATCTTACAATATCTCATTGCGGGGAGAGTATGATAACTTTGGCACCAAAAATTGATAACGGTTTTTTGTAGAGGGGTCAAAAACAAGCATTTTTTACTATGGGATGGGGGGATCTATCTCGCCCCGTTTAAGAGGTAGGGACAATTTTAGAAAAAAATTACTTAAAATGAAAACAAGACAACGGCAACGCTTACAACGAAATTTCGAAAGCCAGAAACTTGTTCTTTAATCTGAAATTTAAGGAAAATTATTTGTATAAATAATTTTTGGAAAAATTCACATGCAAACTAAAAAATTTTATTAAGGGGTTAGGCCACTGTAGAGAGGGAAAAAATAGGCTTTTTTAGGATTTTTTTTCTAGAAAAACTACAAAATAAATCGAGATTCCAATTAAGAATATTTATTATATGTATTATTAGCTATTTACAAAAATTTTTTTAGAGCGATTAATTTAAAAATGGCGGCTGCACAGAATTTTTCTGATAACGTTTTCACTTTCTCAAGGTCCACGGCCGGACAAAGAGCTCGCGTAATTTTTGAGTTATAATTAGCAACTTTGTTTTTTTTTGAATCTATACAATAACTGCTAGAGAAGTACGTAGGTTTTTTTTGATATTTTAATTTTCTGCAAAATGGCGCGCTTACAAAGTGGAAAGTGAAAAATTTGCTTTAAAAATCATCAAATAATTGTTAATAACAAATGAACTATGCAATTAAAAAAAAAAATTCTACGTACTTCTGTTAACAATGATTTTTCCAAGATATGTTCAAAATTTTAAGTAAATCGGTTGAAAATTGTCTGAGTTATGTTTCCGGCCACCTCAAAAAATACAGTTTTAAGATAAACGCGTTTGAAATTTTGAGTAGTAGAAAATCATGAGTCTTGTTCGAGTAGGCCTGGTACTAAAATTCAAAAATCGTGTACTTAGAAATTTTTCCCGACTTTAATCTTTTGACACATCATTTTTAAGGTCTTAAGGGATAGTTTAAAAAAAAAAAAAATGATTTTTCTAAAATTCTAGAGTGGCCTAACCCCTTAAAAAATTGAAAAGAAAAAATTTAATGATGAATAGAAGTACTAAATTGACTTTTTGTGGTCAATGCTCATATCAATTCTGAATCGAACACATAAAACCGAATGGTTTTACGTCTTCTACTTTTTGAGAAAATCGAAAATTATTGAAAGTACTTTTTTATGGGATATTTTGTTTTCTGGTATTTACGGTGACAATACCCCCAATACCTCATCTTCTTTCTTCTTATATATTCCGTATTTTGCTACACAAAACTAGCCATATATTTGAGGATTTATTTTATAGTTGAACTTGGCTTGCTGCGCGAGTTAAGGAATTTAAACTCTCTTTTTGCATGTGGCAGGTCTGGCTCTCACAACTTCGTTGCTCCCCAAACAAACGTTTCACTTTTGTACCGTTGTTGTTTTTTCATACACATGTGGTAAAGCGTGTAGCTATTGATATTTACAAAGGTCATTCTGTGTTCAACCTTAGTGCGAATCGAGTAATTTTTTTCTAAGTAAGTGATGGCGGCTAAGCATCCTCTAATCCAACCAAAATAACAAAACTTCTCAATATTTTGTTCGTTTGCGGATTTAGTGTCGACCAAGGAAAAAAGCATTGCGTTTTTAGAAGAAATTGGTATAATTCTTTCTAAAATTTCAACTTCCCCACTGTGTTGCAACTTACCGATGAAGGCGGAAATGTGTAAAAACATTAAGTAGGGTTGAATGTGGCGGTGCTCAACAAAAAGCTCTAAAGAAAAAGGTGGCAAAAGTTGTAGGAATACAATCAACCCATCTATCGGCACATTTTTCCATGGGTCTCAATGTCGGTTAGAGATTCGTGCTTGCGATAATTATCTCTTTTGTCATCAAAATGCCTGTGAACAAGGTAAATTAATTAAATCTTAACCTACAATTTTTTTTAAATGTTATTGTATTACGTTATTTTAAAATTAGCATTTAACCGCTTGGCGCCACCACGACAATAAAAGCGAACTGAGTAAATCTACTTTAATAGATTACTTTAACTATTGTCGTGAAATAGCCGAAATAATAGCATCTCACGTTGATGTTACCTCCAACACCAGTCGTATTTGTACCGATAGAGCACGATAGAGCACGCCAGTATGTAGGACGAAAGTATGTAGGAAGAAAGCGTATTTTAGTTCTACGACCCATAGAGTGACGAACCACAGCAAAGGGGAATATGTTGATAAGACCGATGCAAGCAACACTATTAACGATCTGGAGAATCAGAACAACCTTCTGAAAAAAATTCTTTTATGTCGCAAAACTACGCTCCACCTTCACCAGTATATGGCACTTTTGTTTAACGAAAGTACTGCCTTGAAAAAAAATATAAGGACGACTTGACTCCCAAATCATGGAATTTTTACAAGATGTAAAAAAAGTGTTTCCAGGTTTTATCGATGGTGAAGAAAGTGTGGGTTTGCAACTAAAGGATTTCGACCCTCCCACCGTTCACAGTGAGAACCTAGAGGCTATTTTAGCGCCAAAACAACCTCGGCTTCTCACTGTCAGCGATCATCTCAACGAACTCGACAGTAACACGATGACTTCATTGACGAGACTCACATACCTTTTTAATGCATTGAAAATTGACTTAACTATTTTCAACCAACTTCAGACTTACTTACATCCCGACCAACTAAGACGTGGAATGCAATGCCATTTTACCTTCGCGTGGTGCGTTCTGGGTAACGCTTAAGGAATTGCTGTACTTTACTTACAAAGATGAACCCATCATCAATTTATTGATATTGAAGTCTTGCATCGGTTCAATGGAAATATATACATACATCTAACCTCGCAGTTTCGCACTTACCCCAAATTCAACATTGGGCCAAGCAGGGGGGTTGCAGAGGGGCAGCATGCCCCTCAATTTTCGTGGGGGCAACCACCCCCATTTATTAAGCTTAATTCAAGCACATGAACTTACTTAATCTACCTTAACCTAACTTAAACTAGCTTAGTTGTTAAGGGGAAGGGAGAGGGGGGCATGAAGAAGAAGGGTTTTTAAGCATGGAGTGCTAAGGTTGAGGTCGAAGAAGGGATTCGAATTGACTCTTCCGAGCATTCGTAAGATGGGTTCGTTGGAGCCATAAGCGGTACGGGTGGTGGGTACATAGAAGAGACGGGGGTTTCGTACATTGCGAGGGTTTGTGTTGAGAGAGACAGAGTTATAGAGGGTAGCGCAGTCAATGGAGCCTGAGAGGAGTCGATGGATGAAGTGAATGTCAGATACAGTTCTTCTTTCCTCCAAGGTGTTCATGTTAATTAGTTTAAGGCGGTCGTGATACGGTGGTAAGAGCAAAGGATTGTTCCAGGGGAGACCTCGCAGAGCAAAACGTAAGAACCGGCGTTGGATGCTCTCGATTCTAGAAATGTGGATTTGCTGGTAAGGAGACCACACTTGAGAGGCGTATTCAAGGAGGGGCCGGACGAAGGTTGTGTAGAGAGATCGGGTGACGTAAGGATTAGAAAATTCTTTAGACCATCGCTTCACGAACCCGAGTGCTGAATTAGCTTTAAGGATTATCTCGTCTATATGTGCGCGAAAATTTAGCTGTTGGTCACATAATATACCAAGATCGCGGATAGTTTGAACGGTGGAGATGGGCTGATTATTGAGGTAGTAGAGACGGGGACGGGGTTTAATACGTTTACGTGAGAAAGTGATTGATTGGCATTTGCTAATGTTAAGCTCCAAGCAATTTTTCGAACACCACATGGAAAAACTATTGAGATCGGATTGAATAAGGGAAGAGTCGTGATTGGAGGAAATAGACTTGTAGAATTTGGTGTCGTCGGCATATAGTGAGATGTGGGAATTTTTAATCACTATATCAATATCGTTAATGGTAAGGACAAAAAGAAGTGGGCCTAGGTGGCTCCCTTGGGGGACGCCGGAGGAAGCTAAGAAAGGATTGGAAAAGGCAGATCTGAAACGAACACTATAATACCGATTTTCCAAGTAAGAAGATATCCACTTCAATAAAATGGGTTCGAAGCCAAGAGAAGACAATTTGAAGAGTGTTAGATTGTGGGAGATTTTATCAAAAGCTTGGAAAAGGTTGAAACCATGTCGACATCTTTTCCATTCTCTAAAGCCGACAGGGTAAAAGACACAAATTCAACAAGGTTTGTGGTTGTAGAACGGCCCTTAAGGAATTAAAGACTTGCAGCGAAAGCTTAAGATTTCGTACAAAATGCTCTCGAAGATTTTGGGTATATGTGACAGTTTGGCAATGGGACGATAATTGTTAATAACATTCTTCGGACCTTTCTTATGTATAGGGGTTATAAATGAGGTTTTCCATAACTGGGGGAATTCACCTAAAGCTAGGGATAAACTGAAGATCTTTGAGAGAGGGAGAGAGAGGGTTGATGAGCATTTTTTCAGGAATATGGCAGGGAGACCGTCTGGTCCAGGAGTGAATTCATCATTAAGTTGATACATATTATCACCGTAAATACCAGAAAACAAAATATCCCATAAATAAGTACTTTCAATAATTTTCGATTTTCTCAAAAAGTAGAAGACGTACTAAAACCATTCAGTTTTTTGCGTTCAATTCAGAATTGATATGAGCATTGACCACAAAAAGTCAATTTAGTACTTCTATTCATCATTTAAAAAAAAAATTTTAATTTTTAATAAAATTTTTGAGTTTGCATGTGAATTTTTCCAAAAATTATTTATACAAATAATTTTCCTTAAATTTCAGATTAAAGAACAAATTTCTGGCTTTCAAATCCGTTGGAGTACTTTATTGTAAGTGTTGCCGTTGTTTTTTTTATTATTTTTTTTTTTCATTTTAAGTCATTTTTTCCTAAAATTACCGCTACCTTCTAAACGAGATGAGATGGATCCCCGCCCTCCCCTTCCCCCCATAGTAAAAAATGCTTGCTTTTGCCCCTCTACAAAAAATCGTTATCGATTTTTGGCGCCAAAGTTAACGTGCTCGTGTCTTCATTGCTTATAGCGAAACCTGGAAAAGCGTACACCATCGGAGAACAGTTAATTTTACCCGCTTTTGAAGAGGTTTTAGAATTCAGACACTCCTCTGCACAAACCTCCATTTGACGTACTCATTAGAATTCCTTTGAGTATCAACACTGTTCAACGACGCGACGCATTGAAGAAATGAGCTCTGATATTGAAAGCTTCTTGTGTAATTATATGCAAACAGCTCATTTTTCTATTCAACTGGACGAGTCAACTTTATCTGGTAATGAAGCATTAATATTGGCATATGTTCGATTTGTTATGGACGAAGAAATCTATCAAGAGCCACTATTCGCGAAAACTTTAGAGGCGGATACTAAGGGCGAATCAATATTTAATGTCCTGAGTGATATTTTTAACGAAAAATCGATTCCATTTACAAATATCATTTCGGTGGTAGCAGATGAAGATCCTGCCATGTTTGGGCGATATCGTGGGTTTATAAGCCATCTTAAAAGAATTATACCAGAAGTAACTGCAATTCACTGACCACCTGCCGCCAGACAAACACCTTGTCTTTATTGTATTTTCTTCGTTGTCCGAAGAAAAGTGAGGATGGGCTTCAGTGATGTAGAGCTGAGAGATGCGGCACCCACCACGTCGGCCCCAAGAGTGCGCCACCGTGCGCGACCGAAGGCAGGACAGTTGCAAAGAAAATGTTCTGCTGTGTCAACCTCCTCACAACATGCAGCACAGGTAGGCGTCTCACTGATGCCAAGCACGTAGAGATGATTGGCAAAAGTGTAATGGTCCGTAATGACGCCCGTAGGCCTTCTGCAATCATTTCTCCTTAAGGACAAGAAAAATGTTGCGGACTTCTTGCAGACATCAGGGCGTATGCGCTTAGTCATCCTGCATCCTGGATATTCCCTCCATCTACGACTGCGTACATTAAAGACCCAGTCATTGATGTCAGATTTGACCTTGGAAGCAGGTCCTGAGAAACTCTCCTTTGAGTCCCTTCTAGAGAGTTCATCGGAGATCTCGTTTCCTGGGATTCCAGAATGACCTGGACCCATACAAGCCTAAGTGAATTGAACTTTCCGACTTTGTTCAAAAAGGTCTTGAGTTCATGCACTAATTTGGAGTTGGATAGAGGGCTGGACACAGCTTTGAGTGCAGCTTGGCTGTCACTGCAGACGCATATGCTTTTTCCCCTCCACTTGTGTTTCACAACATAGTGCATGGCCATTAGGATTGCGTAAATCTCCGATTGAAAGACAGACGCATATTTTCCTAACGAGAAGTTCAGTCGAATGTTTTCGCGCTCAAAGAAAACTCCAGCGCCGGATCCCTGCCCAGTCCTGGAGCCATCTGTTAAAATGCGAAGACATTCCACTCCAGGTTCAGTGTCTGGCCAAGGCCAGTCCTGACGCCATCGAAATATGACTGTGAAATTACAGCGCAGTAGGATGGCAGATGTCATTGCGTCAGAAGGCATATCCATAAGACAGGGGTCGTAGGATATTTCTCCCGTCTGCATCAGCGATTAATGTCCTGTGCACAAGCATTGCTTTGATCCACAAAACCAGTGCTTCATCTACGCTATACCGCGCTGTCTAGCAGGGTTACACATGCTGTCGAAAGTTGTGTTATCAACAGCTCCCTCAATGTCGACGAAAATGCCAAGTACGAACTCTTTTCTTTCGAGAGCGCATTCCATTCTCCCAACTAGGTTTTGAAGCGCAGTCTCGAAGGATTTTCCGCGCTGATAAGCATGTTGCATGTCCGACAGAGGATGCATTCGAAGGGCAACCTTGCGCACGTGCAACTCTACTAATCTCTCCATGCTTTTCAGCAAGAAGGATGTTAGACTGATTGGTCTAAAACTCTTGGCGGGCGAGTAATCTTCTTTCCCTATTTTGGGAATAAAGACCACTTTCACCGCGCGCCAATGAATAGGTATGTAGGCAAGTGCCAGGCTAGCAGTGAAAATTCTTTTCAGAGTAGGAAGCAGCTGTCTTATACCTTTTTGCCGCATAACGGGGTATATCCCATCAGTGCCCGGCGACCTAAAGCCATCGAAGGATGCCACAGCAAATTCAATGGCCTCAGTAGTTGCCGCGCGTGACGCAACATACCAGCTACGCCGAGTTGTTTTCATCGTTTCAGTCGCAGTTTCCAATGAGAGAGTATGCAACGAGCCGAATACAGTCTGATTTCCCGGGAAATGGGTCTGCAACAGTAAACAAAGAGTTTCTGCTTTAGACTCGGTGAACTCAGACTTTCTTCCAGCTTTGTCGCTTTTCCTCGTTTGAGAACGTTAACCAACTTGCTGGTCGCGCTCAGGGATTTGATCTCTTCGCAGAAGGACTTATAGGAATCATTCTTCGATTTACGAATAAGCTTCTTATATTCCTTCTGCTTCGATCGATATTTATTCCAGTCATCTTCCGAGTTCGATTTGAACGATCTGTTCAGGAGACTTCTGACTTCCCTGCGAAGACATTGGAGCTCAGCGTTTCACCAGGGAACCGGCTTCCTGCTGGGAGGTTTTTTGACATGACATGCAAGTTAAAAACAGTTGATGATGGCGCTGTTCAGGTTATGAATGGCATCCTCCACGAATTGATTTGTTTCGAGTTTAGGCGGGGCTTGAGTGGATTTCTCAAGCTCCTCCCTGAATCGCACCCAGTCCGTCTTTCTCGGATTCCGCTTGGGCTGTGAGGGGGAGATCCCACGCTTCAATTGGAATTCGATGTATCTATGGTCTGACAGCGTACTATCTGGTAAGACTCTCTAGTTAGTGATCGCCTTCACATGCCCATTAGACAGGGTTAGGTCAATCACTAGGCCGTCACAAAGGTAGGTTGAGAGCCAACATTGCTGATGATAAGGCAAGACGAAAAAATTAAGTTCAAATCCGGTTGCATTTGCTGCTGCCCCAAACAGTATTTTGAGCGTTAGCATCGCAACAAATGATGAGTTCAATCCTTCTGGCTTCACAGTACTCTACGAGTTCAGAAATAGCCTTAGGTGGCGAGGGAGTACCGAGTCGTAGGGACGCCACGTCGAAATGTTCAATTTCTCCGTGCGCTTTGTAGCTAACTTTCGCAGTCACCAGATCTTGACCAAGTTTGGTTGCCGAAAGCGTGTTCGATATGATGGGGCAGACCCTGGGCCTTTCGGATCGCTCATTATAAAGGATCGTAGCATCACATATACCACCAAGACCACACAGGCGTTTATTCCACACCCATGGTGTTATGCCCATACGCCGATTAGAGTTGGTCCACCAACAATGTGCACTTTTGATTCCGCTACATCAGATGCTACACACTCTCGGTCATTGCACTGACCCGTCAGATGAGTTGCGAGCGTGATGCGCTTGTGGAGGAAGGGACGGGAGAGACCGGGGCGGATGCACTCGACCCGAATCCGTTATTGAAAAAAAAAACGGAAAGAAAAACAGACAGACTAGTGCACGCGACGGATTGTGGCACGGCCTTTGCTATGTTCATCTTAAAAGCATCGTTCGATTGTGCGCCATTCGCATAGACCTACGACCTAGGAAATCCCATAAGAACAAGTTTAGCGGGGTCAAATCGCAAGACTTTGGTGGCCAATTCGCGTCACCTCACGTCACTTTACGGTAGCTGGTAAACCTCGTGTGGGTTGGTATCGTCCCATATGAGGATATTTTGCTTGTTAATACAGCCATTCGTCCAAAGATTCGCCTCGTAGCCTTAATTATGGTAATCTTCCAAACGCTCCGAAGCCCATTCGGTGAACAAACAGCTTGGTCTATGGTCATGAACTTTGAGCTTCTGGGTCAGTATGATCTTGTACGAGGGTTGACCCAAGTCTCGATGCAAAATTCGCCAAGTTGAACTCTGCGAAGTCTGCCTCGGGTTTTGCTGTACATTTTCAGGGACCGCGGCGATCTCTCGGCCGATCTTGCGTTCCTTTAACGAATGTTGATTGCCGAACCGGCCGTTTCAATTTTGGCCATCAAACATTTGAAGAGTGGACTGTGAAGGCCTATCGTGGCTACCGTAACGAACACTTATTTTGATAATAAAGTGTTATCACTTGGACGTGCTGTTCAATTGTGTAACTTGCCATGTAGATTTGGCGTCAGTAACTATGTAAATAATAAACAACATTTTGATAGATTTGACAGATGTCACCATACAGCATGGCCGCCAAAATTACCCGCCCTTCACTTCTTGTCGCTTCGGGTATTCCTTCAAATCGTTGAGAGCCATTCACTTTATTTCCCATACTTCCAGAAAAGCGCTCGGAAATGGATAGACGATAAATAAAACAACGATTAAGTATTAATTATATCAAATAGCGTTTTAATTAAATAAATATTGTTCTCTTGTCTTCTTTGTATCGTCAAATAGGACATTGCTTCGAATTCACCACACTGGCTGAAACAAGTCAAACTACAAATGCACACACATATATTTCAACTTACAATACACCATATCGGTGTATTGATAAAACACAGTGTACATACATACAAAATAAGCTAGTCTACATCATATTAATAAAGGTGTATGCGTGAAAATGCAAGTACACTTCGACGTACATATATAAAAAATACAAATACACATACACGCAAGTGACAAATACTTGAATACATTTCTTCATGTATTCTATACGATGTTTGTTATTTGAATTTCGAATGAAAAATATTTGAAAAAATCACAGTCAAAGGACAACATAACGAACTTATTCCATTTTTTTTCGAAAATTTTCTTTTTTTTTTTTTTTTATTATTATTTGGTTGACAGAAACATATCATACATTTACGAACGGACGCGTCGAATTAAAGTCCATTTCCATTCAACCTATCCTACGTTGGTCCTATAAATATACAAATTTCGTTTAAATTTAAATTAATACTAAAATCAAATTTCGGTTTGTCATTTGCCACGTGAACAATTTGATAAATGGCGAGAATCATGCTTATAAGGAACGAATTTCACGTTTAATCGAAAGTGATAAAAAAAGATCATCGTTTACGTGAGGAACACTATCGCCCTCCACTGGATCAGGTTAGCCTCTGTTACGAAAGACGTGGCTTCTGCAACTCCCAGTCGTGTTAGCTACATACGTACTTAACATAGTTTCGATCCTACTAAGTACACAATACAATATAAATTAAATTAACTGTTCATGTTAAACTTAAAATACGATCCTTACAACAACGAAAAAATATGTGCTAAAACCGCATTTGCTATGCTTGTTATTTGGTTGTATATCGGTAACATCTATACACGCGTATTGTTGTGTTTCGCTTGTTGTTTAAACCAACATTGTCTAACATCTATATTAAAAATTTGTTTTTCTCATTATTCATTGAGCGTTTTTATTTTTTTTTTCTTCTTCAAAATGCTGTGATTCAAATCAAACATCCCGTAGAACATCTGTCTGGCGTTTATTGTTAATGTTTTTCTTTTTTCCTTTTCTGTTTGAATGCAATTACTTATAACAACATTTACAATTTTCTTTGAGTCATCTCTAGTTAAATTAAAAAAAAAACAAAAAACATCTAAACACTAGAAGTAGACTATAAATGAATCAACACTCTCCTCCGTTGCGGTGTCGGATTAATGTTATTTTCGTTTGTTTATTGTTTTTGTTGTTCTTGTTAAAAATGGGTACAAAATTTCATATTGTTTTTCATCTACTCATGTCTTTGTTTGTCTCTAAATAGTTTACTATAATTTACTTTGTGGTTGATGATATTGTTGTGTTTCATTTTTGGATTTATGCAATTTTGTTTTGTTGTTTTTCAATGGGATTTCAATGTCGACAATTTAAGCTGAGATCTTTTGTAGTGTCTGATCGGCGTGGATCATTACGATGGAACCAATTAGAGCGACTAGGGTACGATCTAGCCACGTCACTGGGTTAGGGTAAATCAGTCCTCCTTCATAGAAACCGAGATGTCCGCCGTGGGCGAGTTCAACGTATGCGGTGTGTTTACGTGAAACTGAAAAAAAGAAAAAATGGAAATCAGAAACATTATTAAAATTAAGGCAACAAAAAAACTAAAAAAGAGTCTGAGAGTGAAGAGTGTTTTTCTAAGCCAACAAAACACACAAAAGTTTATTAACACGTTGACTACTACTTTCCGTGCAGGGACGGGTTAAGAATATCTCTGCAGCGATACCTCTCGCTTGTCGTAAAAGGCGACTAAACAAAGGTAAACAAAAATCACATCTAGGCAATTTAGAAAACACCAAGGTGAGCCTAGGGACACATATACCACCATTAAACTGCCCCACAAGTGTACATGCAAATCAGTGGGTTGACACGACTGGAGATCACCGGTGTTGTAAGAGTAAGACCAAACAAAAAAATCTGAAGCATGCCCGTGTCACAAAAAACAAAAGGCAGGCCGAAAAACAATTGGTGCAAACAAATGCAAAAACACCAGCATTTGATTGGCCTCAGCGATGAAGTAATCCCAAACCGGGAAGCCTGCCGCTAATTTCTGAGGTCAAACCGGCGGACCCCACAAGCGGACCAGTAGGAATGCAGTTAAGTGGGAAAGTTATGGTCCTACACTTCTGACCATAACAACGCCGGAAAAAGGAAAAGAAGAAGAAGAACAAATTGACTACTACATGTACCACCGGTGGATCATACGATGTTTGTTCAAATATTGTTCGAAAAGCTAAATAAGAAATTCGCCTCAGACGTACCTCTCCCCGAAATTGGCATTGGGGACCCGAACGAGTGTGACATTATACAGGGTGTCCCACGACCAGTGTGCCAAAAAGCTAGAGCGTGTAGGTCTGGTCAAGACAAGAATGGGAGGAGGGGTCTATTCCCCTCCGTTTAGCCGGGAGGGGCAATTTTCTAAAAAATTCACTTAATTTGGAAAAAAATTATTAAAAATCAACAGTTACATCCACAATGCCGTGATATACTTTTTTGTAAAGCCAGAAACCTCTTCTTTCATCTTGTTTCTAAACGAAGCTGTTTTAAGGAAGAGTTTTTGAGAAATTAATTTTCAAACTCAAAATTTTGAAAAAAAAAATTTCGAACTATTTTTTTTCAAAATTGTATGTAATTAAGTACTAATTTTTTGTCCAAAATTCAATTCTCTTATTAGTTTTTAGTTAAAAACAGAAAACCGGATGCAAAAATGTCTTGCCGTTTTTGAGAAATTAAAAAAAAAACCGAACCATTTTTTTCTAATAAAAACCTTTTTTTTGGTTTTAATGCGGCTGGACTTGTAGGCAAATTAATGTATGAAACATTGACCTCTTTTTTATTATTTTTAAAAAATTCGGAGTTTTATTATAATAAATTTTCAAATGATCCCCATTTTTTAGAAGGCAAAGATTACATCTCCTTCTAATGGCTGCACATAAGTCTATGCTTGACAAATTTTCCTGCAATCTGACTCCAGCGACTTCAATCCGTTCTTTCAGTTGTTCCAAAGATACTATTTCCACTTCGTAAACATAATTCTTCATGAATCCCCACACATAAAAATCTAGAGGAGTTAAATCTGGTGATCTAGGTGGCCATTCCGTGGGGTCCCTTCTTCCGATCCAACGGTCACTAAAATGATCATCCAGCCAGTTTCTAACCCGTAAGCTGTAGTGTGCTGGCGCTCCATCTTGCTGGTAGATTAAATTATCTGCTATGGTCAAAGGAGCATTGTCCATCAAATCGGGCAAAAGGTCTCGTAGGAACTGCAGGTATGATTCGTCATTAATAAGGTCATTCAAAAACCGGGGCCCGATTACAGTTTGTCCAACAATACCAAGCCAAACATTACAGCTAAAGCGGTGTTGTGAATTTATTTTGTTTTTTGTTGTGTGGATTGGTGCTACTCCAATGATGCAAATTGTGGAAGTTAGTAACCCCATCTCTGGTAAACTGTGCTTCATTCGTCCAGAATATCCTTGCAAAATAGTTTCGTTCAGTTTCATCTCGAAGCAGTAATGATCGACAAAATCCTGCTCTCAAAAACTGGTCGTTTGAGGTGAGTTCTTGAACTGGCCTAAAATGGTACGGGTGTATCGGTATGAAGCACTCTCCATACTCTAGATTTGGGCACTCCAAGCATAATAACTATCCTCCTTGTACTAAGGGAGAGATTACGTCGGACCAAATCCAAAATTCTTTCATATAAGATTCCTGATCCATCTGTAACTGATCTTTCGCTTCTTCGATGCTTTAGCACTCCGTGCTCTCGCAGACGTCGTTGGATTCTTGAAAACATGCTACGACTGGGACACCTCCGATTGGGATATCTTTCAGCGTAGAGAGTCTCGAGAGTTTGACATCGTAACGTGTTGATGAGTTAACATCCAATTTGGAAATGGTTTTTTATTAAAAATGCGATGCCTCTTATTTACATTTGAGTTGCAAATACATATTTGTTTTTTCAATAAAGAAAAATTGCGGTTTTATTGTCTAAAGGTCCTAGCGGGTAGAATCCATCGGCTGCGGGCGGACCCAGACGAAATTGGCAGGTCAATTTTCAGGCGTTATCAATGAAAAAAAGGATTAATCCAGGGTTATTCCAATACTGTGTCACTTTATTGTATCCTCATAAAACTCAGATTTTTTTTAAAATAATAAAAAAGAGGTCAATACCAAAAAAAAAAGGTTTTTCTTAGAAAAAAATGGTTCGGGTTTTTTTTTAATTTCTCAAAAACTACAAGACATTTTTGCATCCGGTTTTCTGTTTTTAACTAAAAACTAATAAGAGAATTGAATTTTTGAAAAAAAAAATTAGTACTTAATTACATACAATTTTGAAAAAAATAGTTCGGAATTTTTTTTTTTCATTTTTTTTTTCAAAATTTTGAGTTTGAAAATTAATTTCTCAAAAACTATTCATTAAAACAGCTTCGTTTAAAAACAAGATGAAAGAAGAGGTTTCTGGCTTTACAAAAAAAGTATATCACGGCATTGTGGATGTAAGTGTTGATTTTTAATAATTTTTTTTCCAAATTAAGTCAATTTTTTAGAAAATTGCCCCTCCCTTTTTTCCTTGTCTTGACCAGACCTACACGCTCTAGCTTTTTAGCACACTGCTCGTGGGACACCCTGTAGATCCCAATCTACACCCATCTTGACAAATTACTTTGGACTTTCTAGATTCTACAAAGAGGATTTGCATAAATCGAAGCTTGCAATCAAATCTTACGCCATTGGTTTGAACCTTATGAACCCCAAATTCTTAAAAACTAATCATCCACACTGTCTTAACACCTCCCACATATGAACATATAAACATTGAAATAATAATGATAAGGAATATCGCCCAATCTCTATATTGCCATTTGTATCTAGTGTTTTCGACAAGCTTCTAAGTATGCAATTGAAATCGTTCTTAAACTAACATTAGCTTCTTTCACCGTTTCAGTCAGGTTGCAGGCCACAACATAACTGCACCTCCGCTCTACTAAAGATTGTTGAAGACAAGACTGAGATTGATGAGGACCATATGATATCGTTGGTACTATTAGAATTTTCTAAAGCATTCGATACTGTCCCATATGAAATACTTCTAAAGAAAACTCAAACATTATTTCAATTTAGAATCATCAGCGCTAAGACTCGTTAGGAATTGCCTTGGAGTTCACAACCAAGCTGCGGTAACTTCTCTATCATTCTCGAAACCAAAACCAACATTCGACGTGAAATAACCGCCATATCGTCCGAAACATTGGCCAAAGTCATGAAAAATGCCGAAAAAAGAGTGCATTTGGCTGTCAAAGCTTAAGTAGATGCTTGCGACAGATATTAAGAATTTGGTGGCAGAGAAGAACAAGCAATGAGCCCTTATGGGCCATCATAAATCAACAGCCAATAGATAAATAAATAATAAAACGAAAGTACGGTTGGTTGGGTCACACACTCCGTAAACCTGTAAACGAAACTGTTCACGCTGCTCTGGAATGGAATCCGCAAGATAGAAGGAATCGAGGACGACCAAAATCTACTTGGAGAAGAACAATAGTGAGAGAGACGAACAAATCTTTCAGCGAACTAAGAGCTTTAGCACGCGACAGAAATAGGTGGAAATCTTTTGTGAACGGACTAAGTTCTTAAATTGTATATTTGTAGAACATGTCAATAATATTCATTCACCGAATGATTCCTTCAATAAGTTGACTGAATTGCATGCAGCGCCATTCTGCTCGGACCACACTCCTTCTCAATTCATGACACTCAATCGAGGAACGTTCTATAGCGAATGTTGGACTGATTGCGCTCCTTTTATAAAAATTACGATCCGATGAGGCCGCATCAAACTACGCATAACTACCGCAGAGGCAACAAAGTTAACACCTTCTAGATTTCTCAAAAGTAATCAGTTTTTGTCTCTCTATTCAATTCAATTCAGAGTTAGCTGTACTTTTTAGTTCGAAATACCGTTAAATACTTCCGTTATCTTTGTTATTACTCAGAAGCGCGATGAATGGTCCCATTTCCAGTTCAGATTTGGCGCAGTACGGTCAACTGAAACTTTATAAATTGCTGGGCAATTCTCAAACAGAAAGTTGCGCATCGCATTCCGAGATACAAGGCAGCGCTTAAGTTTGCAATAATAAAAGCCTGGGGAAAAAGATATAACCCTAGATTATTGCCGAAAGTTGGTAAACTCCATGCCTCGCAGAATCGAGGCTGTAATCAAGGCTAGAGGGGGACATACCAAATGTTAACCCATTTCATGCCAAATGGCATACTTTTTTTTTTTATTGTTTTCAATCGTTTGGTTTTTAGTGAGACAATCAACCAGAGCTTTCTAAGAAACATGTTCTATCGCATTTTTCTGCTCTGTAAGAACCAGAGTCAGGATTCTGTCTGATAGCAAATGGTTGGGAGTAGCGTGAGGCCAAGCTCGTTTGGGTGAAAACCCGAATCGGGCCTCTAATTGTTGTTGGCCTGGGCCCTCGAGTGCGACTATAACGCTTGACCAGACTCTTCCGGGTTAAACCTAAATCGAAGTGCTACTCACGTGATATTTACCTAGGGGGTAGGTACTGGTAATACTTGATTTGCCTC
Source organism: Merodon equestris (assembly GCA_958301585.1). Lineage (NCBI taxonomy): Eukaryota > Metazoa > Arthropoda > Insecta > Diptera > Syrphidae > Merodon > Merodon equestris. The sequence continues at coordinate 36,498,976 of OY284416.1, read as the reverse complement.
ATGTGGTTCGTTATCGCAAGAAGTTAAAACAACACTTAATTGTGTTCAAAATTAAGCCATATCTGCTCTTATATTTAAGAACAAAATCAATTGAAAAAAAAAATACCACAAGTTACTTCGCAGTCGGTAGGATTCGAACCTACGCTCCCAGAGGGAATCTGATTTCTAGTCAGACGCCTTAACCGCTCGGCCACGACTGCTGGTTAGTAGACGTCGACGAAACATCATTTGGTCATTCTCTTATCTAACATTTACACTCTAAGTGAATATTTTAAAATTGATTTTCCATACATTTCATACTTTAGGTTCTACGGGGTGAGATTTTATACAAAACAAATTGCTGTCTGCATATCTTAGTCAAGAAACTCTGTAAGCTACCAGAACACGCATGGAAAAAAGCGGTAATCAACCCATCACGCACTACCAATGTAGCCTAGTCCCCGAATATGACGTTGATTCACCCCAGATTCAATTCACGTCGCATAACAAATTAGAAATGCTTAAAATCAAGACGAAATGTACATAGATGCTTTGATTAAACGAACAAAACTTACGTGCATAGTCCTTAATGGGTGCCAATAGCTCGTCTGGCACTAGAGGATCGTCTTTAGCATTGATGAATATCATTGGCTTGTCTATGTTATCTAAATAGTTGATCGATGAGCTCCACTTGTATAGATCGTGAGTCGATGGGAAATTATGAACACGTCGAGTATAGGCTTCATCGAGCTCAGGCAGTGTTGCGGCAGCGATTATTTCCCTCTCGTTCAAACCAAACTGTGACTTGACTTCATCCGACAGTAGTACGTGGCGATGTTTAAGGATAATATTTTTAACATTCTCTGTCATTACATACAAGTAGAAACGACGGAAATTTTGCCAATTAAGTAGCCATTTTGTGCCCCTAAAATAGTGAGATGAACATGAGGACATGTCTTTAGAGAGTACGAGCAAGACTTACTCAACAGCGTTGTATCCTTGACATATCGATATGCCTCCAATCACGGTGTTCGGCTTTGGAATCTTCTCACCCATGTACTTGGTTATTAAGTTACCACCTAGACTGAAACCTACGGCTATTATGTTCGTGGACGGATATCGTTTGTGTAGATTCTCAACCATGGCCGAAAAGTCTTCGGTGTGTCCTGGAAACGAAAATGTGTATTAGAGGAGCTTATAGATCGAATAAATGAACTTACCGTATGTGAAGATGCGTGATGAGGTGACTTGAACACTTGGTAAAGCTCCGATATGATTCAAGACGGCACAACGGTAGCCGTGGCATTCTGCGTAGTGAACAAATGTGCGAATGTAGACGCTTTCCGATGAGTTTCCGATACCCGGGCAGATGGCAACTGTAATATCATCTGCAACGAGACAAGTGGATATTTTCGGTTTTCAGGATATTGATCCACGGTACACTCACCTTCGTGCTCATTCAACGGCTGGTATAAGTCGTAGGTCAACGTTGAATCATCGACGAGTGATAGATAGACGCGTTCACCCAGCGGCCATGGGCACTTAACGCGGCCGACAATGCTGTGAAGCACCGTCTGGACATGACCGCTAAAACCCCATATTCTCGTGGGAACATATCTGAAAGGAAACAAATGGAAAGGAAGTGTCTTTGTCAGTGTTTACTTAATTGCGGTTGGTTTAGGAGTGGTGGACAAGTGGTGGTGGTCAAGTAGTGTCGGATCTTCATCAAACACACGAGTGGGGGATGGCAAGGACTAGTGCCGTTTTGGACAGCTGTTAATAAAGAATGTTAAACTCTGAGTAATAGTATGCGATGTCGTGTGTTGGGTGCGCCAGAGTGTCCTGAACCTACGACGTATCGTGTCCTATCCCTCGGACCGGAAATGTTTGTAATTTTTCAATACAATCATCGGTTGGGGGTAAAGTTGTAGCCATTGGATAGCAAGGGACAGCAATAAATGACCCAATTAAGCTGTAGTTTATCTAGAAAGCCAGTCATTTGTATGATAATGACAACGACTTGGTGTTGTCGGGTATTTTTCTTCCCTTGGAAATCTGTTTCGGTAATTACACCGAATTCGATCCCAGGAATGTGTGTTATTCCCCACATTCAAGCTACCCCTAAACACATGAAAGAAGGCAATCCGGTCAGTTAGGGGAGTACTAAACGGAACTTCCACCTTTCGTGTTGCATTCAATAAATAATGGCAAACGGTATTTAAAGCAGCACATGCTACATTCTTTATGGATAAGGTTACGTGAAAAGCCATTAAGGTAAGCATATAATGCGATCCAAGGTGATTTCACGCGTAGGTTGCAAGTTTTCTATTTTCAAGCAGCTACACACCCAAAAGGACTTTCGAGGGGCTGATGTATATTTGATATGATTCTGTAAGGTCATTATGGGTGGAACAAGTGCACGTTTTATATGACACACGCGTGGATAATGGAAATACAAAACATCATCCTCCTACTGGTGGACGAAAACTCGGTTCAATTTCTAAATTTCATCCAAAATAGACGCCAATTTACGGTTTTTTAAATAAATGTCAAACAACTCTGTTCCGTCCTGATTCCGTAACCCACTTCCGACATAGCTCCATTCTTGAAGTAACGAGTAGTCAACAGATTTTCAGCAAGCATCGGTGGTTCAGTGGTAGAATGCTCGCCTGCCACGCGGGCGGCCCGGGTTCGATTCCCGGCCGATGCAAAATACTTTTTGCTCCCCTATTCGAGTGCTTACAACATAAGTGCCATTCGACCATTTTCTAATGTTTTTTCCTCCTTTGTGACTCGAGGCAGTTGGTTGTTTTTTTTTTTCGCTCTTTGTCTTTTCTCCTCGTTCTTAATTAAGTGCAATAGAGGAAAACAAAAACACCCCATAAGCCAAATAGATGAAGACAAAGACAAATAACCAGGTCATTGTCCGCGGACGTTTAGTATGGAAAGAAACAAATCGCTTTCAGCTGGAAAAAGAGCCCAATGTAGAGCGATTGCAACCTCATAATGACATAACCATTGCCGGGCATTTGGCACTTGGTGTGGCGTTTTTTGCCGGCCACAAATGGAAATGACCCGAGGAGAAGTGCTCGATGTACGAGTGAGAGAGTAGCGAGTGTTGCTTGGAAATTAATTTCTTCAATCATGTATGGTTGATGAAATTGCGTCATTAATTTCTGTATAGATTTAAACGAACGAAAAAAGGGGTAAACCCATCTAGCCCTGACCATGTAGCGAAACCTATAGATAAAGGCACTGTATCTCTGCTGTGCTAATACCGAAGGCAATCATTAAACTCGGCTGAACATAAAAACTAACTTTGCGAGTGGCATTTGCATCGGGCGGACGTGTATAAGGTCATCCAATAAGAGGTGTCATTTATATAAACAAAAAAAAACCCAACATTGTTATAAAAAGTAGTAAAGTAGTTATAAAAATCCAAAGAACAAAGTATGAGGTTAGTTATGAGATACAATATGACCACTTTTTCACATACAGCAAGAATCGTTAGTCGAGCATTGATGTAAACTTCTGACATAACCCTAAAGAAAAAAGTCGAACGGTGTTAAGTCACACCAACTCGGCAGCGAGTTAAAGTCTCTATTTCGAGAAATCATACGTCCAAGAAATGAGTCACGTTATAGATTCTTTGTATGTACCAAGCTACCACTCATTGTGGATGGCGTAAAATTTCTGTAAAATGCGGTGCAAAACGGTTCGTCTTAAATGGGCATACCTGAGTTTGAGTCACACTCTTAACTTCGCCAGTGATATTTTCAACTGAATTTGCCGGACGAACATGAGCTTAAGTCTTCATATTACTAGCTTATCAGAGAAGTTAAAATGAATTGATTAAATTCACTGTCAATATTGAGAAAAGGCGCGCTTTTATGCAATTGTCTATCGATCCATGATATTGACTACTAGTTTTTACTTTTAAATTTCATCGCAATGAGAGTTCAACAATGGTGCAAGTAGCCTCAAATGACACCTCTTGTTGGATGACTCTTTAGATATACAGGGTGCGGATGGTATTGTTTTTGTTACTTATTAGACAATGAATGGATGACTATAACATAAAGCAACAAATGAAAAGACATGCTAGTATAATCGCTATATGTGCAAAACAAATTATTTAAAACTATCCAACTTTTTTAATTGCACACAATCATTCGTACATAAGGTACGTCGTGAATTGGTAGCACCGGCTTATAATACAGAGACTGTTGCAAAGCGTAAAAGACATGAGGAACGTTAATACACTATTGCAATAGAGCTATTCACTTCTTGAATAAAGTGCAAGCTATCGTTGGCGAAAACCCTTTGAAGTCAATTAGAGCCATTGCGAGGGACCTAATCCATCCACGAAGACGTACGATATAAATCTTACGTTATGCGCTGAAGACAGTTTATGCCAGCAAAGCAGAGGGTAGAAAACTATCCGTGTACCCTGAAGCTCCTAAAATGTTGTGGTTGTTCTCTGACGAAAAAAAAAGTTAACCAAGACCAAAAAAACAAACGCAACAATGACAGATGGCTATGTTCATATCGTACAGAGGTTCCCCATATTATGCACACGAAATTTGCAGCCCATGACAGTTTAAAAGTTGTGAACAGCAGTGAACATCTTATGCCACCTCATTTCTTTCCTCATGGACTTCAGGCTAATGCTGCCTTTATAAAGGTTTTAGAAAACTTTGTGACACCATCAATTGTTAGCGTACGCGGGGACAAAACATACATATTTCAGCAGCACTCTGCTCCTTTACTTAAAGCGATGTTGACACACTTTATGTGATCTATTGACCACATCAACCCGAACTTATGGCCTCCTAGCCCCCAGACCATTTGATTCGGGCATGCAATCGTTTCCGACCCAGAGATTGGGCAGGTTATTGCCGCAAACGGAGATGTTGTTAAATAATTCTATAATCAAGTAGTCACTGAATGTTGTGTAGAAATTTCATGGAAATACGAGTATAATACATTTTGTGAGAAATATCAGCAAATACCATACGCACTCTGTAAAAGGTTTATTCAAAAAAAGAGGTGACTTTTTGAATTTTGAACTAAATACACATGTCCCATAATACGAGGGTGGTCTGAAAAGTTACCTAACAAAGATACATGCAACATCAGTTGTGAATGGTAGACGATCGGAAAAAAAGTGTTGACGAAGGCATAACACTTGCAGTATAAGACCACTTCAAAATTCATTATCTGTATGCATTTCCAATACAACACCTCGATGACATGGAAACAAAATAAGTTACTGCGAACTACAACCAACGCGACAAATTCAGTCGAACCTCGCGAATACTTTCTAGGACAACCACCCCCGGAGAGTAGTGAACGAACATCTTCGACAAAAACCATCTGCATCCCGTCCAGGTTGTGTGACAAACACCATAAGAGCGTAACTCTTGAACCTGCGCGAACCTTATAAAAAAAATAAATAAACATTTTTTTCTTAAAATTTATGTCCGATAAGTACTTAGCCTACAAAAGAAAAACAAAAAATTTGGAGAAATGACGATTTATTTTTCAATATAGTCTCCTTTTAGCTCACACTTGACCCAGCGATGCTGCAACTTCTTTAACCCGTCTGAAAAATGCGTTTTCTCGAGGTCTGCAAAGTAGACCTCCGTGGCGGCGATGACCTCCTCATTCTACTGAAATGTCTGCCCGGCGAGTGATAGCAGTTCGTAGCCCAATTCGACCAATTTGGCCGTGGCGAGGGCGGAGGTGTGAGCCGGTGCGTTATCATGGTGGAAGAGCACTTTTTTCTTCGCCAAGTGGGGCCGTTTTTTCTTCAATACGGCGTGGAATCGGCCCAATAATCTGGCATAGTACAGCACTGTGACCGTTTTTCCCTTCTCCAGGTAGTCGATGTGGATCACACCTTGTAAATCCCAGAAAACGGTGGCCATCACCTTTCCGGCCGATGGGACAGTCTTCGCCTTCTTTGGAGCACGTTCGCCGGGTGAAGTCCACTGTTTCGACTGTTCCTTTGTCTCTGGTGTGTATCAGAGGATCCATGTTTCGTCGACTGTCACGAAACTCCTTCGGATTCCGCTTAAACAGCGTCAAACACTGCTCTGAAGTGGTCTTATGGTTGCGCTTGTCCAGAGTGAGCAAACGCGGCACCCATCGCGCCGACAGCTTTCTCATGCCCAAAATTTCATGCAGGATATGACCCACGCGATCTTTTGAAATGCCTAATGTCTCAGCTATCTCGCGCACCTTCAATCGGCGGTCTGCCAATACGAGACCGTGGATTTTTGTCACGTTATCCTCCGTGGTAGCCGTTTTCGGGGCACCTGGACGTGGCTCGTCAAAAAGCGACGTGCAACCACGTTGAAACTCGTTAAACCAATTTTTGATGGTCGCCATCGAACGAGAAGAGTCACCGTACACAGCATCCAAACGCTCTTTGATTTCGCTGAGCGATTTCCCTTCCAAAAACAAGAATCGAATCACCGACCGATATTGCTCTTTTTCCATTTTTCTAAAATCCGCAGACACTCCCGCTTCCACACGCGGTCAAAACAAAACTACGCGCCCGATCCGGCTGAAATTTCGACAGTAGCCGTCTACTAGAATGTACTACACGATAGTAAGTTGCTCTTGCGATACTGGCGCCATCTGGCGGTGGGGCTAAGTACTTATCGGACCACCCTCGTAGTCCACCCTTGTAACTCTATACACTTCTCCCAACAATGCTCCCATATCTCTAACCCGTCCAAATAATACTCGGCGTTTTTCTCTGCAAAATAACTGTTCACGATTTGAGGAAAATCTCCGTCCTCCGAGCGCAATTTTAAGATTAGGGAACGAAAAGAAGTCGCTTGGGACTTTATCTGGATGGTCAAGCAGTTCAAATCGTAATTCGTGGATTTTCGTCATGACAACTGCTGAGGTGTGAGACGGCGCGTTGCCTTGGTGAAACAGGATTTTATTTTTCTGCCGTTTTTCCGCAATTTCTGCCTTCAGTTGGTCAAGTAATGAAGCGTAGTATACTCCTGTAATAGCTCTTCCTTTTTGGAGATAATCGATTAAGATAACTCCACGACTATCTCAAAGTCGCCATCACTTTCTCAGCCGAAAAAACAGTTTTTGCTTTTTTTGGAGCCGATTCCCCCTTTGCAGTCCACTTTTTTGACCGTATTTTTGTTTCGGGCGTATAGGTATAATGGTGTACCCAAGTTTCCTCGACAGTAATTAATCGGCGCCAAAACTCGGATTTATTGCGCCTAAACTGGGCCAACAGAGCGCACTTTAATACAGCGGTTGCCTAACCCCATTTGGTGGACTTAAGATATGTTAACGTCAGTTGTAACAATTTTTGGACGTCCCGAACGTTCATCGTCTCCCGAGTTCTCATGGCCACGTTTAAATTCAGCTGTCCAAAATTTCACAGATTCATACACAGATTCCAACTCATCGATTTGCGTAGGCGTATTGCCTTTCAAAAACAAAAATTTAATGACAGCTCGATACTCAATTTTGTCCATTTTTATTGTACTAAAAAACTCACATCGACGACTGTCAAATAAAAACTAAACGTCCGAAATGGCTGTGGTGAGTAACTGTCAAAAGATGCTACATTCACTAGCTTTTATTGACGAGTGCTGCTATCTTCACGTTGAGGTCAGAAACTTTTCAGACCACCCTCGTAAGGTTTGTGTGAAAAATAAAATCAATTGCTCCAACGTACTTGAAATGTTGACTGGAGCATTTGGCAAGTCTGGGCCAAAGTGTTAGAAGGTTGAAATGATGTTCATGACGAAGCCCGTCAGATCAACAACGGATCAAAACGCTGAAGCAGAGAAGAAACTTGTAGAGTAGTCGAATCACTATCAAAGAAGTTGCTGAGGATAAAGCAGATATTTTGGGCATGAAGCATGTATCAGCGAAGCTTGTTAAATTTTGACCAGAATCACCATCGCATGAGCGTGACGAAACATGGGTGTATAGTTATGACGTCGAAACCAAAGCCCGACCATCCCCATGGAAGAGACCTGAAGAGCCAAGACCGAAAAAAAGCACGCCAAGTTAGACCAAAGATCGTTTTGTTCACTAGCTTCTTCGATAATAATTGAGTTCTTTCGGAAGGCCGTACGGTCAGTAAGGAGTTATGCGCCGTTTGCGTGAAGTAATACGAAGAAAACTGAAAGGACCCAGAGGACGGAGATTAGCCACGATTGAAGCGACAAAAGCCGCATCGCGTGTATTATATCGGAAGGGGATTACTTTGAAGGGGGCAAGATATTGATGAATAAATAAATATTTTTTGAGAAGTATAAAGTCACCATATATTTTGAACAAACCAAGATGGGCCAAAATTCATCGAGCTATTGGAAAATACTTTTAAATTATTGGAAAACTTTAAAAAATTACAGCAATTGTAACTTTTGTTTTGTTATTCGTGTAGTTAACAGATGCAGAATACACGTCGACAAGACATGAAACGCTATACTCCTCTAAGTCCTGAAATACTCGTGATTATTTTTTACGGAATAATTCGCCAGTGATGTTAACGCAACGTGAATTTCGGCGCAGATTTCCCCACACCATCTGATCAAATACTAAGGCGTTTAGCCGCTCCACTCCAAAAGACTGGAACAACACGTGACAGAAGAGGCGCCAGAAGGACTCGTGGTGACTAAAAATGTCGCAGTTGAGTCGTCAACGTCAACCACATGATGTCTGGCACGAGATTTATTATTAGCGACAAAGCCCATTCTGATTTAAATGGCTTCGTAAACAAACATAATGTTCGTTTCTGCGACAATGAGAAGCATATCACATTCATGAAAACTAAAGTCACTGAAGCGCCATTTATGACGGAAGTGTCATCAAGCCGGCATGAGCAACTCAATTGCCGCTTGTACTGAAGGAGATGTGGTTCCAACAGGATGATGCAACCGAAAACTAAGCTCGTGTAACAAGGACGCGTTTCCTGTTTGCCTAATTTCTCGTTTTGACGCTTTGTACTGGCCGGCAACATCGCCCACTCCAGACTACTTTCTTTGGGGTCTTATAAAGTAACGACTTTATTAAACCAGACCGGACTGAGGAGGCTCCCAAGTGAATATCCAACAAGAGTGCGAAAACATAGAAAAAAGAGCAAAAGTACTATATTATACACTGTGGTAGAGGTCGAATATATTTCCCGCGGTCTGGTCGTCTAATTGACTGGGATTATCACCAAATTCCTCTCTAGTTAGTTTACATGTTATGGACATAACGAGGGGTCATATAAGATTCAACGTCGAACATCAGCAATTACAAAGAACCGCTGGGTCCTTTGCCGACAATATCTTTCTCAATCTCTCAATTCTGCACTCCCACCACAAAAAGAACCGACATCCAGAATATTTTTAGCGTGCCTGAAGAGACTAGGCCTTTGATGTTCTACCTTTAAATCGTAACCTTTCATATACTGAAAAGCCCACATACGAATATAAGAACAAGCTTATCAGAAAGACAAAAGGGTATGAGAAGATCAGGATCAAAAAATGAGGACACGGTGAAAGCCAAAATGTAGCCGAATACTCGTACTAGGCAGTTTGAACCAAAGTCCATTCACCGGACTTGAGTAGCTAGGCTATTCTTTAAGGAGTAGGGGCATCGATCATATTAAAAGCGGTTGAAGGAACCCGAAGAAATTCAACAATTAGAATACTGTGCGTGATCTTCAGTATCGTAAGTGGATATGATGTACGAGTAGAACGAAAGACACAACTAAAACCTGTTGAACGATCGGGCCCACAGCTACGGTCCTAAAAAATAACTTCGATTTTAAACCTGAGCGATGAAGTAGAACAACATAGCAAAGTCTGCGCTCAGATTGGTCCTTATTAGAAGGTGTTGGTCTTTATAGCAAGAAACATTATTGATCGAGGGTCACATTACTAGGCTCACCGCTTGAACAAAGGCTCGAGGAATATCTTCGACCGCTTAGAATAACTGCTGGGATGGCGGTCCTAAAAACAGTCGAGATCTGAGCCAGCTGAGCAAGATAGCAATTATCAACGTGATACTATGGACTTCAATACGAAATCGAAATGTAAGCAAATATAAAGTGATGATTAAAGGTGCTCATAAAAGGTCGGTGCAACTTCCTGAGAGTCCCTGGGTTAGTGTCACTAGAAGATCTACTCGCATAACACGCGATCGACGTTGCCGACGTTGTCACAATAACTTAACACTGCCGCCAGACATCTCGAACGAGATTTCTATATGAGGACAGAGTCACGCGAACCTCGAAGGTTAACCAGCTCATAGGAATTCATATACACTCACTGTATATGAACCACTCACTTCCAGGTTTGAGGAAGTTGCCATCTCCATCAATTTATCAAATTTTAAGTCCTAACCTTACGCCGTTTCGCAGATCATTTACCCGCTCCGACCCAAATAGAGATTATTTTTGAACCAAACAGGTTTATCCAATAGCTACATATGTTCGAACTTTAACAGTATATTGCCATGACGTATCAAGCGACAACGGTGTCATTCCAAGACGATTGTATTCTGTCGTAATCACCCCAAAGAAAAACGTTTGCTAATTTTTTTTTTATAAAAATTCTTGTTATTTCCACCAAATTTTCACGATCTATGAAGTATTTGCGGTCGAAATAACGTCCAAACGACCAATTCAACGAATTATCGTGTACAGGGCCGAAACGTGCGATCAACTTGGGCATGCATCGGCATAAAATCCATTGGACATAAAAACCAAGATCGCCAAGCTCGTCGTACATTCGCTGATTGGGCTCTGGAGCTGTTGAAAACGAATCCAAATTTCGAGGAAGAAACCAAGTAAAAGCAAGTGAGGCTTCGTGAACAAGTAAAAATTTGGGATGAAAATAGTCCAGAGGAGTATTAAGAGTGTCCATTGCATCCTGAAAAGCTTGATGTTTCGGTGTATTTTGATCTGACCTTTTGTTACTTCAGTTTAATGGCATGGACCTGGACGACATCGCCAAAAGGGTGCAATATGCCATACATCGGGCGTTACATATGCAAGAAAAGTTATGCAAAATTGAATCTCTCGGATTGAGTCGAGTAATTAAAACCATGGGGCCCGGTAACCCTTTAAAAATGGCATTAAATGTATTTTAATCGGCAAAAAAAATGTCGGTCACCCAATTCTTTTTATTCAAGTTGAAAGTTAAGACACGCTTAATGGAAACCCCTAATCATGGCTATAGCTCCAGAGCATTTACCCAAATGATCTAATCTCTGAAATCATTATATTCGATGTACAAGAAACGCGTTTTCTCAACGAGTCAATAAAACACTTTGTAATACTAGACTAAATGGATAGTTGGCTTAATGGAAACAAGTTCTAATACGCCTGGGAGAAATGACTGTGGTAAACAATATTCACAACAATCACAGCCACATTCGTAGTTGACGTCATGCCATTCACAATCCACATAAAACCGGCGATTAATCAGCATATCGGGATCAGATCAGCAATAATTCCATAATATTTACTGCTTGAGACGTGACTATATATGACATTTAGGATTCATCAGCCCACGCCACATTATAGTCATGGTGGCGGGTGACTACTGAGTACAGACATGCTCGTCGAATTTCCCCGCAAAAAACCAAAAACTTTTCTGAAAATCGATATCTCATCCATTAGCATTCCCTCACTCATCAAAGCCACTAATTTCACTTCTTCGTCATCCAACTATCGGCGGATTCCGCCCATCACATCTCTAATACATGCCGCCGGTCGTACATCGCTCTTGAATTAGCCGCCCCAGGGAAAATCGTTAACCTTGACCTTCATCTCAAGTTCTTTCCATCGCCAAACTTTGTATCATTCTAGGAGCTCTTCTGTCTCCTCGGCCTACGGCTTCTATTTACGCTTCATTTGCTCGACAAATGCAACAAACCTTCGCCAAATTTCAAGACTCCTCTGGAATAGATACGTTCTCGACTCAATTACGAGCACAAACGGGCCGTAATGGCACTCGACAATCGCAATTTACCCATCTCCCTCGTGTTGGATTGTTTTAATTTTTTGGAAATGTACTTTTTACGAGTTTAAATGCAAACAATTGTCGTCGTTTCATCAGCTCCCCATGCCATTAAGTGCTGATGTATGGACTCGTGCCAACCAAGTGCAGTACATATTCGTCGAAACAGAAAGTAAGAAAGGGCGAGTGAGGTACTCGGATTATAAGTAGATTGATTCGCCATTCCACTCCTCGGTTGACGGATAAGAAGTGTAGAACATGACTTTGGGTGATGGTACCCGGAGCTGTTTTTAGATCGCAGACTGATTGTAAGGATGAAATTGAATTCAGAGAAAAGTAAAATCATCGGCCCGATGTATCTGATGATAAATGTCGAATTGATTCATCAACAGAAAACATATTCCGCGTCATCCCATCGCCCTTGCATATGTTTACAATGAATTACGCGAGATCTAGATTACAAAGGGATGACGCAAAACAGAACTTTTCTTAAGTGGCGTAGGTATTTACACATCCTCCTACTGGCATTTATCTTAGTTTTTTTTTTTTTATTCCAGATAAGGGCGTATACTGTATAATGTATGAGAGTTGTGCCTCAGATTTCCCGACTCGTAAGTTTGCCCTTGAATATAAGGATCAAATGTATGTGTTAAAGGTCGGTCGCACAGAATTACTTAAGTTATTAGTTTCCTTCTGCATTTGAGAGATTCAAGAGCCCTTAATCGAATGATTGTCCCAACATTCAAGTTAATTGACAGAAAAAAACTTGATATAGACCAGGGTAAACCAAAGGTACTCCTCACTCCATCTACCTGCGATTCAGGTATGAGGATACGCAAGGTATCGGTAGGGAAATTCAATTTTTAGCGGTAGTTTGTCCAGATTATCACAGAACCAATGATAGTCCTGAACATCCTGAGCGGATGAGATTTAAGACTTTCCTTAATGTGTTCTTGTATGTTTAAGGTCTAAAATTGACTGTGTCAACTTGGCCGACCTCTAAGCATACCCACCGGAGCCTGACTCCGCAGTAGCACATTCTCTCACCCCAATTTTCCAAGACCTTGTTGATGGTTTCGGTCTGTAGCTCATGGATTGCTTGGATTATATTGTCCTTAAGTGCTTGAATCGTTTCCGGATTGATGTCCTTCACGGTCCCCCAAGAAAAATGTCAGAAGGGGCCAAATCGCAGCTCCGAGGCGGCCAATTGACCAATTGACAACGCCGAGACGGCTGATAACACGATTACGATTTGGAAATTTGGTGCGCAAAAGATCGATCGTAGCATGGCGCGCCATCCAGCGTGAACCAGAGGTTGTCCAAATCCATGTCTTCAATTTCAGTAAACAAAAAAAAAAAAAACAAGTCGGTTAACTTGGCTCTTTAACGCCCGGCGTTGACCGAAACGTTCTTTCCAGCTTCATTTTCGAACAAAAATGGTCCAATGATGCCTCCACTCCACAATCCGCAGCAAACTGTCACTCTCTGTGGATGCATTGGCTTCTCGACAGTAACGTGCGGGTTTTCCGAGCCGTCAATATGAAAATGCACCTCGTCAGAAATGATGATTTTCGCCCAAAATGCAAGCTGCTCTAAGGCCCAAGCTGCGAAGCGATAACGAAGCGGATAGTCGCGCGCCTTCAATTGCTGAGTCAATTGAATAATCCGAGATCTTTGTGCAGAATTCTCCTCAGGTTAGTGCATGAAATGTTGAGCTGTTGAGATCGATGGCCAGTTAATGTTCGTGAATTGAGTCTCACATTCTCGGCCACAGCAGCCACATTCTCATCGGTGCGCACCCTACGACGGGGACCAAGAGTGTTGTCCACTCACAAACTTGCGTACAGCAGTCGCGGTGGGTGCTTCATTTCGGCCAAAACTTCTTTTTAAAAAACGCACTGTTTGGGCTACACAGCACTCATTATGGAAATAAGTTTTCAATATTTCCCAACATTGTTCAAGCGCAAAGCGACTCGTTTCGTTTCACGGAGATATGATATTGACTTTCTGTCCAGATTTCTAGCGGGAAACAGCTGTCAGTGTCAAAATAACCCATGATTAAAAAAAAACACTAGATGGCGCACCCTTTACGTAAGCTAATTAAGGGTTGTTTGTTGTACCCTCCTACCAAGGGGCACTAACACCATGCTTTTACGATCATAACTTAAATCGAAGCAGAGCCCAAACCAACAATCCTTGTATTTAGATGTTGGAATGAACCTGGGCTTCAACCAATAAGCGCTTATCGGCGGCACAAACCTTAGCCATCTGCTTCCTGTGCCGCGCACTCAGTTGGTTGACGCCATTTTCCACCCGCATGCCACCTTAAATGTGGCTAGTCTATGCTGCATCGTCCCTCAGGCTGGAAATCGAGGATTCTTCAGGCCAGAGCAATGGTGTCCACTCACTCTATAAAGCCCAGCAATCTTAGACCTCTTCATATACTTTCGATACCATTCAAGTCTCTTCGCGCCGTAGAGGAGGAACTGGATGATTGAGGTCTTGAAAAGGGTTACTTTGGTCTCTTGAGCCCAAAGCAGCGATTGGCAAGTTATTCTATGCCTGATTTCAGCACTGGTTGCGTTTCCGGTTGTCGTAAATGAACCAATGTAGACGAAATCATTGATCACTTCGAAGTCACAAATGTTGATTTTTTTGTTGTTTGGTTTTTCAGTATTCTATTTTTTATCGCTCACGCATGATTCGTCATATGTTTTGAAGTCAAACATGCTCATTAAGCATTGCCATTTCATTATGGAAAGATTTGCATCCGAACAACGCATATCCATTATTGAAATATATTATCAAAATTCTCGCTCTATAAAAAATATTTTTCTCGCTCTTCGAGCATTTTACGGTCATCATCTACTGAACAAGCCATAGTATCCAAACTTCGCACCAATTTCACGCTATTGGACATGAAACCACCTACTCATAGGCGTGAGTATGTGCTACTGCATCCGCCAGTGTAATGGAAACCGTGATTTGTCCAATCGTTGCCGTTCGCAGCGATTGGGATCAATCGTTGCCGTTCGCAGCGATTGGGATCACTACTCGACTCGGTGAAAGATTTTACGCAAGGTTCAAGGCCATGAAAAACCCTTGAATGTTGAAATTATAGGGCAGATTTAAAAACTGAATTGAATTTGCCTCAGGCAGAGTACATCTTTCTTCCTTTGATCGCATGTACTCGTATATGCAAGGACGTCAATCATGTTGGCACTTTTATTCCAAACTACGAATGAAAACAAATCCACAATCATCAACCGGAAATAGACTTACGTCTAGATGCTCATGCTCAGCTTGAGTATTCTTCGCTTTCAAAATCATGTACCATGTCGTCTTCCACACTCATGACGTGCTTCAAATTTCCTTTTCTTTGGTTCACATCGGTGCATTAAATGCTATTATTGTCTATGAGCATCCGTTTGTGACCGCATACGAGTACGTATGGATTCATTCAGTAAGACACGTAACTACTGTTGCACATAGTTAATTGATTCTTGTGTGTATCTTGAATGAGGAACTCGGTTTTGCACCGGCACGCCTCAAAATGTTGCAGTTCATGGAAGCAGATAACTGATAAGAAATCATGCGACTGAGCAGAGAAAGTGCGACAAACCATAGCACTGAGTCACATTGAGCCCCTCCAGCTGTGCTTGAGTGACATCACTAAATCCATGCCATGCCTCCTTTGCATTAGTTTCGGTCGACAGGGCTCGTCGTAGTAATCAGTAAATAGAACGATCGCTTGATTACCCTGTGCAAGACGAATGATTTACCAATTATGGTCAATCGGATGCATACGACGAGCAAGTGCAATGGCAACATGTTGTGCATTACGTTTGCGGTCGTTGAAATCCGGATTCCGGATGGATTTGCGATCAGTGCAAACCGAATATATAGTTCGCGTCTGATTGCACGTTCTATTGAAATGTAGGAAAATGTGTATGTGACAATGACAATATTGCGGTCATCCCGCTCATCACCACATAGTTGGGCGGAGATCATTATCAGTACCACATAGCTGTGCTCGTCGTAAATGGAGAGGCAACGTGATGCCGCTTTAGGTGGGTCACGTTTTGAAAAGCATGAGACATTCGCTCTTTGGTGCGCCAGATTTCATTTTTTGTATTTCTTTGTATTCTCTCAGTTTTCGCTATGCTTTGGTCTTTCATTCGCCGCGCTCCGGCAAGTGGAATTGCCTTAATTAGGATTGGCTTGTTGTGATGCTACTGTTCCAGATACTGCCAGTAGATGATACTCGTATTCCCTTCTCATTCAGGCTGATGATTATTTGTTTTTATTTGTTGCAACGTTAACAATATAACGCCCTCATACTTGTCGACCGGCACTCGGTTATTCTCCTGTGGCCGTACGACATCGCATACGTGCGGATAGATGATTGTGCCTTAACGACAGTGTCATATTGCGTGTCGTTAGCTGTCACAGCGAAATGTAAATTGCTTTTGCGTGGTTGGGGAATAGTCGGTCGGTCTGTCAAGTGCATTCTCATAGCTTATACGAGGTATGTTTTTGCAGCGGTATCTGCGTGAATCAATGAAATGATTGATGTGGTGGTCGTTGGCTGGTGATTACTACTCCGATGCAATTGTGTAGTTGTTCGAATGATTTGTATCTATTATTGACTGAGGAATTGATTTAGTAGATATCAATGCAATGGGAAAAGTAGAATTTGCAGCAATTTCTGTGATCGCCATCCGAAATCGTTGTGCCATCTACAGGTATACAACTATCGTGATAACGCTTTGTGGATGGTAAAACGTTCCATGTTCACGGGAAAATTAATTTAGTTAGTGATTTTCGGTTCCGGGAAAGGGGAGCCACTTAGAGTGCTTTTGCTATGCCATCAAAGTGATGGAAATAATTACATTTGTGCAGTCATACACCGAGAATGCTTTTAAAAGCTCAAATTTACGTAGAAATCCATTTTCCATTTTCAAAGCAGACTAGAGTGAAATGGGATTGAACTTTTTTAAGAGCACTTTTCATGGATGGTAGACCTGTTTCCGCTTGGAGTTCAAGGTTTTCGAATTTTAGATTGAATGCGCCCACGTTTTGCTATCTGTCAATATCACATTGTTATTTTCACAGATGTGGCGTAACAACGACACCATTCATTAAAGTTCACTCGTGATAATTGGTGGTGATATGATGGAGATGTGACGTTTGACGGAGGAGTACCTCATGCTTTTTAAATTCGCTCCGAAATACGAAGGTAAAATCATCTCGGATCCGTCGTGATATTGAAAATTTTGGTCTTTTAACTTGAAATATCGGTGAAGACCCAGATTCAGAGAGTGAATAATTGAGTTAAGATGAGCTGGTCAGTATGCAGAACGAGGAGAAACTGGACATAACAATTTTGTATTTTAATGCCCACGCACTGTTAAGTTTTTTTTGTTATCTGTGAATGTCAGAACGTCAGTCAAGACTTACATTTTTACCATAGTGAAGTTCACGAATGAGCAGGTTTTGAACATTTCTAAAATTTGGTCCCGAAATCCAGAGTCGGTGGTCGCAACTTTAAGAGTGCTTCCTCCAATTTTCGGACCCAGTCGTCGTGCCATCATGAATGAATGAAATCGAGATGAATTCAAATCAACTGCGCCAAATATAGAGGGATAAGTCTATATAACATCGCCTACAAAATCTTCTCTACCGTTTTATGTGAACGCCTGAAACCGTCCGTCAACAACCTTATAGGTCCATATCAGTGTGGTTTCAGGCCAGGGAAGTCCACAGTAGACCAAATTTTCACACTGCGGCAGATCGTGCAAAAGACACAAGAGATGCAGATCGACATTCACCACCTATTCGTCGACTTCAAGGCCGCATATGACAGTGTGTGGAGACGAGCTGTACAAAGCCATGTCTAGTTTTGACGTCCCTACCAATCTCGTTAGATTCTGTAGACTGACGATGGGAACTCTCGCTACTCCATCATGGTCGGCAACGAACTTACCGAGACCTTCAATGTCAAAAAAGGGTTTAGGCAAGGCCACGCGCTGTCATGTGACTTTTTTAACTTAATACTCGAGAAGATCGTGCGAAACGCACAAGCCAGCACCAGAGGCACTATCTTCGAAAAGTCCGTTCAACTGCTGGCTTACGAGAATGATATTGACGTGATTGGACGAACACAGCGAGCCGTCAATGAGGCGTTTGCTGGCATTGAAGCGGAATCGGCTAAAATGTTTCTAGCGGTAAATGAGGGCAAAATGAAGTACATGTTGTCATCAAGAAAGGACGCACAACATCGACGTCTCAGACAGAGCGTCACAATGGGCAACATGGACAACAACTTCGGTACCGAGATCAAACGCAGAATCAATTTTGCCAATCGCTGTTTCTTTGGGCTCAAGAGGCAATTAAGTAATAGAGCCCTCTCTCGAAAGACCAAGTTGATTTTATATAATACTCTAATCATCTCAGTCCTGCTCTATGGTGCAGAAGCATAGACGCTGTTAATAGCGGATGAGGAAGCTCTTAGTCTTTTCGAGAGAAAAGTCCTGCGTGCGATCTATGCTCCTATTTGCGTTTATGGCATCTGGAGGAGAAGATTCATTCACGAACTACATACATGGGCTGTACGGCGACATGTGCCCGGTTAACGGGATGCAAAGCTTAAGATGGCTAGGCCATGTAGAGCAAATGGACAACACAACTCCGGCCCGAAGAATCTTTGAATCCGAGCTATTGGGACAAAGCAACAGAGGACGCCCTCGATTCAAATGGCGCACCCAAGTGGAAAAAGACCTTAACCAACTTGGTGTGCGAAATTGGAGAAGGCTGGCAGGAGATCGCGCCGGCTGAAGACGCTTGTTGATTGAGGGCCAAGATCACACCGGGCTGTAGCGCCATCAAAAGAAGAAGAAGGAGAAGTTCTTCAAATCAAAATCAACCACATCAGTTCATAAGAATTGGGAATCCCTCAGTCCACATCGTGGCGAATGTTACAGCCTTAGAAGATCAAATTAACTCAAGCACTGAAACCTCTTGATCGTACGAGGCGCCGCAACTTTTCCAATTCGGTCTTGCAAAAGTTTGAAGAAAATCCTGAATTTCATCGAAACATCATCTTCAGCGATAAAGCTCCATTGCATTCACAGAAAATCACCTTGTGACATGGAGTTCATGCCGGAGGTATGTTTGGACCGTGTTTTTTCGTCGATGAATATGATCGTCATCTAACGGCAATCGAGTTCCCATGCCATGTTGGAAGATGTTCCCATGCCATCGTGCCATGTTGGAAGATTATTTTTAGCCAGGATTGGATGGACCTGACATCAAGACAGTGCACATGTCATATAGCTGGTCAAACAATTTATCTATTGAAGGGTAAGTTCAGTGATTGTGTATTCTCAAGAATTAGTCCGATCGAATGGCCAACTCGCTCATGCGATTTAACGCCATTGCAACCGTTAGAACAAAGAGCTTAGGAGCAATAGCGAACGCTTAACTACTAACGTTCCGGCTGATGTGTGTGAAATCGTGGAGAAAGGTTGGCTCCAAAGAGAAAAAAATTAGATCGATTTCCATATTTAAAATTATGCCGAATAATTCTGGAATAAATTTCAGCCCAATTTGTCAATTATTTTATGTTTTATTCAAATACAAAATCGTTATGTCCCTATTGAAAAATCGTATAAAGTAGGCAGGGCTTCGATCCTATATATCCGTTATTTTCGAAGGAGCAATTCTTCGAAGGAGCAATGCGTTGGTAATGTGATACAACCCCTTGAAAAACACTTTTAGAATTTAAGTTGGTGGAAGGCTATCCGTCATTTGCCTAAGACGTTAGCCATTCATTAAAATCTGAACAGCGATTTTTTTATCAACTGTAGACTATTAATTTTATGCGTCGTCACCAAGCCATCATATTGGAAAATCCAAAGTCATTTATAGCCTAGGTCGTGGATGATCTTTTGGCACAATTTTTTTCGGACGTACTCACAAGGATCCCGGATGTCTGGACCCTTCGAGGAGCAAACATCAATACGGACAATTACTTTGTCGTAACCAAGGCATAAATGCAAATTTCGTGGAATCAACAGAGTCGCCATGGACCGTCAAGATCTTTGCCGAACTGCTCGTCAGCTTTATGGGCAGAAAAGAAGAAAAAAACATGCGATTCTGGAAAAAGAGGAAAGAGTATGAAAGGCGCAGGAATGAAGAGATGAACAGACGCTACTGCATATTGTCTTGTGATTGTTGCAGCATCATATCTGGTCATTCAAGAAACACGATCAATTTCAAGTTTACACAATTGCTTATACTTGAGGCACTTTTGGGCACATACGCCGGATAAATTAAATGATTCACTTGAACAGAAAAGGCCAGAAATTGTCTATTGATTAACAGACCAAGACAATGTGCACCTCATACAAGTTTGGTAACTGACTATAAGCTTTTTCAGCTTGGATGAGACGTACTGTCACCAAATACAGATCTGACACCTTCTGATATTATTTGCGGTCTTTACAACATTTTTTAGATGGTGAAACCTTTACTTCAAATAAGGAGGTCAAAAATGACAGTTTTTTTGCCATCAAAGAACCAACATTTAATTAGCGTGCAATCATGCTACTCGCAGAATGATGGTAAAAAGTATTGGATCAGAAGAATGGATAAAAATAAAACAATATTACGTTTCAACATCCCAATTCTTGAAAACACTTAAATGAGCAATTTTATCGCATCACCGTGTTCACCAAATATTGCCTCTTTACACTTAGGCTAGGTGAGAAGTACTTCGATTCTTATGAAGATGCCAAAAATTAGGTCGATTCCCCATGTGGGAATCATTGGGTTATTAATTCCACATTATATCTGCTCCTATGAATCGGCTATAGAGTAGCAGACATCCCTCTCACCTAAATGTCGACACATTGCCAAGTTCACACTGTGAGTTTTATAGCACCAGGGTACCATCAAACCGGATTACACAAAGCACAATATAAAACCTTAACACAAACTAAAACAATCGCAAAATTAAAACGAAACGATTTTTCTACTCACAAGACGTAAAATATTTTGTATGCACAGTGCATAACCTTAAAAAACCATAATCGCAAGGCACAATGAACGAACCTACGCTCTCAAAGTAACAGGTGTCGGCAATCAATCGCAAACCTCCAAGCAGCTTATGGGACCAATATACGACCAACAGGTTAAGCTATTGTTTTCAACGAACCCGAACTGCAATTGAATCAACCCCCTACCGCACTAAGCCACTACATCCCTTAATTGATAGCACATCACAGTGGGAGCTATAAAAGTGTCACAACGTCAACCTGCTACTCGCGCGTCACCTCGGACGATATACTTGAGAGTATAAAGCGTTTATTAAGTGAAACCCATGCAATTCCATAGTAGTACTTAGTCCACTTCGTCCCGGGTCAAGGACGATATACGAGAATGTATACCGTGTTTACACCGCCCGACCTTGCTTTGGATTTTCACTCTTCTTTTCTAAGAATATGCTATAATGCCATCGAATCGGAACAAACAAAGCGTTCGCTCATCAATAATGCCGCAACACGCTGGCGGAATATTGATAACCATAGTAAGAGGAACACAGTATTCCCAGCTAAGACATATGGAATAGGCAACCGTCGCTTTATAGCTGATTG
This sequence comes from Merodon equestris, assembly GCA_958301585.1. Classification (NCBI taxonomy): domain Eukaryota; kingdom Metazoa; phylum Arthropoda; class Insecta; order Diptera; family Syrphidae; genus Merodon; species Merodon equestris. The sequence continues at coordinate 36,477,339 of OY284416.1, read as the reverse complement.
CTATTGATTTTTCCATGTTTGGCTTGTACGCCGTAGTCAAACGACGACATTACGTTGAAATATGAATGCCATCACCACGCAAAGAAGCACCAGCAAAGAATGTGGTGCCTTACCAGGTCAGCACCAAGTTGATTTATGTCGCACAAGTCTGTTTTTAGTTTCTGCGCTAAACTAAATAAACAAAGTAAAAAATTGTTTATTCGAATTTCATATATCGATTAATGACGCCGAATGATTGTCAGATGAGGAGAACCCGGGCAACACGCGCGCCTTTTAATCTAAACGAAGTGATTTCGAACACCTACACGAGGAGAATTGGGCTGATGGTTAACCAAGAAGGAAACAGCATGGTACATAAAGATTTCATCTAGATTGCGGGTCACGAAGCTTATTTTGATTTTTTGTTATTTTTTGTAATGACTTTCAGGTGTAGCTAGTCTGATAGCTTAAAGTGAAGGAAAATTTTGTTACCTTGAGCTGTCATCGAGATTGCGAGGTGGAGACGGAAGTGGGAGTGAGCGTGAGAGTGGGAATATGGCGTGTGTTCATTTCCCTTCATCAGTTCAATGTTCCGTGACAATTTAATTTGATATCCGAAGGTATACCTCGGTTTCAGGTTTTTGGTAGAATTTTAAGTAGAACTCGTAAATGAAGAAAAATATTTTTTTTCGTGTTGACGTTTATTTTCCCCAATTAAAGGTGACGGTAGCTCCCTTATCATTGAGTAGGTTTGACACAGGTTGTTTCAATTCGAGAATTCCCATGACCTGTTAGCCATTATCCACGATCAGGTATTCTTTGTTGGGCAAGACTGCTGTTTAATTTCAGACTTTTCATCTTGGCAACAAATGGCGCACAAGGTATACTGAACATATTACACCCCTTTATAAGGATTGAAAATGCAACTTATACGAGTAAGTAAAATAAAACAAATGGGAACTACCATTCTTAAGACTTCTTTCACCAATCAGACGCAAGTAAAAGGTCGTCCAACAAGAGGTGTCATTTTAAACTTCCCATTTTCAGAATGTCAACATTCAATTACCATTACGATGACTGTATGGATTGATAAATATTCATACAAGGTGAATGTAATCGATAAATTTGAAGGTCTAAAACAAATGAATGATGTTAAGACTCCAACTCGTGCTTGTGCGGCAAGGTCGCAGCGTAGCGTAGATAGTCGCCACCAAGTGAATTAATTTCGATCTCAAAGACATTTGGTCCATGCTCGTTCACGTTTTGCATACAGAGCCTACATGCTTATAAATCCAGTTGGCACAAGAATTGAAGCCAGAAGACCAAGCACACCACCGTTCTTTCACTCCAAGAGAAATAGTTTGAGCTGGCAGTGTCCACATGTTAGGCCACATGTTTTCTTCCTAACTTGTTTTGCAAAAAATTAAAATTGCAATTGACATGGACGATCTTTATTTTGAGCAGGACGACGATGCATACAGCCGGGATGAACTTTTGCTTCAACCATCAAGCTTATCCAGGTGACAGGATCTCTAGCCAGCTGCTTCCAGTCCAGTTGGTTCAACTCCCTTTCTGCTGTTAAACGCAACTTTACGGTAGACACGGTCGTCCTCTGCTGTATCTGCCGTCCCTTGGTGGCTTACTGGGCCAGAGCAATGGTATCCACGACTCATTGTATCTACAAAAAGTGATCGTATGGTTTGGTTTTCAGGCTGGAAGTGTGATTGGAACGTATTTTTTCAACGATAAAAATGATCGCCATGTTGCAGTGACCCGAGTTCGCCATCGTACCAACGATTATTTTTGTCCAGAATTAGATGGACTTGACATCAGTGATCAGGTATTCTAACAAGATGTTGCCACGTACCGCAGCTGGTCGAACCATTTATCTACTGAAGGGCAAGTAGTAGTGACACCTCGATCATTCGATTTAATGCCGTTTGATATCTTTTTATGAAGTAGCGTTAGACCGTTAGACCACTCTACGTCAACACAAACGGGACTGAAGTTTGCGGGCAGAATTTTTTTCCCGAGGTCTCTCTTCATCCATTGTCCAAGCCTCTTTATTAGAAGGAACTGGATAATTAAGGGCTATCTTGATTTCTTGGGCGCAAAGAAGCAGCGGTTAGCTAAAGTTATTCTGGGCCTGATCTCAGCGCTGGTGTCGTTGCCACTTGTCACTAATGAACCAAGCTAGACACATAGTACTTGAAGTTGCAGCCTCCAAATCGTCGGTATTGTGGGTATTTCTGTGATATATTTAGCCGCTCGTATTTGAATGCTTCCCCAGCGCTTCATCGACGTGTTGCTATATTCGTCCAATCACGTCGATATCAATCATCTGCTTTTGCAAACAATTGAAAAGACGCTTAACCTTTCCCCTTGTTTTGGCCAGTGTGTCCTGCTTGGTCTTTTCAAGAACGTTATGGAAGAAATGGAGCAGCGACAATTTTGCATTGTCACCCAGCAGAACCTGACGAATCGTGCAGGAATGACAAAACATTTGTCTCTATAGACACTATCATATGCGGTTTTAAAGTCCACAAAAAGATAAAGTGTCGACCACAAAATAGTGCGTCTTGCTCAAAATCGACCATAGAGTGAAATGTATTTGGTCTCAGGGTGGATTTTCTTGATCCAAAGGGCTTTTCAATAAGAGCGGATAGATGTATGGAATGGAATAAAACAAGCTATGTGCGAGGTATTTATAAAATTCTATTTGAAGGGTCCATGTATGCCATTATGTATGGAATATGGCAACGTTCAATTCCCCGCCTCGGCTTCTTTCGGTCTCAGTGGTCTAATTTTCAATGACTCTTCCGCATAGATCCGGCTGAATTTGAGCGATGGCCTGTGTTACGTTCACCTTAAGGGCGATTGTGGTCTAGACATGCGACTTCAGGAAACCCCAGAAAATAAGTCTAGTGGGGTCGGATCGCCTGACCTTAGTGGCCGTTTGACGTCACCTCTGCGAGAGTAATCTTATCCTAAAATCGTTCATGCAGAATGGGTATCATGGCCCCAGCTGTGTGGCACATAACGCCGTCCTGCTGGAACCACATGTCGTCTAGGTATTTGGGCCATGAGAAATTCTTCGCCAATTTGAAGTCTGCGAAATACTGAGATCTTGTGTATGGTGAGGATTCGATTGCCTCAAGTGGCCGGCGATTTTTTCGGCCGATCTTGCGTTCCTTTGATGTACGAATGTTGGCTGATTGATTGCCGAACCGTACTCAAATTTGGCCACCAAACATTGAAGAATCGACTGTGCAGAGCCACCACGGCTACCATAAAATGGGCGCATCGCACGTAACCTTTGCACTAAAGAATACTCGTTTTGATACAGGGTGCGCCATCTCATATGGGTCGATGTAAACTTCGAATAACTTCAAGAATTGTCAACCGATTTTCATATGTCATAGCATGAATCGCTTCACATCAAAAGAACGCGCGGAAATAGTTTCAATGTTCATTAAAAATTAACGCTCAATTGGGCTAACTCAACGTGCGTATCGTGCAAAATATCGTGATCGTGTTGCGCCCAAAAACGATACAATTCGTCGTTGGGCCTCGAATTTTTTTTTCAATTTGGTTCTGTGGCAAGCCCTCGTGAGCAACCTAGGCCACGTCCGCGGCGTTCAAACTCATCTCAGTTTGTGAAGGCCAGTGTTCAGGGAAACTCAAGTTTGCCATATCGGCGCCGTTCGCATCAGTGGGACCACTTTGCGTAGATTTTTTTAAGGATGATCTTCACTTATTTCCATACAAACTGCAGATAACTCAAAGAATTTTGCCATAAGATGAGCCACAGCGTTTGGCATACGCACAAAATATCGTTGCTATGATTAATGCTGAGCCGGAGTTCTGGCAGCAAATTTTGATGACCGATTAGACACATGTTACGCTCTCTGGCACCGAAAATCCTCATATGGGCCGGTGAGAACCATTGACCGTATTTCTTCAAAGTTGGCGATACAGTGGATGGCGATCGATATCGGTGGATGTTGACCCATTATGTGGTCCCAGAAATGCGTAAAAAAGGCTTATTTCACTTTTGGTTTCAACAAGCGGGCGCGACATGCCATACTACGGACAAAACAATGAACCTTTTGCGTTTGGTGATTGGTGTCAAAAAAGGGCGATATTGAATGGCCTCCGAGATCGCCGGATTTGACACCTCCAGACTCTTTTATTTGGGGATACTTGAAAAGCATGGTTTATGCTAATAATAATGGACAATAGAACAGCTCAAATGAAACATTCGTGCGGAAATCGCAGAAATTTCGACCGAAATGCTCGAAAATGTCATGGAGAATGCGCGAAATCGAGCCCATTTTTGCATCGGCAATAACGGCAGTCATTTAATTGATATTGTTTTCAAAAATTAATCAAAATAAATTGTAAAGGTCTAAATTGAATAAAAGTTTTTAATTTCCAAAATCGGTTGAGAATTGTTGAAGTTATTCCAAATTTACATCGACCCATATGAGACGCTGTATAAGACTTTATAAGTGATGTTTAGGAGACGTATTCCCCTATAGTAGGCAAAGTTATAAGGACCTAAGGGTAAACGATGTTGAGAGTCCATTTACCGGGCATGCTTTCCTCCTATAATATCAGATAAGCATGTTCTCAACCAACTTATCCTTAGCAGCTTAGCAGGAAATACGTTTTCTATTGATTTAAAATGACAGCTCTTGTTTGACGAGCCTGTAATCTCAATCCACATTCCGGCAATCACCCTGGCCGTCTACTTAAGACGTAGCTAAGTCTCAGTCTGTCATGGCCAATTGTCACTATCAGTGTTAATATAAAACAAATTTGGACATCAATTGTGGTTCCACTTTTGAGAAGACATTTTTTACATCTAACTTCGAGGCGTTGCCATCTAAACATTCCCAAAAGCTTAGAAATAAAAAATCATAAAAATAAATATAATTCTCAGAGAAATATTGACCAATCGAATCAAAAACATTCTCGAAAAATGTTCTTATTGTTCATCAATAATTGGATAAAAATCAAATTCTCCTTCACTTGATCTTATTAATGATTGTTATGTCAAAGTATTACACATACGGGTACTTCCACACATATACCAACTCACTGCAAGGTCGATCGCAGCATACACAACTTAAACGCGTGGTCTGCATGACCAAGTACGAAAAACTCAATTTCCATAAAAGCTCTTACCGTAATTGCTTCTTGTTGTCATGGCATTGACAACACTTAGAAGAGCAGCCAGGTGAAAACGAAAACCAACTAGCAAACAAAAAAGGAATTTGATAATAAATGTAAGAACAGCCAGTTATCAGTATCCAAAAGTTTTTTTTTTTTTCATCGCCTTGACTTCAGCAAAAAGACCTGTGATTTACAGAATATAACCATGCTGCGGCCTTATTGCATTGACCCGCATGTAAATGCTTGACACAACCACAGCAATCTTTATAATTAGTCTACAATTCCCAATCTCAGCGCAATAAAATACATGTTTGTTCAGTAACACGCCACCAAAGGCTCTTTTTTTATTGTTTCTTTTGCGACTAGTGACAGACGCGCAACGCAGAAATGCTTCCAGCTCTTGATAACAAATTAATACTTATCAGCCTAGCGAAACAAAAATAAACAAAAAACCTAATATTCCGATATCGATAGACACTCCACTCAACGACAAGTGAAATTGCCACTAGACCATGATCAATTGATTCCTAAACAAAGGCGTTCTACGAATATTTATCCAAGAGACAAGCGAAAACCTGAGAACTTTGTAGAAAAGGGGGGAAAAAAACTGCCCGAATGGTAACCAGATAAAGATGACTCATGGTGGTTTGAATGAATACATGACAAGTGGGTAAAGTTCATTGGAAAAACGTGGCGCAAAATAAATCGGCAAGCGTGTGGGCTGACGTAACCGTGGATGCATGTAGTTAGTAACTTACTTCTTTATTTTGCGCATATCTTTCACTGGAATGTAGATTCTTGTTTGGGGGGTTGAATCTCATAGATATTGACGATGCATACATATATGTATTCAGTCTTGGGATATCTTGATTTACATTCGAATAAGTATAGAATTCAACGTGACAACAGCCTGTCATTTCCAGAAATAGACGTTTAGACATGCTAATCATTTTGCACCTACGAGTAAGTTGGTTCATAAAATGACTAGGAAATTGCCTTCCGACCATATTGCTTTAGAACACTCAGAGCAGTTGGAAAAGATCTTGATTTGTTTGGACATGCCAAGTATTAAACAAGAAATCAGTCTGACATGACATGGCAATAGTAATCCCTAGCCCGACCCAATAATTTCTAGTCCATTCGATGCCGAGACAACGACGCTTATCTCGAGTACTTTGCAATAAAATTAATTAAGTAATTGTAAGCTCTGCAAACTTCTTTATAAAGCTTCCGGGATGGTTTGACGACTGTTTATAAACCCTTTCACCCATTGGAAAACAACATTTTACACCCATTTGCCATATCATCATCTGTGACTAACAATTCTGTAGTTTTACCCGGCCAAATCTAAATTACCCAACACTTACATCATTAGACATGTTTCTAGCATGTTGCTACGTTCTATTGGATCTTACCCATGCCTGTTATACAATCTCGAGTAAAATGCACTTGGAAAGCATTATGAGTAAGCTCTCGAAGTCAGTGATAAGAACTTTGCTCGCCAATTACACCACATAACCCAGTTAACCATAGGCATACGAGTACAGTAAGATTACGCATTACGCCTGGGGTTATTATTATGAGATCGTATTAGCTCATAAGTGCAGTTCAATCAGTCAAGGGATTTTTGCAACAAGTTCGTCGTTAACTTGGTCAAAGTGCACGGTGTATTACTCAAAACAAATGATGTAAGGGATATACCGACCGATACTGACTACCGGCCGGTTCAAACACATATATTAGCAAAAGATGATTAATGGCAATTTTGCGAGCAATCTAAACGTTATATCAGCAACCGATTAAATAAACGCTTATCTTTTGAATTAATACCCAATTTATTGAATTAACACATAAACGTCAAACCTTGATAATGAACTCGCTCACACATGCTGATTTCGTTATCTAACTTGGTGATTTTTGTTTTTATTATAACAATTTTAACTCCACCTTAAGAACTACATATTTCCTTTCCTTCGATACAAGTAGACCTTTGAATGCCTATCAAAGGGATTTGTTTCTTCTGTTGACAAAGAACAAACGTTTGTTAAGGGACGACTGAGGAGAAACAAATTGTTCATGGTCTGATGGCACTTTTCAAAATTTTTTTTTCAATAAGGGCGGGTAGATGTTGAAATGGAATAAAACAAGCTGAGTGTGAGGTATGCACAAAATTCTCTTTTCATTTGAAAGGCCCTTGCATGCTATTACGTATGTGTAAAAAATTCAAACTGCTTGGTTTCTTGAATTGAATGGACTGATGCCACGAACATTTTATTCTTGTACTTTATACCAAAAAAATGCCCGCCTCAGCACAACAAAATAACAAATATTGCTAACCGAAAAACGTTGACCTAATCATTGTAGCAATAAGTGTGTTGATGTCATCGACGAAGGCAAACAACAGCAAAAATAACAAACTACGAGTAAGCAATAAAATAATCAATACAAAATAAATTTGTATTTTGTTGATGTAATCAACAGTATGAAATATGAAATCGTTCAAATGCTTGCCTCAGCTTCTTACAGTGACTCGGATCCCAGTGGTCCAATTTTCAATGACTCTTCCGTATAGATCCGGCTGACTTTGAGCAATGGACTCTGTTATGTTCACCTTAAGGGCACCGGTCGATTGTGGTTTATTCCCATAGACCTGCGAGTTTAGAAAATCCCACAAAAAAAAAGTCTTACAAGGTCAAATCACATGATCTTGAAGGCCAATGCACGTTGCCTCTGCGAGAGATAACCTTACCCTATTTTAGAATGTCTATTTATGTTCATTTAGAATGTCAATTGTGGCGTCCGCTGTGTGACATGTCGTCTAGGTATAGTACAATTTGGGCCATAAGAAATTGGTTGTCATCGTTCTGTAGCGCTCGCCAGCAGGGGCACGCTTCACCAACGACGTTTTCAAAAAAAAAAAAAAAAAAAAAAAGTACAGGACAAGGACGCCACCGACGCAAAATCCACACCAAACGGCAACTTTTTGAGGATGCATTGTCACCTGGTGAACCTCGTGTGGGTTGGTGTCCTTCCATATACGGCAATTTTGCTTCTTAATACAGCTAAAGAATATTTTACGGCAAAATTGGAGTCCTCTTCTTAACACTCGGAAGCCCAGTTGGCGAACAAACGACGTTGGTTTTGGTTATGGACTTTGAGCTCCTGGGTCAGTTGGATCTTGTACGGGTGTAAGCCCAAATCCCGACCCGAAATTCACCAAGTCAAAGTCAAAGCGAGGAATCGACTGCCTCGGGTTCTGCTGTACACTTTCATCGATCGATCCTGCGTTCCTTTGACGTATAAATGTTGGATGATTGAGTACCGAACCGGTCGTCTAAAATTTGGCCACCAAAGTTGAAAAGTCAACTGTAAAGGGGCATCACGTCTATCATCAAATAGTGGCAAAGCACGCAACATTTGCACTAACGGACACCCATTTTGATAATTAAATCTTTATTATTTGGACATGCTGTTCAATCGTGTAACTTTGCTTGGTGATTTGGCATCAATAACTGAATAAAGGACTATGGTGTCACTAAAACAATATGGCCGCTAAAATTTACCCGCGGAAATTGAAAAACCCCTTAGTAAGAAAAAATGCCTGAATGAATATTAAATACGCAATTGCGAGTATTAAATTTTCCAATATGAACATAACAATTTTATCTTTAGAAAAAATAACGACTTATTGAAAAATCGGGCCTAAATTTATTCCAGATAGTACACATACTATATTAACACATTATTCATTATGTTCGTAGGATGACTAATAAACCAGCAACTTTATCCACCTAGTCTAAAGAGTGATATACTCGTATTTATACCAACGATTCTCTATTTGGAAAACGATTTTTCTTTGGCCTCAAAATAGCCTTCAGTTTTCGCAATCGCTTCTTCATTGCAGTCAAATCTCATTCTCTGAAGCGTTACGTTTTGGTTTGCAATTTCAACACAGAGGTTGTCACTGGGAGCGAGATCCGGAGAATCCTGTGGATGGAGAAGAATACGAAATTAAACTCGTGCAACTTAGCCATTATTGCGATCGACATGGTGCTTGATGAAAGAGCACTATTTTCCTCTTTTTTGAGATTATTTTTCGCATTTTTTTCGTACCAACGATTCAATGGCGTCAAATAAAGGGTTTTCCAATGGGGACTTGACAGCTTTGAATTTAATTTGTGAACGCACCCTTTCACTAATCATCGAACAGTCATTGTCAATTTATTCAGTAAACTCAACGTTTTCATCATGGTAAAGTACACGAACGAGTAACGTCTGCAAATTATAAAAATTTTCTACCGAAATTCGGAGTCGGTGACCGCAACTTTAAGAGCGGTAACTCCAATTTTCGGTCGTAATTCTCGCCCTAGTAGACAGGCAATAACAAGCTTAGTGCAAAAATTTGAGACTACATATTTTTTTTTTTTTTTTTTTTTTTTCATTTTCATTTTTTATTTATAGTTTCTTAGATCTATCTTATCCTAGAAAAATGCTTAAAACTAGCTTAACTATCCTTACAAATTTAGGAATCTTACTGGCCCTAGGCGGACACTCTAAAATAAACTGTATAATTTTTACGTATGCCTTTCGACTACTATTTGAATAATTGAGACTACATATTCGTTGTGTGATGTTGCCGTGTCAGTGAGCCAACGGGTTGGTCGAAGTGTCGAAAATATCGCTGCCGTTCAGGCGTCCGTAGCAAACGATCCAAATCAGTCAATTCCACGGCGTTCTCAAGAATTGGGCATCGCTCAGACCACATTATGGCCTATTTTGCGTAAGGATCTTGGTTTACACCCATACAAGATCAAGCTGACTCAAGAATTGAAGCCGATAGACCATTTGAAGCGACGTACGTGCTCCGATTGGGCTCTGGAGAAGATGCGCCAAGATGATGAATTTCATCGCAAAATCATTTTCAGTGACGAAGCTCATTTTTGGCTCGATGGGTTCGTCAATAAGCAAAATATGCGTTATTGGTCGGGTGAAAATCCACATGTGCTTCATGAATCACCACTTCATCCACAAAAAATAACTGTTTGGTGCGGTTTGCATGCCGGCGGCGTTATTGGGCCATATTTTTTCGTCGACGATAACGATCGTCACGTTACTGTGAATGGCCAGCGTTATCGCGCCATGATTACCGATTATTTTTGGCCCGAATTGGAAGATATGGGACTTGGACGACATGTGGTTTCAACAGGATGGTGCTGTGTGGCTTCACAGCACACGTTACAATCGATTTATTGAAGAGTAAGTTTGATGAGCGTGTTGTCTCAAGAAATGGGCCAGTCGATTGGCCGCCTCGTTCGTGCGATCTAACGCCTCTAGACTATTTTCTTTGGGGCTACGTTAAGTCATTGGTTTAAGCCGACGACGTTGGAAGAGCTCAGAGCCAACATTGAACGCGAAATAGCGGCCGTTTCGGCCGAAATGAGTGGCCGAGTCATCGAAAATTGGGTCCAACGAATCGACCACTGCAAACGTGCTCGCGGTGGCCATATGAACGAAGTCGAGTTCCATTCATAAATGTTTTGATTGTACTTCAAGCCGATAATAAAGTTTTTGAAATATCTCAAATGGTTTGCGTTTTATTTTAAAAAAAAGTTGTCAAGTCCTTTTTGGAAAACCCTATAATATGTAGTTCTTCCTTTCACAAGATAATCAATGAATAAAATACCATTCACATGTCTTTAACGGGTCAGCAATCTCACTCAACCTAAATGTAGGATCGGCCAAAACCATTGTGTTGGCCTTTTTTACGATTTCTGGAACAACTGCCGATTTTGGTGAACCAGAGCGTTTAACATCATTGGTGTTTCTATGGTTGCGTTTGCCACTGTCCTACTGACTCTATCATTTGTCTCGGTAGAGCAGAGTCAGAATAACTCTTTTCAAGCCATTGCTTTGCTTGAACTTATTCTTTCCCAGTATCCCTCACTATACGAGGTCGATTTGCTCAAGAAATAAGGTGACTTTTTGAATTTCGCCACCTATGTATTGTAAGTACTATATTCGATTCGATCGATAGGACATAATTAATATTTTGTTGCATGACCTTTATTGGAAATGACTGCCATGCAACGCCGTGTCATTGAATCAACGAATGATTGACATTTCTCTAGGTATTGCATACCAGCGGCGTTGGATCACGTCCCAAAAATCGTTGATGTTTCTTGGCTGGTCATCGGAAACACTTTTTTTACCTCAGCCATTATTGACAAATTGACATTGTTTTCTCGAAATATTGCTTTGCCTTCTTGCTGGTGTGTTTGGGGTCGTTGTCTTGTTGGAAGACCCCAACCAACCGCATTTCGTCAAAGCAAATGGCAGCATGAATTCATTTATTATTTGAACAAAAAGGTGTTGGTCCAGTACAGATTTTATCAAACAAATTAGACCAATACCATGCTATGAGAAACATCTCCATATTATTATGCTTCACCGTTCTTATGGTGTAAGGCTGTTTAAATGACATGTTTAGAGGTCTTCGAACTAAACAACAAGATCCAAAATCACCAAAAAGCACTATTTTACTTTCATCTGACCAGAGAATGTTGCATCACTTTTGAATTGGCCAATGGTTTGTTGGTTTCGAGCAAACATCAACCTCTTAGTTACATAACATAGTCTGAGTAGCAGAACTTTTCTTGGACTACAGGCCTTCAAATTTTCCTCCCTCAATCTCTGACGAATATTTCCAACCCTTGCCGAAACATTCAGTTTCGTTTAATTTCGACAGCTGACTTGAAAGGATCCTTTTTCGGTGATATTGGTACTTTTGTACTGCGACTTTCAGTATTTTACTGCGTTTCGAATCATTTTGTTGAGCATCCAAGAAGCTGCCCTGACTTCTGAGTAGGATTTGTCATTAGAATAAATTTTTGATATAATTTCTCTTTTCTGGAGTACAGTGCTTACTAAGACCCGTGACTACAAAAAAAAAATTGTGTGCGGCAAAGACCCAATCGTTGATGTAGGATTTGACTCTGGAAGCAGGTATGTAGACCTAAAGCGGGTCCAGGTCCTGAAAAACTCTCCTCTGAGCCCATTCTAATGTTTTTTTTTTTATAATTCGTGCAGGTTCAAGAGTGTACGCTCTTATGGTGTCTGTCGCACAACCTGGACGGGGTGCAGATGGTTTGTGTCGAAGATGTTCGTTCACTACTCTTCGGGGGTGGTTGTCCTAGATAGGATTTAAGAGATTCGACTGAATTTTGCGTTCGTTGTAGTTCACAGTAACTATTTTTTGTTTCCATGTCATTAAGGTGTTATATTGCAAATGCACACACAGAATATGAATTTTTGAAGTGATCTTATGCTACGAGTGTTATGCCTTCGTCAGCACTTTTCGATCATCTCTCATTCACAACTGATGTTGTTGCAGAGTTTTTCCGTATAGGAATTGTTCTTGACTATGGCCGGACTTGAATTAGAGACCTTCGGCTCAACAGTCGATGATGATTACCATTGCACCACGACCACCTACCCATACAAGCCTTTATGTCTTTTGGCTTAGTTCAAAAACATCTTGAGTTCATGCACTAATTTAGAACTGGTTAAAGGGTGGGGCACAGCTGTGAGTGCTGTGCTGCAGACGCATATACTTTTTCCCTTCCACTTGTGCTTCACAGCATAGCGCATGGCCATTAGCATTGCGTATATGTATTATAGAAAGACGGACATTTTCGCGTTCAAAGAACTTGGAGCCATCTGTAAAAATGAAAAGTCTTTCCGGGTTCAGTATATGGCCAGAGCCAATCCTGACGCCATGGAAATTTGACGGTGAAATAGGATGGCTGCAATAGGATGGGAGGTGTCATTGCGTCGGAAGGCATATCCATGAGACAGGGTTTGTAGAATATTTGTCGCGCAAGTACACTGTCACTCCATGACGAGTTTTACCAAAAACCATTTCTCTTGAGGCGAGGCATGGCTTTCAGTGCGCACTCTCCAAGGTTCATCATAGCATCTAGAACAGTGTCCGGCGTGCTTGGGAAAGCCCCCGTACAGCTGAGAGAAACCGCTCTTTGGAGTTTGGTAAAAAAGGTAACGACGTGTTTGCGTGTCACCCGATTCCACCAGACAGCCGACGCATATGAGAATATCGGACTTGTTATTGCCGTGTAGATCCAGGAAACTGTTATCGGCGATATGCCCCATGTTTTGCCTAAAAGCACCTTTGCATTGCCAAAAAGCTGACAGCGTTTTGGTGGTTTTTGACTCAACATGCTTTCAATAGAAGATTTCTATCTAAGATGAGTCCGAAGTACTTAGCTTCCTTGGATATCGGGAGGGGTATGTAAACGTTAGACTGTCATAATTGGTACTTCCTAAAAGTTCAATGGATATCTATTTGTCATCCTACGAACTTATTGATTGATGTGTTAAGTATGGAATTCGATATCTTACATATGACCATAGTGAGCACGTTTATAGTGATCGATTGACTCTGGAGTCAAATTTCCATCACTCTTCAATTGCCTATCGGCCGGAATGTTGGCAATTTCACGTTCGATATTTGTTCTGAGCTTCTCTAATGTTGTTGTCTTGTTTGTATAAATCAACGACATAGCGTGATCCCACAAAAGGCGAGAAATCACACGAACGAGGTGGCCATTTGACCAGAGCGTTTCTCAAGATTACATGATGACCGAACTACCCCTTCAGATCGATTGACCACACAGTTGGTCGCAGTGGTGGAACTGCTTTGTGAAGGCCACATATCACTGATATGAAGTCCATCCAATTTTGGACAAACATAGTTTTCTGAAATGGCACAACAGTGCCATAAAGAACCATAACACAAAAGACCATAACATGGCAATCATTTTCATCGAAGAAAAAATACGATCCAAACACACCTCCGGCATAAAATCCACGCCAGACGATCACTTTTTGTGGATGAAATGGAGTCTCTTGGAGTCTTTTGAAGATGAGGCTTTATTATTGTCTTTTATGATTTTTATTTACTGGCCCAAAAATGAGTTTAATCGCTGAAGATGATTCTTCGATGAAATTCAGGATTTTCTCCAAACTTTCGTAGAGCGCAATTCGAGAAGGTAAGGCGTTTAAAATGGTCAGTAGGCTTCCGTTTTTGAGTCAATTTGATTTTGAAAGGGTGTAAACCAAGATTTATACGCGAATTTCTCCACTATGTGGACTGAGAAGATTTCTATTCCTGTGCTCGGCATGGAATCGACTGATTGGGCTCATTTGGAACTCAAACCCTTACAACTGCGATATTTTTGGTAGTTCGACCGGTGTTTCGTCTCACCCCCACAGAATCATTCAACAGTGAATATCTTGACTCGAATTCACCCACTATAGCTGACAAAGTCTGTCTGGTGGAAAGACTATTACGACCAAAAATTGGAATAAGCGCTCTTAACATTGCGACAACCGACTCAAAAATTCCATAATAATAATTTTTAGTAATTTCCAAACATTGATTCCATAGATTTTAAAAATGTAAGCTTTAGTTCACGTTTCAACACTAATAGATCATTAAAAAAGTTTAAGGGTTCGTTTGTATTAAAATACAAAATTGTCATATCCCTACTGAAAAACTCTGTACAACTCTCTCGCAACTAATGGCTATCCACCTACGCAATGGCAAGTCATGAGGAAAACAAAACAATTACCGGATCATGAATTAATTATTAGTCATCATCGCCCCTATAACATTTACTCCGAATCCTATTATCCCTACGCAAGTGGCTTTCATTTAATCCCAGTTCCAAATCAAATCGGACACAGTTCGTACAATTAAACCTACGACTCCCCGTGACCTTAAACTTTTTAATTCAATTAAACTACCGTTTGACATTTTCTGATTCCCCTTATTACTCCACTCGCTCGACGCTTACTACAGAATAGCATCCACCTCCGCTTCATTGATTTCTTATTCTCTCATTTTCCATTCAACCTACTTCGTGTCATCTCAACTATGTGCGTGGATGGAAGTAGGTAACACATTTATGGGAAGCCTTTGAAATCTTTCTCTGAATAGAGGTTCATTGTGTTGCTGAACTATAGACATCCTGACTCGCATGGACGTTCAATCAAGATACGACATAAATTGATAAGGCTCCATTGTGCTCGGACCATAGTTACATAGCACGAGATGAGACGCAAATGTGTGTTCTGTTGCTAGGTTTGATGATTTTTTTTTTGCAGTGTACTCTACTGTTCGAGAAGATTATAGTAAATTCGCTTTTTAGGGGCCATATCACCCTAATTGAAGCGAAATAAACGCTTTTTTATGAACAATCAAAAGCATAATAACTTGCCAACTCATATTCGCGCTGTACGTGGAACAGATAAACTGGCACTCGTAGGTGTGATGCATAGTCGTGTTTAAATTAAATAAACGACACGACGCGCCTGATAGACTCCGTCACAATTTCTGACAGTAAGTTCGCAGCGAAAATCGTTCAGTCTTAATAAATCAAAAATTTGGAGGAGGAATTCCGTCCAGAAGACGAACGGGAAGCAGATAGTACTTGAGAGGAAAGAACACACTCAACCGGCCTACTGTGCTATTTTATAGCACCACCAAAGATCAGCAACCCATTCCGGGAAAGTCCAGATTGTCTAATCTAACACACGAAGGTTATGGAAAGTTTGACGTCAGAAACACGTGTTTTTATTTTTTTTTTAAAGTGTCTTATCGGAGACACATCCGTCTTTCGGGTGGTAAAATCGTCAGCTCAATCACTAGGGTACAAAGATCTGACACCAGTTGGCTGCTAGGAAAGTGCGAACACAACGATAAACTATTTGAATCACACGCTGTCTATTGGATTTAAAAATAAATCTTTGTTTGCGACTAAGTACAGTCGAAAAATGTCCGTCAAGGCTGTGGCGGGCAATTGTTTTGCAATCCGAACGAAGGTATTTTTGGAAAAATTTTGGATTCAAATCAAATTTCTGTTATGGAGGAGCACTAAAGAAAATATACCAAATTGGCAACCGGTACGGATGGTTAGAAGTGTTAAAATGTATGAAATGAGTTGATGCAAAATGAGAGTGGGACGCCGTAGCTCTGAGCTTGGTGTGTTGGCTTCTGACGCCGATGTCACGGGGTTCAAATCCTGTAACGGCCCTCTTCGAAATCGTATTTCGCAGTCTTTCTCTCCAGCAGAGAACTGATAGCACCCCTTGTATACTGATTGGTCATCAGCTACTGTGGAAGTTTTTGCTTAATTCATCAGAATATTTGTAAAATAAATGAAGTGCGGTCTATGGCAATTGTGAATGGCCGTTTGTTGCAGATCAAAGATCATAAATCAGTTTGTATGCCATGTTCGAGGTCAAACCGCTCGATGCCGGAGGCTAATAAACTTCTCGAACCGAAAAAATGCAATCTTACCACTAGACACCGTCTAAACCCAAATCATTCAGTTTAAAAAAAAAGTCAGTCAACAACTCTCCATTCAGTACGAAAAGGTACAGACTAATGACGCCGCCAACTCATTACTCGCTCAATGTAGTGACTTTTTTCTGGCATGCATTGGCTTTTCGTGAATCTCGCGTTAGTTTTTCCACCCGAAATGTAACAATGCAACGTACACGTCCCTTCAAAAATGTGATTTTTTTAGAGAAGATAAAATTCGATTACAAACAGTAAAGGCGATCCAATATCCATTTAACAAACCGGCGATTGTTTTGGCTTCAATTGCTTTTTAATTAGGATTTTATAGGCGTGTAAATGAAGCTAGCCGCAAAATCCCATGAAATTCCATTGGGAATGCAGATGACTTGCTTTCACCTTCAGCGGAGATACTTTGAAAGTGATGTCCGACCTTGTTGATATGGAGTTTGACTCGATACCGAACCACTTTCTTAAAACGCTTCAACATTGCACGAATTCGGACACTCCTTAGGGCGATTATGTGGGCCGAATGTTTGATAAACGAGCTCATGGCCTAAACTGTCAAACATTGGACTTGACTTAATCAAAAAGATCAACAATATTGAATTCAGACAGTAATTGCCCACCAACTTCTCCAACCTCTGGCTCGCCTTAGATAGAAGGCATGGAGAATTTAAAAAAGCATCGGTTCTGTTCTTTCACGGACTCTAACACCAATAGTAATAAATACTAATGTGATTTTTTTAGTGTTTAGTTTTTAATTGTGAAAAAAGAAAAGGGAAAATTGCCGAAGTGTATAAATTTTTTATTTGAGTTGATGAATCAATGACTGCCATTTACGTTTTAAAGATAATTATAGATTATTGCATTATCACGACTACATTTTAGGGTCCATACGGAGTGTCTGACTTTAAATCCCTTTTCGAGTTGTCTTCCAAGCCTACATTTGACGGTGACTTATTGACGTAGTCGAGTGAATAGACGCATCCCTATAAAAAATAGTCCAAAGGCAGGCCAATGCATCGGTCAAAAATGAGAGATTAACTGCTCACCGAGCTCATTTCTCAATTGGTCCATCGATATCTTTGGAAAAATACCGACCAATGATTTCGCCGGAACATAAACCGTGGTCGTGGTGCAATGGTAATCATCACCGCCGAAGGTCTGTAGTTCAAGTCGGTCTATAGTCAAGAACAGTTCCTACGCGGAAAAGCTGTGCAACATCAGTTGTGAATGAGAGATGATCAAGAAGTGCCAGGAAGGCATAACATTCGCAGCATAAAATCACTTCAAAATTCATACTCTGTGTGGACATTTCCAATATAACACCTTAATGACATGGAAACAAAAAGAGTAACTGTGAACTACAACCAACGCAAAATTCAGTCGAATCTCTCAAATCATATCTAGGACAACCACCCCCGGAGAGTAGTGAACGAACATCTTCGACACAAACCATCGTGCCCCCTCCAGGTTGTGTGACATACACCATAGGAGCGTCCAATCTTGAACCTGCACGAATTATAAAAAACAATGGGGTTTTGTATTGCTCATCGATAGCTTATATGTAGCTCTTCGGACCAAATATGACCAGAAATGAGTTTCATCGCTGAAAACAATTTTTCCCCCACCCACCGAAAATTCGACGACGGGAGGCCGTTCGGGTAGAGTTCTTGCACGAGCTGTATTTGGTAAAGTTTTAGACCAAGATCCTCGTCGAAGTCGAATAACGCAATCTCAGCGAGACTATCTACGAGGAAGGGAAAACTCGCTCATCATTTCCGTATTTGATAAGGGTGACCGAACACAATACAACAATTACCAAGGAATACCACTGCTACAAGGTGCTGTCACATTTCTTAAAGAGATTGACTAGGGAAATGATCGGAGACTACTAGTGTGGCTTCAACAATTTTCACTATACGACTGCTTTTAGAAAAGTAATGGGAGTTCCACGAAGAGCTCCACCAATTCGTGTTTTCAAAATGCATTTGACTCTATAAAGTTCGTGAAGATGATACAAGTAAGCCCAAAGGGAAACAAAGCATGAGTTAAAATGAGGGAATAAAACAAGGAGACGCCTTATCACTACTTCTCTTTAATTTGGTGCTAGAATACGTAGCGCGATCCCTTCAGGAAAATGAGAGGGGAATAACCCGAATCATATCCGCTGGCCATCTGCACCTGCTGGAAAATAGTGAGGGAAAAGTTAAGTGGCACGCAGTAAGTCTAATAATGTCAGGAAAAGAAGTAGGTTTAAAGAAAGAAAGAAAGAGAAAACCAAATATATGGTCACTGACCGATTTGGATTTATCCAAGCTTCACACCTGCGTGTACTCGATAAACGCTCCGAAAAAGTAGACGAGTAAAAATGTATGGGAGCCGTATAAAAATCTACATATGGGCAACGAGTGCTTCTTCGCGAAGATGTTAAACTAGGTATCTGACTAAGGAGGAAAATAGATTTGGGCCTTTGAAAACAAGATCTTATAGAGAATCTATGGTGAAAACCAGGACGAAGAGACAGCCGAACGGAGAGAGATATAGAATCACGTAGATGGCCAGGACACGTAGAATGGACAAAAGACGAACAGTCAAAGGAATAATGACTGAAATGACCGTCAACAAGACCGCGCCGCAGTTTGGAAGGCAATATAAGGAGCGATCTAGAAGAGATCGAACACAACAGCGAAACATAGAGGGAACACACTCATAACAGGAATGCTTGTCGAAGGATTGTCAACGAGACTCTGAGCTTACGAGTTCCAAATGGCCGGTAATAATATTAATAATAATGTCGGATTTCATCTTTAATCCAAATCTACCTAGGTAGCATGTGTACCATTTTTGTAAACGGCTATATCATTATTGAAGCGTTTTCTCACCAAAGTGGTTCAAATGTTTGAAAAGGTGGTAGTTGGTTGGCGACAGGTCAGTTGAGTATCAGATAAAAAAGGAATCTCATCTCTCCCCTGTTTAGGTTAGCTCTTAGCATAGATCAAATGTTATTATGAAGTAGTATGACTCCTTCTCTGTTGATTAATTTGAGCTGCTTAGCGTGTAGTTTATGATACGTTTCTTCTAGCTAGCTGCAATGCTTCCCAGCATTGATAGTTTCACCACTTTCCAAGGAGTAATAGTGGATAACGCCATTATCTTCCTCGAATGAAGGTTTGATTTTGGCATGTGGTGCTTCGGTGCCTCACCAGCATCTAGTGATTGTGCAAATTGACGACATTTATAGTAGAAAATCTTCTTTCCATCATAGATGCAAATTTGACTCTTGGACTGGATCCAGTCAGGAATCCTACTTTCCAGGTTGTAAAACCTCTGAAACCACAGTCCCATCCCATCACAGTCAACGACGGTTCCCATGGTTCACACAACTGAAGAAGTAATAAACGAAATTATTACAAAGGATAAAGTATCATGGGCAATAAATTCGTTCAAACCTTTGGCCCCGCGGCCAAACGATATTGAACGCTTTTTATGCCTGCAAAAAGACTTTCGGCAAAAGATGGGGCTTGCAACCGTACATCATTCATTGGATGTACACAGCACTCATCAGATCAATTATAACTTATGGGGCGCTAGTCTGGGGGACTACTAGCAGCACGAAAAGCTACATGAGTATGCTCAACAAAGTACAAAAGTCAGCCGCTGTTTGTACAACGGAAGCTATAAGAAGCACGCCGCAAGCAGGGTTGGACATTATACTTCATCTCCTTCCTCAGGATTTATTCACAAAAGGCTACGCTCTCAGACTAAGGGAGACCTCTTTGTGGAAACAAGTCAACTATATAGATGGCGGCAATAAGACAATAATAGATGACCTGGAAAAGAAACATGGTTCTGGTAGCCTCGGAGCTACGACCGATTATATCCTCCCACAATGACTTCTCTCTCAAAATGCCAACCCTTTTCCCCGACAGAGACGAGTGGCTATCGAACGCCGTGATCAACGACCACAATATTACTCTCTTCATCGACGGATCGAAAAAACCCTGCAAAAACAGGAAAATTGTGCAGTGTCAAGCAGAAATCCTAGCAATAGAGAAAGCTGCCACACACTTACAAGTAACCGATGTCCCATCATATCACCCATGGATATTACCATCTTTGTAGACAGCCAGGCTGCACTGAAGTCAATAGGATCCTGTACAACGAGATCAAAGGCTGTCATGAAATGTCGCGACTCACTGAAGTCCATCAGACACCACAAAGTCAAACTCTGCTGGGGCCCGGGCCACAGCTCAATCGCAGGGAACGAAAGAGCCGACGATTTGGCCAGGCAGGGGTTTGAAATGGACATCAGCGAAGCGGACACACAAGTGACACAATTATAAAAGAAGCCAACACGTCTTGGCTTGCAAGAAACGACTGTCAGGCGACAAGATCATCGTGGCTAGAACTTAATATCGGCAAAACAAAGAAGCTCTTGGCGCTGGACCGAAACTCGATCCGTATGCTCGTCGGAGTGATCACAGGACACTGTCTATGCCGTCTATTAGAATGTACTACGCGATAGTAAGTTGCTCTTGCGATACTGGTGCCATTTGGCGGTGAGGCTAGGTACTTATCGGACCACCCTCGTATTCTAGAAACTCACTAAAGTCTGAGATATCGTGGCAGCCACTGTCGGTAAATATGTTTATAGTCCCACCTCAGATGATATAGCATATAGCTCAGTTAGAAAGATAATAAGGTGAAGTCGAGTAAATAAGAATGCCAAGGCCTGATTCCATCTTAGAGCCATCTGTGTACTATCAATGACGCGTCTGTGAAGTTTTCCAGAGGTTTTGGATCAATATCTCAAATATTTTGTCAAAGATGTACGTTTCTGATCGAGCGCCAGAGGTTCGTGTAAAATAGCCTTGTGACTCGATAGTCTGCATGCCTAGGTGTTATCCGAAGGACTCTTACTGAACCGAGTATAGCTGTGTCTCAAATTAGTATCTCTTGGACTGCCGCTGAGGTATGCGGGTCTTGGTGATTAAAGTTTATCGGTCTTATTCTACTAAATAGAATAGTAGGTCTCATTACCGTGGTATATAACCACAAGGTGACTTGGGGTATCTTAGGGTATAACTGATTCGCAGTTACGGTCAAGCTGTGGCGGGATCTTAGAGCCTTGAACCCTTTTACTTTATTGTTATTTGGAGTTTTCGAACAAGGTCGATAACTAGGTTCGTAACTAGACAGTTAGTTATCAGTTATCGGCGCTAAGGCAGCCTTAAAGTAATGGATAAACCCTCTCAAACACATCAGAGATTTGCCTCACATTTTAACATTTTTAGTCTTCTACCTTGGGGTAGAGAAGACTTATGCAAAGGCTTTCCTGTCTGTCCGTACGCATATGTCAAACCAAACTTGCCCAGTAGCTATGAGTCTCAAACTTGGCTGTGTTATAGAATACATGATTCTGAGTTCACAGCGACCGATTTTAAAACACTAACTACTGTAGTTCCTGAGATCCAGGTTAAGGTGTGCAAAATCCAAGGTAGAAGATCAGGCTTGGCTTTCGGGGAGCTGATCCCACCTTGTTTTTCACATATGATTACTCCGAAGGTTGATTCCAATGCCGGGAACCGTCCTTACGTTTTTGCGGTTTAGCAATTGTCAGAAGGATGAATGGACGTGCTGGCCTGTTCGAGAAATATATCGTTTATGGTCCGTAAAATGCGCTTATCCATTGTTGGGCTTCACTGATGTCAAAGGTAAGCATTTCATCATATGACATCCGATAGTACAATATCCGTTATGAAAAGGGTCATCCATCAAGAGGTGTCATTTTTAATTTCACACCATTATTGAACTGTTATCGTTAACTATAGGGTCCGCCAAATAACTTTTTTTTTTTTTTGAAAATGCTATAAAAAAAATTACTGAATATTTTCTCAAATTTCTTTTTTTATTTGAAAGTACAATCCTTCCGGTTTATAATGGAAAATAATTTCATTCAAATGGCTGCCTCGGCTGGCCATGCAGTGGCCTACACGATCGGTCCAATTTTTAAGCACATTATCGATTGTGTGCAGCTGTATTTCACCAATGGCTTCACGAATATTGTCCTTTAAAGCGTCAATTGTCTCTGGCTTGTCGGCATAACACTTATCTTTGACGGCACCCCACAAATAATAGTCCAACGGTGTCAAATCGCAGCTCCGAGGTGGCCAAACGACATCAGCTCTGGGGCTGATAATGCGATCTTCAAAAACAGGGCGCAAAACATCGAGTGTAGCTTCGGCTGTGTGGCACGTAGCGCCGTCCTGTTGAAACCAAATGCTGCCAATATCCTCCTCTTCAATTTTTGTGAACAAAAATTCATTCAACATGGCCCGATAACGATCGCCATTGACTGTAACGGCCACTCCTTGCACATTTTCGAAGAAAAATTGCCCAATTATGCCTCTGGACCAAAATCCGCACCAAACAGTGGCTCGTTTTGAGTGCACCGGCTTTTCAATGTATGCGTGCGGGTTTTCTGTGCCCCAAATGCGACAATTTTGCTTGTTTACATACCCGCCAAGATCAAAATGAGCTTCATCTGAAAAGATGATTTTTTCATTTTTTCACATTCTGCAACATTACCATGATTTTCAAAGTAATGTCGCAATATTTCCCAGCGTTGTTCAAGCGTATACACAACCATATTCGCTCAGCGGAAGGATAAAACTAATTATCTGTCAAATCAGACATGAGCTAAGTGTTACCATTCACGAAATAAGCACTACTTGAAAAAAAAAACGTTAGATGGCGGACCCTTTACCATTTTAATGATTTCTACAGCGTGCGCCATCTCATATGGGTCGATGTAAACTTCGAATAACTTCAACAATTGTCAACGGATTTTCATATGTCATAGCATTTTGGAAACGTCAATTTAGTACAATTTTAACCATGAATCGCTTCACCAAAAAGAACGCGCGGAAATAATTCCAATGTTCATTAAAAATTAACGCTCGATTGTGCTAACTCAACGTGCGTATCGTGCAAAATATCGTGATCGTGTTGCGCCCAAAAAGAATACAATTCGTCGTTGGGCCTCAATTTTTTTTTCAATTAGGTTCTGTGGCATGCCCTCGTGACCGACCTAGGCCACGTCTGCGGCGTTCAAACTCATCTATTCAGTCTGTGAAGGCCAGTGTTCAAGAAGACCCAAGTTTGTCATATCGGCGCGGTTCGCAGCAGTTAGGCATCAGTGGGACCACTTTGCGGAGATTTCAAAGGATGATCTTCACTTATTTCCATACAAAGTGCAGATAACTCAAAGAATTTTGAGCCACGGCGCTTGGCATACGCACAAAATGTCATTGCAATGATTAATGCTGAGCCGGAGTTCTGGCAGCAAATTTTGATGACCGATGAGGCTGAGCCGGAGTTCTGGCAGAAAATTTTGATGACCGATGAGTTAACAAAATTGTCGCTTCTGGGGCACCGAAAATCCTCACATTATTCACGAAGAGCCGCTATATGATCAAAAAGTTACTCTTTGGGCCGGTGTATGCGCTAAAACCATCATTGGACCGTATTTCTTCAAAGCTGGCGATACACTGGATGGCGATCGATACCGGTGGTCCCAGAAATGCGTGAAAAAGGCTTATATTTCACTTTTGGTTTCAACAAGACGGCGCGACATGCCATACTGCGGACAAAACAATGAACCTTTTGCGTTTGGTGATTGGTGTCAAAAAAGGGCGATATTGACTGGCCTCCGAGATCGCCGGATTTAACTCCTCCAGACTTTTTTCTTTGGGGATACTTGAAAAGCAAGGTGTATGCTAACGGCCCGAAGACAATAGAACAGCTCAAATGAAACATTCGTGCGGAAATCGCAGAAATTTCGACCGAAATGCTCGAAAATGTGATGGAGAATGCGCGAAAACGAGCCCAATTTTGCATCGGCAATAAAGACAGTCATTTAATTGATATTGTTGTCAAAAATTAATCAAAATAAATTGTAAAGGTCTAAATTGAATAAAAGTTTTTGAATTTCCAAAATCGGTTGAGAATTGTTGAAGTTATTCGAAAGTTACATCGACCCATATAAGATGGCGCACGCTGTATAAGCAAAAAGGTGATGAAATAGTGAAAATTCACTGAGGAGATCATGAAAACATTGTGGAAAGACTTCGTGGAGTTTGTACTGCTTTTGGTCTTCGGCAAACGTCTTTCTGGACAGCTGTAATAAATTTTATCGATCTGAACGTCTTGCACAGGTTTTTTTTGGTAAAAAAACTTTTTTAAACAACTTGACTGCTGTGAAACAACTTTCTTGTCCTACCAAAGGCTTTATTAGCTCCAGCAAGCCAAGCGACTATGGCGACTATGGCCACAACATCGCCGACCTATCCAAGGGCCTCGTAATCGAGATCGATTGGCAGAGGTGATCGATCACAACTGAACACAGAAGTGATGCAAGGACTCTTGTGGGCAACCTTTTGCTTAGACTGGTTAATGCGGCTTTCAACCAGTGATATGGAGTTTGTCAAGCTTATGCATCGTCTTCAGAAGCAATTATGTCAGACTTGTAAGAAGATAGGATTTGGCCAGGTTTTTGGCAGCAAAACCAAAACTTATCTGCGAATTCGGGGGATGTAACGCAGGTTGAAGCTGAACTTAAAAAGAGCAGGCAGAGGCAGGATGATGATGAGGAAGAGCCCATCATTGCCTGAGCTTTAGGAACTAACTTCTGTACTGTCAACAATAGGGACTTTGAAAAAAAAAATTCGAATCAATAGCCCGACACCCGGTTTCATCGGCATAGCAACAAAACAGGTTGAGCGGGGCTTATCTGACTCAATTGTGACTACTACACCCCATGACAGTCATCTGCATGGATGACTAATCGAGTCCTAATTATGGCATTATCGATTCACCTATCGTAATCATAATTTTATTGCGTGATAAAGCGTCGCAAGTTTATCTAACTCTTTATCACTCGAGTAGCACAATAAGCCCCTGTCGGGCAAATTCCAAACTGCAAAAAAGGTAAACTACCAACAATCAATCACTCTATCGGTAAGGCAAAGTATTTGCACGTCTACTGGATTGGCAAGTTTGTTTTTTGAGCAAAACATTCCAGCATTCTAGTGAAGAAAGGAAATTTCCGTTGGCAAAAGCTCATCAGGGGTTATCTAGACCTGCTGTCACCATGTTAATCACTCCGGACTACCGTGGATGGCGACCAACGCACCACCTTCTAAGCATGCATTATGGATTGAATATGAAACAAAAAAATGTTTGTACTTACGGTTCCCGCAACACGGGTGCGATCTTGTAGATGCAATCGAGGAACGTTTCATCCAAGCACCAAACACTCGGCTTCAGCGGCTGACTGTTCACATTCAATATCCTAAATAAAATGCAAAGTATGACGGCAATCGCGGTGAGGAAAGCGGTCGACATGGTTGTTAAAGTTCGAAAAACGTGAGCGCGATCGAAGAATGTAAACTCGCTGAGGAGCTGATTGAAACTCTGTTGACTCTGGATGAAATTGTCATAGAAAAAGGAGCACTGCAACAACTGCGATACGATCATACGTCAACAGACTTTTCCTATCACTATCCGAGTTTTACTTTTTTTTTTGTATTGTTTTATGTTTCTTTTTCACTTTTCCCGGCTTGGTGTATAGTTTTTCTTTCACCAGAACAGGGTTGGGCACTCGCGAACGAACAAATGTGAGAAGATGAAGGGAAACAAAACAAAAACTCAATCAGAAATATAATAGAAAAAAATCAAAATCAGCGTCGAGCTACTTGGTTAAGTCTTTTTGAATGTGTAGAATGAAAAAAACCAAATCAATTCCGAAATGTAAGGACGTTCTAGGGTTTTCCACTTTTTTTTTGTGTTGTTTGTAGAAAATACACAAAAATGAAACTGAATTTAGTAAAAATGAATTTTTCTTTCTGTGTTTCTCGCTTGCTTCTTGGCAACAGTAAAACGCGTTCGACAGAATCCTCGTTCGAATTGAATCAGTTTTTCTTTCTCTCCCTTGTTCACGTGCTAACGCGTAGAAAGTACTCAATCGTTTGACAGCGGAGAGAATAGGAAGGTATAGGGAGGCCTGAGATGAATGGAATTTTCTTGTATTATCTGTTTATTTTTTTTTTACTTGTGTGGCAAAAGTGTATGTATGTCAAAGTGACAGTTTGCCAAGTGAGCAAACAAAACATTGGATTCCAGTCGGCATTTTCTGCAAATGGCGATGGAATTTTATTGACTGAAATGCCGGCTTCCCCTATCGCACTGGAAATCGGCTAAGTGGTGTGTGACTTTGCTAGAGTTCTGTTTGTTTTGTTCATCTTTCTGTAGTAATTGTTAAAAAACTATAAATAATTTTGTAGTAATTCATAAAAGGCCGTGGAAGATTTTTAATAGGATGCTAGAAAATGGCGATTGATTTCTGCTAGATCGTAGGTAGATGCTTATTTCGAAAACTAGAAATCAGGTTTGACAGCATCGATAGGCACCACACCAGCTAAAATTTTTATTCAAAATAAATGTGACAATTCACGCAGAAATCTGTCAAACGATAGAAGATAACTTTATGGAAATGCGTATTAATTTAAGGTGGTTTTTAGTTATCTAATGAAGATGTACGCAAATGTATGAAATGAAAATAGAGAAATTGCTGCGGAGAAAACCAATGGCGGAACGTAATTTCGTAGTAGCAAGCACACACTTTCCACATCTTAACATCCACAAGGGAATCTGGCGCCACTCCGATCAGTTAACAACCAACCAAGTCGATCACATTGCGATCGACGCCAGACACTTCCCCAGCAACCTGGATGTCTGAATCTTCCGAGAAACCAACATCGACCCGGATCATTACCTTGTTGCAGCCAAGGTACGGATGCGGATTTCCTGGAACCAACGGAGTCAAATAAGAACATCAAAATTTAATGTCAGAGAGCTGCATTCGCAAGAGACCGCCAGGACTTTTGCCGATCAAATCTCCCTTAAGCTCTCTCGAGACCCAATGCAATCTACACAGACATAGAGCAGTAATGGAGATGTAGTTAGTATCAGAGAGGCCGCCTCAGGTGTGCTCGGTTTCAAACTATGAACTAAGAGAAACCAATGGTTTGATGGCGGGTGGACTATGTTGAGGAACAGAATGCATGCATGACTACGGACAAGAGATCTTGTGAGATTTACGAGCAAAAAAAGAAAGGAGGAGCATGCGCTTCTGAGACGGAAGAGAAAGAGCACGAGAAGCGAAAGTTCGAGAAAATCGCCATTAAGCGATGGAAGAAGTCGAAAGAGCATTCCGTCCACCCGACCTAGACAAAAGAAAAGTTACTGTGAACTACAACCAACGCGACAAATTCAATCGAATCTCTCGAATCTTATCTAGGACAATCACCCCGGAGAGTAGTGACAAACACCATAAGAGCTTAACCCTTGAACCTGCGCGAACCCTATGAAAAAAAAGACGAGGTTAAGATAGGGATATCGAAACTCAAGTTTTATAAACCTGCTGGAGCCGACGGACTTACCGCTAAGCCATTGTAAGCAATTGTGGGTGACCATGCACCAATTTATCTGCAAGATATGGTCGGAAGATAGCATGCCCGATGAATGGAATCTCAGGATCGTTTGCCCGGCCCATAAGAAAGGAAATCCCAATTACAGAGGAATAAGTCTCCTGAAACCGTTCGTGGACAACCTGATAAGTACCTACCAGTGTGGTTTCAGAACAGGAAAATCCACGATAGACCAAATATTTATACTACGACAGACCTTGGAGAAGACCCATGAATTTCAGGTCGACACACACCACCTCTCTGTTGACTTTAAAGCCACATATGACAGTGTTTATATAGACGAGCCTAACTGAGCCATGTCATGTTTTAACATCCCTGCCAAACTCGTCGGACTGTGCAGGCTGACTATGGAGAATTTTCGCTGCTCCTTTAAAGTCGGATGTGAACTAACCGAAACCTTCGATGTTAAAAAAGGATATAGACAGTGTGACGCTTTGTCATGTGATTTCTTTAACATCATACTTGAAATGATCGTGCGGAACCACTGCAAGAGGTACGATCTACTTCAAATCTACACAATTGCTTGCCTACGCAGATGACATTGACGTTATTGGGCGGACAAAGCGAGACATCAATGAGGCGTTTGCAAGTTGTAGCAGAAGCGTTTAAATTGTAAATGGGGACAGGACCAAATATATGCTGTCGTTAAAGAAAGACGCGCAAAGAACGTCACCTTCGGCAGCTATATTTTTGAAGTAGTCAAAGTAGTCAAGGACTTCGTCTACCTTGGCTCGATAGTGACAAGCAGCAACCAGCGCTGAGATAAAACGCAGAATAACTCTTGCCAACCGATGCTTCTTTGGGCTTTGGGATGAAGAGGCTCTTGGGATGAAGAGGCTCTTGGGATGAAGAGGCTCTTGGGAGGAAAATTCTACGTGCAGTCTTTGACCCCGTTTATATAA
This sequence comes from Merodon equestris, assembly GCA_958301585.1. Classification (NCBI taxonomy): domain Eukaryota; kingdom Metazoa; phylum Arthropoda; class Insecta; order Diptera; family Syrphidae; genus Merodon; species Merodon equestris. The sequence continues at coordinate 36,448,348 of OY284416.1, read as the reverse complement.
AAGGAGAGTGAAGAAGAAAATTGAACCAAGAACTGTACGGGCCGCACAGCGACAGCGGTCAAGCCAAACGTTTATGGACCCAACGTCTTAGATGTCTGGGCCATGTAGGGCGAATGAATACCATCTCTCCGGCCCGAAGAGTCTTCGACTCCAACCCCGAGGGACAAAGCAGCAGAGGACGACCGCATCTAAAGTGGAGCACGTGGAAAGCGACCTCAACCAACTGGGTGTTCGGCACTGGAAGCAGGGTGCCGACTGGAGAAGCTTGTTGATTAACGCTCTGTGGAAATGTCTCACGATCACCGCAAAGCCAACTTCCGTCAGATCAATGAATATCTCAATAGCGGTCGTTTTTTTTTTCAACAACCTTACCGTAAATGATGCCATATCTATATTCTACAAGCCAAAATTTAATTCTATCTCCTTTACGTACCCTTTTCCCGACACAAAACCACCTCCACCTCCACACCTCGGTATAATCGCGGGCTCCGTTCTTTGAGAAACAAACGGAACAAGCTCTTGACAACTTTCCTTCGTACTCAATCCCCAAATGACTTCTCTAATTATCTGGGCACTTACCTTCATTTAATAGACCTCCATATATAACTTTTTTATCAGCACTGCTTAGTCGAGATGCAAACCAACCTTATAAAGAATCCCAAGTCCTTCTATCAGTTTAACTATAAAAGAAAATCTGATGGCTATCCAAACTCTCTCTCCTTCAATGAGGATCCATTGATCCTCATAACATCGCCAACCTTTTTGCCACCTTTTTCAATCAATTTTCAATCATGATTCCTTTGCACCCGATTCAACTTTTAACTATTTACCAAACTTCTCCTTTGGACCATTACTCCCTCGTTGTGTCGACGCTGACATCATCGAAATAAGATTAAAGCAATTTAATGATGAACTCACTCCTGGCCCCGACTGCCAAAAATGTTCAGCCTATCCCTTTCTCAAGGTCAATTTCCCCGGATATGGAAAACCTCTTTTATAACACCTATACACAAAAAGGGTCCGAAGAATGACATCAACAACTACCGTCCCATTGCCAAACTGTCTCATATACCCCAAACCTTCAATGATGATTTAAGTTTTCAATGCAACTCTTTAATCTCCCCCAGACTTCCTTAAAGGTAGGTCTACAACCACAAACCTCATTGAATTCATATCCTTCACCCTTTCAGCCTTAGACAATGGCAAGGAAGTCGATGCTATCCCAACTGACTTCAGTAAGGCCTTTGACAAAATTTCACACAGATTAAGACTCTTCAAATTGTCTTCGCTTGGCTTCGAACCCATCTTATTAAAGTGGATTTCCTCTTACCTGGAAAATCGCCACTACAGCGTTCGCTTTAGATCTGCCCTCTCTAACCCACTCCTTGCTTCCTCCGGTGTCCCCCAAGGCAGTCATTTAGGTCCATTTCTTTTTATCCTTACCATGTTGAAATGGTTATCAAATATTCCCACAATCTATCTGTACGCCGAGGACGCTAACATCTTCAACATAATTTCCTCCGAACATGACTCTTCCCTTATTCAATCAGACCTCAATAGTTTTTCCACCTGGTGCTCCAAGAGCTGCCTGGACCTTAACATTTCCTTAACTTTATCCAACCGTCTCCCCACCTCTATTTTCTCCATAATCAATCCCTTTCTACCGTTCAGGTGATCCGCGATTTTAGCCTATTATGCGACCAGGAACTCAATTGCCTTGCACATATCAGCGATATAATTCTCAAGGCTAGTTCTGCACTCGGCTTCGTGAAACGATAGTCTAGAGAATTTTCCAATCCCTACGTCACTCGGTCTCTCTACATAACCTTTGTTCACCTACATTAAGCGCTTGAATTATCGGGATTCAAACTCACTCATCGTGCGTCAGAGGCCGACACACTACCCACTGCGCCACGGCGCTCTCATGAAGAGTCATTACATCCACTCAGAGCCACTGTGTGGTGTGGCATTCACGCGGGAGGAGTGATTGGGCCATATATTTTTCTGAGGACGCCATCGGCAATACGGTCACTGTTACCGGCGAACGGGGCCATGATAAACGACTTATTATTGCCGGAATTAGATGAGTTGGTTTTGGCGAACATGTGGTTTCAACAAGATGGTACAACATATTGTGATATTTGGCATGGCCAGCAAGATCGCCCGATTTAACCATCCCGGACTTTTTTCTTTGGAGCTATTTGAAGTCGCGGGTTTGTGCAAACAAGCCTCAGACAATCGAAGTCCTTAAGGAGAATATTCCACAGAAATGCGAACAGTTATCACAGGAAATCTAACGGAAGGTTATGGAAAATACGAAAATAAATTTTATTTAATTTAATTTTCGTGGGGGCGAACGCCTCCATTTATTGGGCTTAATTCAAGCTAGCTTAATCTAATCTTAACCTGATCTCACTTACTAGGTAGGGAGAAGGGGAGGATGGTTAAGAAGGCGGATTTTTAGGCATCGAGTGCTGAGGTTGAAATCGAAGTAAGGAATCGAATTAACAATTCCCAGCATACGAGAAATAGCTTCATTGGAGCCATAGGCAGTACGGGGGGTGGGTAGATAGAAGAGACGGGGATTTCGTACGTTGCGGGGGTTAGTGTTGATAGAGACAGAGTTATAGAGAGTCGCGCAGTCAATGGTACCTGAAAGGAGACGGTGGATGAAAAGAATGTCAGATACAACTCTTGTTTCTTCCAACGTGTTCATGTTGATTAGTTTAAGGCGGTCTTGATAGGGTGGTAAAATCAAAGGATTGCCCTAGGGGCGACCTCGAAGAGCAAAACGTAGGAATCGGCGTTGGATGCTCTCGATTCTAGAAATGTGGGTTTGTTGGTAGGGAGACCACACTTGGGAGGCGTATTCAAGAAGGGGCCGGACAAAGGTTATGTAAAGAAATCGGGTAACGTAAGGGTCCGAGAATTCTTTAGACCATCGCTTCACGAAACCGAGTGCAGAATTAGCTTTAAGGATTATCTCATCGATGTGTGCCCGAAAATTAAGCTCCTGGTCACATAATATGCCAAGATCGCGAATGACTTGAACCGTGGAGATGGGTTGATTATTGAGGAAGTAGAGACGAGGAGGAGGTTTGATTCGTTTACGTGAAAAGGTAATTGATTGGCATTTGAAAATATTAAGCTCTAAGCAATTTTTGGAGCACCAGATGGAAAAGCTATTGGTCTTGAAGAACTTGGTGTCGTCGGCGTATAATGAGATGTGGGATCGTTTATGGAAAGAACGAAAAGAAGTGGACCTAAGTGGCTGCCTCGGGGGACGCCGGAGGAAGCTAAAAAGGGGTTAGAGAAGGCAGATCTAAAACGAACATTGTAATACCGATTTTCCAGGTAAGAAGATATGCACTACAAAGAAATGGGGTCGAAGCCAAGGGAGGACAATTTGAAGAGTATTAGATTGTGGGAGATTTTATCAAAAGCCTTACTGAAATCGGTTGAGATAACGTCGACTTCTTTGCCGTTCTCTATGGCTGATAGGGTAAAGGACACAAATTCAACAAGGTTAGTGGTTGTGGATCTGCATTTGAGGAAACCGTGTTGTCTAGGGGAGATTAATGACTTGCAGCGAAAACTTAGTGTTTCGTACAAAACACTCTCGAAGAGTTTAGGTATATGTGATGGTTTGGCAATGGGACGATAGTTGTTAACAACGTTCTTCGGACCTTTTTTATGTATAGGGGTGATAAATGAGGTTTTCCATAAGCGGGGGAATTCACCTTGGGATAGGGATAGGGTGAAGATTTTCGAGAGAGGGCGAGAGATGGCTGAGGAGCATGTTTTTAGAAATACATATGGAAGGGAGACCGTCGGGTCCAGGAGTGAATTCATCATTAAGTAGATTCAATTTGTTTTCGATGACATGAGAATCAACTGTGTGTGGGAGAAATGGTCCAAGAGAAAAATTCGGTAGATAATGAAAGTATGAGAAGTCTGGAGCAAACGAGTCGTCGGCGAAAGACTGTTTAAAAAAGGTGGCGAAAAAGTTGGCGATAATATTGGGATCATTCGAGGTTTGATCGTGGAAGGAGAGGGAGGTAGGATAGCCATCGGATTTTCTTTTGTAGTTAACAAACTTAAAGAAGGACTTTGGATCGTTTATAAGATTGGCTTGCGTTTCTGTTAAATAGCGTTGATAGAGGAAGTTGTGTAGGGCGGTAAAGTGGAGATAGCTGCCCAGGTAGTTAGAAAAGTCATTGGATGATTGAGTACGAAGCAAGATTGCCCATTGCTTATTTCTTTTGTTTCTTAGAGAACGGAGCCTGCGATTATACCAGGGTGGGGAGGTGGACGAAGTTTTGCGTTGTGAAACGGGAACGTAAAGAGAGATAGAGTAAAATATTTCCCTGTAGAGTATGGATATAGCATCATTTACGGTTAGGTTATCAAAATTGAGAGGGGCCTTTTTAAGGTATTCATTTATTAGATGAAATTTTGCTTTGTGGATATCGTAAGAGGCCAGAACTGAAGGGGGTTTATTCTGTGATGGAGAATCGTGAAAGAAGGAAAGGAGGAGGAGCAGGTACTTTATATTTTATACCCCGACTTAGAGAGCACCGTACGAACGTGGTTTTACAAGATGGAACCAGTTCCCACACCCGCAGTACAAGATCACTTTAAAATTCATAGTTTGTGTGTGAATTTCCAATATAACACCTTATTGACATGGAAACAGAAAAAAGTTACTGTGAACTACAACCAAAGCGACAAATTCAGTCGAATCTCTCGAATCATATCTAGGACAACCACCCCCGGAGAGTAGTGAACGAACATCTTCGACACAAACCATCTGCACCCCGTCCAGGTTGTGTGACAGACACCATAAGAGCGTACACTCTTGAACCTGCACGAACCCTATAAAAAATAAAAAATAAAAAACAAGATGTTTAATACTATGGGCTAACTTCGTGAGCTGTGTGTGCGTACTGCTTTATGGTAAGACCCGACGCAAACTACGCGGGCCAACAGGGGTAGTCGATTTCCTTTAGGCAGACGAGACTGAAATTAACTAAAAGGGTCCTCATCAGAATAGGAGACAAAAAGGCTCCTGGACTATTGAATATATGAGAATATTGACGGTAACAGCCCATGGAGGGCAAGACGAATCAACCTACGTTGAAAGCCCCCAATGCCCATAGTGTGTATGCTGTAAAGGGGTGAGTCTGGACCTACACGCAATGTAAGGATTCGAAAACTCCTTGGACTAACGTTTCACAAAACCGAGTGCGGAATTGGCACGTTCGTTATTGTTAGAAAACACCTAAGTCACCTATTGATAGCTTAACATTTGCTGATATTGCACGAGATAGTTTTTTTTTTCACCAATTAGTGAACCTGTTTAGGTCGGATTGCCGGGAGCAGGAGATTTTCATGTCGCCACCGTATACGGAAAGATGAGAGTTCTTGGTTATAGTTAACGTCATTAATGATTAAGGTAAATATCACTGGGCCGAGGTGGGTGCCTTGCGGGACTCCGGCAGTGGCATTAATTGGATTAGGTTCAGAAGATTTGAAAATAATATTGTACTGGCGGTCTTCAAAGTTAAATTGGAACCATATCATAAAACTGGCGGGAAACCAGGTGCAGTGATTTTAAGATGTATAACTTGACTACTACTACTACCGGCTACTTACTTGCCATTCCCATTCAATTGGGTGAGTGGTTGTCGATCGATCTTTTAGGAACCCCATGATAATGTAAGACGATAGCCTTGCAGTAAAAGAACATTGTAGCGTAGACGATACTCTCAAAGTTTTGAAGGAATTCAAGACAGTTTAGCAATGGGTCGGTAGCTGGACACTTCATTCTTTCGTCCTTTTCTTATGGATTTTGATGATGTAAGCGTTTTTTCAAAACTGAGAAAAAAGTCCCTGTGAAAGGGCATCTTGAAATATATCCGTGTGGTCGTCCTGTAATTTATGTATTTTCTCGACGACTCACTTCACGAAAGTAGTCATAGCAGCTTGAAGGACCTGTCCAGTAAAAGACTAGCTGAAGAAACAAAAAATTGGAACTATTTTCGGATAATTCGGTAGGAAGTATTGAAAAAATTGAAAGTAGAAGGGTAGTTATCAGCCGGATCAGTGATAAAAGGGGGTCTTAAGGTAAGCCTGCTACTGTTTGCTTCCCGTGTGGCGCAGAGAGCGTAGTTCTTTGGTGTACCAGGATGGAGATGTAGTTTTTTTTGGTGAGTATGAGGCGGACAGTTCGAGTAGAATAGGGTAGTATTCGGTGAAATATTTCGGGAAACCGGGGAAAAAGGTCTTCTTCAAGTCGTGAGGATCATTTGGCAGGCCTTGTGGGGCCTCTATATGGCTTCGATGTTGATTTCGACAAGGTGTCTGACCGTGGAAAGGTGTTCAGAGCGACGCAGAAGAGTTGGAGGGGGTTGGTTTGAGAGTGTGAGAATGAATAAAGTAAGGACAACCTGGTATGTCCATTGCGACACTGCAAAAATGCTCACAGGAAGGAAGTCACAGATATCGCTTTCCCAGAACCATGGACGTGGTAACAGCAGGTACTTCTCCAGAAGAAAATAAACCTAGACACAATAAACTTTCCCAGGAGCGGAGCGTTTCCTAGGTAAGATCCTTTTCATTCTTTAGTTCGTAAGTAAGGCTAGGGTTAGCTAGGGGATCTTTTGAGGGCTGGGCGTGTCATCATGCTTGGATGAATCGGAGAATTGAGTGAGGCCTGTTAGCATTAGCAAGTATCGGGCATTAAGAGGGAGCAAAATGGCTTTTATTGTCCCATAAACAATAAAAGTTCAGCATCCCAGTGATGCTCAAAAGATCGCTAGACGGCTTTATCGAGGGATTGGAGTTCATGAGTAGTGTTTAAAGGTAAACAATACAATGATATGTCGAGTGAATCTGCAACTTCAACGATGGATAGGTCTAAATGACAAGCTGCCCCATCAAATATTAAAAGACACTTTCCCGCACTTTTGTACCTGGCTAGGTGCTTCAAAAATTCTTTGAAAAGTTCATTGGTCATATAACCTTTTGTAGATTTGTCTACCAATGCTCCCGCTGACAAGTTGTAATATATTTCTGGCTTCAATCGCTTACCTTTAAATATGATCATTGGCGGTATGGCGCTACCAAGTGCATTAACACATCCCGCGATAGTGACACTTTCAGCATGCTCCGAAGACTGTAAATGCACTCGTTTAGTCCCCTTCTTTGCCAAAACAGTCTGCTGGTGATGGATTGTTAGACGGCAACCTTTCTCATCCATATTATAAATCCTTTCTGGATGACTTTTCAAATCAAGTTTACCATAGACTTCATTCAGTTTTTTGAAATGGTCATCAACAATAAATTTATTAAGCTTCTGTGCCCTGGCCGGATTCATAAACTGAGCTTTTCTTTTTGATATTTCTGGATGTCTTTTCATAAACGATTTAAGCCAGTCTTTACCAGCGACTTTAGCATGTTGATTACAGTTATGATTGATGCTATTAAATTCGCAATATTTATAGACCGTGGTGTTACAGGCAATCCTATTTCAGCGAACCTCATAATTCTGCTTACAAGATTAGTTTCCTGCTCGTCATGCAATAGGGTTTTCGACCTAGTGTTTTTTTTTCAAACAGCCAGTCTGAAGATGATTTCTAATAGTTCTTTTGGGAACTTTATACCTCTCAGCAGCTTTATAAGTGCTAAGCGTCCCTCTTTGTACTGCTCGGACAGCCGACTCTAAATCATTTTCAGACCAGATTGCTCGTTTGGGATGCATCGTAGTTTAAGTCACTCAGCAAACAGTTGTAATTACTTTTTTTTTTTTTTTTGTTCGAGGCTTCTACTATCTGTTGGAGCACTCAGACACAAATACTGGTCCATTGTACTACCAGACAGACACCTTGTCTTTATTGTATTTTCGCCGTTGTCCGGAGAAAAGTGAGAAGTGGCTTCAGTGATATAGAGCTAAGAGATTCGGCACCCACCACGTCGGGGGTGCGCCATCGTGCGCGAGCAAAGGCGGGACAGTCGCAAAGAAAGTGTTCTGCTGTGTCATCCTCCTCGCAATAATGCAACACAGGTAGGCGTCTCACTGATGCCAAGCACTTAGAGATGCTTGGCAAAATTGTAATGGCCCGTAATGACACCCGTAAGCCTTCTGCAATCATTTCTCCTTAAGGATAAGAAAAATGTTGCGGCCTTCTTGCAGTCATCAGGGCGTACGCGCTTAGTTAACCTGCATCCTTGATATTCCCTCCATTAAAGACACAGTCATTGATGTCAGATTTGGAAGCAGGTAGCCCTAAGGCGAGTTCAGGTCCTGAGAAACTCTCTTTTGAGCCCCTTCTAGCGAGTACATCGGAGATCTCGTTTCCTGGGATTCCACAGTGACCTGGGAGTGACCATACAAGCTTAAATGAATTTAGCCTTCCCACTTTGTTCAAAAAGGCCGTGAGTTCATGCACCAATTTGGAGTTGGATAGAGGGTTGGACACAGCTTTGAGTGTAGCTTGGCTGCCACTGCAGACGCATATGCTTTTTCCCTTCCACCTGTGCTTCACAACATACTGGCCATTAGGATTGCGCAAATCTCCGCTTGGAAGACAGACGCATATTTTCCTAACGAGAAGTGCAGTCGAATGTTTTCGCGCTCAAAGAAAACTCCAGCGCCGGATCCCTGCCCAGTCCTGGAGCCATTCGTGAAAATGCGAAGACATTCCATTCCAGGTTCAGTGTCTGGCCAAAGCCAGTCCTGACGCCATGGAAATGTGACTGTGAAATTACAGCGCAGTAGGATGGCAGGTGTCATTGCGTCAGAAGGCATATCCATGTGACAGGGGTCGTAGGATATTCCTCGCGCAAGTACACTGTCACTCCAATGCGAGTTGTACCAAAGGCCATTTCTCTTCCAAGCGAGACATGGCTTTCAGATATAATGTCATGGGGTGGAAGATTCATCATAGCATCTAGAGCAGCTCCCGGTGTGCTGGGGAAAGCCCCCGTGCAGCTGAGACAGACCGCTCCTTGGAGTTTGGTGAGTGAAGCCACAGCGTGTTTGCATGCTAGCCTGCTCCACGTGCAACCGATGCATATGAGATTATCGGGTCTTATCATTGCCGTTGTCATTTTCGGCGATAGGCCCCATTTTTGCCAAAGGCACCTATGCATTGCCAAAAGGGTAGAATTGCCACAGTAAGAACGAAGAAAGGACACGCTCAATGGTGAAAAAACAAAATGGGATCAGCTCATCTGAAACTCAGGAACCACAGTAGCTAGGGTTCTAAGATCGGTCGCTATGATCTCAGGATCATGTATTCTATAACACAGCCTAGTTTCAGACTCATAGCTACTCGGCAAGTGACAACTTCTCTCACTCTACGTCGAGTGCAGATACGCTACCCGGAATGACGAGCTACCCGGAATTGATGATCTACCGTATCACAAACAGTGTCACAAACTAGACGTATAATGGATAACTGGATGGGTATCTGCACATTAGTAAGAAGGAGTGCCGAGACTGTAAGGAGAACACCAGAAGCAGAAGCATATCTAACAGCGGTCCCACAGGGAGAGCGGTGGAAGAATTCAGCAGAGGCATGTTGTAATGGAGCAGCTAGAAGGGTATGCGAATCGTGCATGCCAGCAACGCGAATGATACCTGTAAAGATTCCAAATCCCTTTGCCGCATCCACAAAAGACAAAAAATGGAATTTCATAGGCCTAGTCCACGGAAAACACTCCAAGTAAAATCAAAAATAAAAACCATTGTAAATGGGGCATGCAGCCTCGAATCACATCGTTGAACTAACTTATAAGTGAAGACACAAACCCTATAACGATTATGACTAAAAAACCGTTTAAGTTGAATTTTAAAAAATTGCCTGAAAGCTCGAGTTTAATAATGTTGCTGATGAGAAGTAAACTGGGGGATCCTTGCTGAGCCTTCAAATCCTTCTGACCTGCTGGCTCTTTTCAATGCCTAAAAACAACAATTTGCAGGTTCACTAAATAAAAACAACATTTTTTAGCAACAAATTAAATTTATTTTTTATTTTAGTTAATTTTTCTGATCTGTTATTTTTCTGTCCATCAAATTACGGTTTACATAATAATAATAATAATAATTAATAATGATCATAATAATTATTCATAATTTCTTATCTTAATAATTAATTTAAATTATTACTTTTTGTTTTCTTTTTTATTTTGTCTTTTCATTTCCGTACACTTTTTTTCCAAAAAAAAGTACTTTTCATCCTTTTGTTATTCTCAAAATGTTTCTTTTCTTCTTTCAAATATCCATTCGACGTTTCCATTTATTATAATTATAATCATACACTTAAAATTGATAATTATAATAGTAATTCGATTTTTTTTACTTTGTTTTACCTTTTTCCCAACATATTTTGTAAAACAAAAATGTTAATCCTGTTTTTTTCTCTTTCGCTATATCCTGAAGCTATAATACAATATATGTAATTCAGGGTTAATTAAATTAAGAAAAAAAGAATTAAAAAATTTTAACCAAATTTTACGCGTGAAATATTATTTCTTTTTAGCTAAACATAAAATTAAATTAAAATGAGTAATTTTATTTGTTTTCTTCTCGTGTTATGTTTGTTGCTGTTTTTGAAGTTGTAGATAAATTTATTTAGGCTCTTTCGATTGTGTTTAACCTAAAATAATTCATTTCTCTGCATTTTCTTTATTTTATATTATTTTATCTTAATTTTTTTTTATTTTTCATTTGCAATAATAAATAATGTATATTTAAAATACATTTTTTTCAATAAGGTAAAATCACAGATATTATAATATATTTTTACTATTTTGTTCATTTTCTTTATTTACTTTGTGTTAATATTTTGAATAAATAAAAAAAAGGGGAAGTTGTTGGTTTTTTTTTTGGTAAAAAAAATATTTGAAATCTTGGATTTTCTTGCATTTTTTTGTTTCTTTATTCGTATGTTTTCGAAGAGGTTAAGACTTTTTTTTTTGTTCTGTTTTTAGAGATATAAAAATCGCAATCTTAAGGAATAGAAATGCAGTCGGTTATTTAGTATTGCACTTAAGATATACCTGAGTTTTAAGTAGAGATCTTGTAGCCTTAAGTAAATCAAGAATTGCTTGTTAGTTTAGTTTGGTTTTTAGAGTCTTAAAAACCCTGAGATTCGTTATTTTTTTTAAATGCAAATGGAAATTGTTAATCCAAATTTTAATTTCATTCCTTAAGGATTAGTGGAAAAAAATATAAAAAATGTCAGTTTTCAATACCCTCACTACTGCATCTTCAAAATCATATACAAACAGAGTGGGTTTACGACAAAAAAGAAAATAAATTTTACCATTTGTGTTTTTTATTTCTTGTTCGAATTTCACATATTGAATCAAAATTCCATTTGTAATTGTTTTCAGTTCAGAACATTGTATCCCATTCCTAATCTTACCTTAATAAATTATAAATTTGTTAAACAAAGTGAAACGAAAAGGTCAAACGTAAGACGAAACAACTACCATTTCTTTAGCTAATTAAAAAATTTAACAAAATATTGCACTAAATCATTAAACAGTTCGAAAATGAAAACAAAAAAATATTTATGTCATCATAATTTCATTAAATTTTTACGTATATCCTTTTAGTTCGAAATTTCTTAAGTCTGTCGAAACATATAATTTTTCTTACTCACTACACTTTTTTTGGTTTTTGTAAATTTTTAGCATAATTTTTATTTTAATATATGCAATCCCAACATTTATTTATTTTTTTTTCAGTAGGTATGCCGAAAAAGATTTGTACAGTAATGTCGATTTTTTATATAATTTTTTTGCTCTTTTTGTCGAGAAATTTTACTTTTATTGGCTGTTTTTATTAAATTCTTATTTTTAAAAATGTACGAAATTTTGTTCCGAAAATTAAGGTATCCCTGAAAATTTTGTACTCCGAAAAATTTGCTTTTACTTTTTTGTTTAATTAAATTTGTACTTTAAATGTATTTTATTTTGTTTTTTTTTTTTTTTTTTGAATGATGGTATTTTGCATATATTTTTAACGCTCAATTTTGCATCGAATCGGTTTTTGTTTTTTTTTAAATATTTTATGCAACACCAATGTACAAACTACTTATTTTGCTTTTGGTTTCAATTTTGCCTTAGAATTTAGTCAAATATTTAAAGAAGCGTTTATCAAAAAATATATTCTAAAAAATAAATAGAAATTTTATGTTTTTTTTTTTGTATGGAAAATGGTCGAAATCAATGTAAAAATTAAATTTTATTTCGTATATTGTTCTGAACTGTTAAATATCTTAATCTAAAATTGTTACCCTATTTACATTAAATTATTTTCTTTTTTGTTTAGTTTTATTTAGTTTTAGTATACGTATTTCAATAGTTTTTTTTTTACTTACGTCCAAAATGTTCAAGTGGATCGAAATAAATAATAAAAATTGTGATTCTTAAGAACACACGCTTTTTGAGTAAAAAAAAAAAATAATATAGTAGTCACAGGACGACATCCGCTTGGTATGACGTTGCAAAAACACGACCTCTGAAAAGAATAAATAAAAAACGAAATAAAAAAGCAAAAAACAAAAATTAAACAAAATTAATTCATATTTTCCAAATTAAAATTTTTATTTTTCTTTCACGGTTTCATACTCATTAAAAATATTTATATTTAATTAAAAATAAAAACAGTTTACAACTGAACAAAAAATATAGAATTCTTCTTCGATATTATTACAACAAAACATAAAAATAATAAAAACAGAAACTAACACTACAGTAAACGTAAAATTAAACTCAAAAATTATTTTCACAAAAAAAAAATATTATCATAGTGCTGTGCTTATTATGAACTTAATTTTACATGCGTTGCTTTATACATAACTCTAATTACAACAGGAAAACAAATTATTCAGGTTAGGAGAAAAATTAAAAATAAAAAAAAAATAATAAATCTGTCTCGGTGATTTCTTTTTTTTGTGCTTTCGTTTCCTTGCATGAGAAGGCGTTAAAAATATCGATAATTTCTAAAATTATAGTTACAAATTAAATTTGCAAATTTATTGTTTCTTTTTCGACTTAAAGTATTTTTTTTTTTATTTAATAACACGAAGTGACTGTTTTATTTTTTTTTTAGTACTAAATAGTTTAGTTTGAAGTATAAATTTTTTTTTTGCTTTTTTTCTATTCTATTGAACCTGAGTGTGTTGCACATCTGACTAGTTGAGTTTTTTTTTGTGTTATTATTTTTAGTAGTTTACTTATTATTCGCTTTGCTTAGGAGACAAACAGATGATTATATAAAAATAAGTACATTTTACTCGTTTTTTTTTTGCTTTAACAAAATGTAACAACAAATTAAAACTTTGTTTTTTGATTTAACAAAAATAATTATTTCTGTCCAAAAAAACCTAAATTTAAAAAGCGTGTGCACTAGTTAGACATTATTTCAAAATATGTATTTCTAGTTAGCTTAGAAAACAAAAGACTAAATTACATAAAAAAATAATAGGAAACAACGATACGTATAGCAAAATTATTTTTTGTTTAATTCTTAATCTTCTTTATAAAATAAATATTTAATTAACATTATTCACAATATTTATACGTTTATATGATTTAAGGTTTGCTTTTTTCCGGATTTTTGTTTTTCACTTTCCGTATAGTATGTATATAAATGCAAAATGGCGACATCTTCATTGTATTTTTTTTACAATTACTTAAATTCAGTGTTTACAAAGAAATTATTTTCTATTTTATTTTAGAAATATTTATTACACACATTGACGTCCGAAAATTTGCCTCTCTGTGTGCTTGTTTTGGGTTAAATTTTGCCTAAAAATTCACAAATGTTCACGTTACGTTTTATGCAGTTGTAATTTTGTATTTTATACATTTTTTTTTTTACTTAAGTAAAATTTGGTTAGTACACATTTGCTCTTAATTTTGGGCTATGTCGTATAATTTTGAATACATGCGTTTTTTTTTTATTCCCAAAATCATAAAATTTTTCTATCATTTTTGCCAAATTTTTTTTCTGCTTTTTATTTCTTAATCTTAATTTAAAAATGTTATCTAAACGCGTGAATATAATGTTAGGTTATATCATCCCTTTTTTTGTATTGCAAACATATAATGTATTTACGTGAATAGCTCATAGAATTTCGACTTATAATTTCTTTGTATTACATACAGCAATGAAATCATTAATTTTTTGTTTTTTTTTTTTCGTTTTTGGGACGTTCTTAAATCCTATCTCAAACTGGAAAATCCAATGAATCATCTGTATATATTGACCAAACTACACTTTTTTCACTTTTGAGTAATTACGTGACCACCGAAATGATTAAATTTATGTTTTTTTTTTTTTGTTTTCGCATACATTTTAATTTTATTAGTAATATTGTAATTTTGTGAATATTTACAAAAACCTATCTAAAAACCTTTTTTTGAATAATTTTACTTATTACTTTTTAAAGTTTATTTTACCCAAAACTCATTTTTTCTTTACTGATTTTCCCTTTAAAATCTAAATTTAATTTTTAATGTTAATTTAACCTTTTCTTTATGTTTTTTTTTTAATTTTTTTTTTTGCGAAGAATTTTCTTCTCTAATCGTATATCCAAACATATAATTTTTTTTTTCGTGATTAATTTTTTTTATATAAGTTTTGTAAATATTTCTTGTAGCCTAAATATTATATAATGTAAGTGAACTCTACAAATTTGTTTTTTTTTCGATTATTCATAATTTATATAAAAAAGAATTTTTATTCATTACGTTTTATATTTTCCCTTAGACATTTACTTAAAAAAGACATGGGATAATGTAGCCTAAAATGCATAATTTTAATTTTTTTTCTGTTGTTCTAAAACTCATTTTTATTTACAAATATTTTTGCTTCCTGGAAATTGAATTTTATTTTTTTCTCCTTTTTGTCACCATTTCACTTGTAATTTTTTTTTGTATCTGCTGATACTGAATCCATTGTGGTCTTTGAGTTATTTAAAAAAAAATCTTAAAATAAAATGTCTTTAATATAAAAAAAAAAACAAAAATTAAATAAAAGTTCCTATTGGCTATTGAGGTAGTTTAATTACTATTGCAGTTCTGTCTTTCATCAGTAAAATGCATATGTGATTTGAGCTGTATATTTTGTATTTTTTTTTTAAATAGCATAACAAAAAATATATGTTTGTGTATAAAAAAAAACCTGAGGTATATCGGTTACTATTGTAGGTTCGTATTATTTTTAACTTTTGAGTTTGGTCACTAACATTGCAAAATTGTTGTGTCGCGAGTATGAATCGCCCGACCCAACGGATTTAACAACAAATATGATTTAAGAAAATAAAATAAAAATAAGAACAATTGAGTGGGAAGCAAAAATCATATTTAAATCGCTTTCATATTCACAGAACATAATTTAAAATATATAATTCAGACTCCATGATAAGCAATGTGAATACGAAAGCGAGCGGATCATACAATAAAAAAAAATTAGTTAAGCCTCCCTTTCTATTTCCCTTCACTCGAAATTAAAATTGATTTGCCTTTACAGAAATTACATATCTTTTTAGTTAATTAAAAATATGATTGATTTAAATAGTAATTGTATTTAAAATCAATTTTTAATTGGTATAATAACTATTTTCATATTTTCTTTTATTTTCTTTAAATATATTTTTATTTTTATTAATTTTTTTTTAAATTAATATTTAATTATGGTATGGTTTGCTCGCGAGGAAATCTTTCATAGAATACTTCCTATCGAGCTGATCACAGAAATAAACTGGGGTTGGTTGTGTTTTCTCTTTGTTGCTTTTTGTTTTTTTTTTTCAACTTCAACTGCATTTGCTTTGTGACTATTTTCAAGTTTATATATGCAAAATACATTTAAAAATTAATATTTTGGCTAAAAAAATAATTGAAAGAAAAAACAAAGACTGTATCTATTGGTATCTATAGTTTCTTCATTTTTTATGTATCACCCTGTACCTTGTTTTGTTTGAGTTAACTTCTATTGTATTCAGTTGTTTCAGTGGTTTTTTTTTTATTTTTATGCTTTTTTTTTTGTTTTTCTTTAAAGGCTTATGGTTTTTAGTAACTTAAAAACAATATCAACTATTTGCGTATATTTTTAGCTATTACTTAATTAAATTAATTAATTATTATTCTTTATTCTTATTTTTCACCTCTCGCTTTTTTTTTTTGTTTACTTTTTACAACATTAACTATTGCATTGTGATATTTTTTTCTTTTTTTTTATATTTAATTTGCAACCTTTTTGAATAAAAATTGGAAAATCATACAAATTTGTAGGAAAATAAGAAAAAAAAATTATACCAAAAATTGAAATTTTGAATTTATTTCTTTGTAGTATTTCCATGAAAATCGTTTCAAAGGTGTAATTTTGATATACATATGTTTTTGGCATATATATTTGCTTTTTACATAGACAAATGGTGTATAGGCTGGTGTAGGCTGTGTTTTAAAAATTCGGAACGTTTTTGAAAGGTCGGTCTATTGTTTGTATTCGTTTAGTTTTGAAGGCTGTATGGTGTTGTAGTGGATGATTTTACCTGTATATATGAATATTTTGCTTTGACTTGATTAAATATGATTTAAATCTATTTAATTGAGGCACCTGTTTCTTTGTAAGTAAAAAATGCTATTTTGAAATAAATGTTTTCCGGGGGAGAGGAGAGAAGAAACAGAGAAATAAAAAAAATGTTTTATTGGATGTATGTATTATTTTTAAAGGATTTATAAGAGAAAGCGCTACTAGTACTATGCGTGTCCGACTATACGTGTCACTATACCGCCCAGTGGAAAGGAATTTAAATCAAGCAGTGTTTTTTGTTTTTTTTTTCTTGTGAGTCCTGCAAATATTATGTAAACTCACAGGAAAAATACGAGTATCTTCGAGAAAAGACTTCTCTCGGAGCGTCGTTTGTAGATTTTTCTAGTCATCAGTCAGTATTGTGGTCCACGGTTAAGGTATAGGGTAGTGCTATGAAACTGTCATAAGTTCTTCCGCGAGCTGAGAGCAACTGCTGTCGTGCTACATGAAGAAGCAAGCTTGACCAAGACTCAATGGACATCTGTAAAAATGGGTACGGAGGAGATTGAAGAGGTTACAAGGATACTGTAATTGAGTCATATTAAAGCTGGCATAGGTTTGGAGTATGGATCTATTTGTTAATGGTTAAACAAAATATTTTTTTTTCTGCGAATATGTCGTGCCAACGAAAGAGCATTTGCGAGAGGTTTTATTAAATTTCTTTGATTCGAAGTCATCGGTTGCTATCGGAAACTTATGGTTCCATCGATTTCGACCTGTGAGTATTGGTTTCGTTGCTTCAGAGGTGATTTTGACACGGAAGACAAGAAACGTCCGGGACAGCCAAAGAAAAGTTTGAAAATGAAGAAGTCCTCTCGGGCGTTGAAAAATGGTTCACAGAGCTGGGTATTGGTATTGCCAATAGTGGCACCTCTGTAGGAGCTCATTGGTTACGATATCGCCTCTGCGTAAGGCAGTATAACATTGGGAGCAATATTCAAAGAAACAAACAGCAATTTCCAGACGGTTGAAGGCATTGGGAATGATTGAAAAGTAAGGGAAGTGGATACGATGAGTTAAAGCCGGCAGAGGTCGAAAGGTCGAAATTTAAAATGTTCGAAATGCTGCTTAGCCGCGATATAAAAAAAGGCTTTTTTGCATGGCATTATCACTGGCGATGAAAAGTGGATCGAAGTGCCAAACCTGGCCAACCAGCCAAATATCCATGCTGCCACGGTGTATTTGGTAGGATCAGAAGGAAATGGTCTATTACGTGCCGCTGAGAAGTAGTCAAACAATCGATTGATACATTTGAGTTAAGCAAGAAAGAAAAAACGGCCGAATAGGCAGACTAGCCACGACAAATTGATTTTTCGTCATGACAATGCCCGACCACATGTTAAAACTGACTTGGAAACTATCGGATGAAAAGTTTTGCTCCACCCGCCGTATAGTTCAGATCTTGGGCCATCCGATCACCACTTATTTCGATCCATGCAGAAGGCCCATTCTGGAATGCGCTTCACTTCAGTCCAGGGTATCAAAAATTGGCGATACACAAATGGCTCCAAGATGGATTCTGCTGTTGGCGCTGGCATCTTTGGACTAAATCGGAAAATTTCGAAGGCTCTGGGAACGAGTATATTTCCTAGTATTTTTCAGGCCGAATTACGTGCCATCCTGATTGGAATAAAAGGTATCAGACAGTGTGACAGCGCTCAAGGCATTGAGCTCGTATAGAACGAACTCAAAATCCGCCGAGGAATGCCACGATGCCCTGCAGGAGTCAAGAGAAACAAAGTCTGATGGGTGCCAAGGCACAAGGGCAACGAAATTGCCGACCAACTCGCTAGACAAGGTACATATGTGCCGAACCTTTTTGCGGAATACCCAAGTCGAAGATTAATTTTGTTTTAGACCTGCCTTTTGGAGCAGCGTTCAAGGACTCGTACAGTCGAAAAGATTTATACAAACTCTCTATTATTATTCTTAGATATAATCGAGTCGATATCGGAAGACTGGTCAGCTACTCGGGAGACTGCACTCTGAGCCTCTCGTCTGAAACCGAGCGACTACTCTGTCTTGAGGACGAGGAAACTGTAGAGCACATACTATGTGAGTGTGCTGCCCTCTCCCACCTTAGGAAGCGTTTCCTTCTCAGAGAAATTTTGTTTTATCAGCTCCTACGAGAGACATGCTGAACTCCTCGTCTGATCGGTTTAGCATACAAAATCTGCATTGGTCGCAGTGCCTCTGTTAGCACTAACCTCTATAAAAATAAATCAAAAATTGGCTCAATTTGTTCTTGGGCTAAAAAAGTGAGGAGTTTTTTGGAGGTCGGAATTCATGAATTGCCAGCGATATGGGGAAAAATCATAGCTGGCGATGGACGATATTTGGAATGAATTATTTTCACTAAAAAATAAATACATACATCCGATATTAGGAGGTTAAAGATCTAGAGAGGGAACCTAGAAGGAGGTAGAGGATTAGGGCGAATGCAATATATATTTTTAGTTTTTCATTTGTTGCTTTTTGAATAGTAACAAGCACTTGTATATTTGTACGTTGTGATAAAGTCAAAACACTGTTTCTATTTTCTTAGCAAAAATAATACATTTTTTTAGTGATTATCTATTTTTTAGTGTAGTTTATAAGAAAATATATTTTTTTTTTTAATATGTAAATGTGCGTATTTAAGATAATTATATTTTAAATTAGTTCGCAGGTACTCTTGTTTTTAGTTTTTATATTTTTTTTTTTATTACAAATTGTATAAAGGGTCGAATGGTCAGCTGTGGGCTATCATCTCATCGGAAATCAGTTGTAAAGAAAAAGAGGAATTTGAAATTTTATTTAAAAAAAAATAAAAATATAGGAATCGAGGAAGCAACGAGATGAAGATGATGCAATGTAGAGCCGCAGAAGCGCGGCCTACCTTGAGACACAATTTGTTTTTTATATAATTTTTTTTTTATAGTTTATTGATTGTTTTTAGTTATATAAATATATTTATCTTCGTTTTAATGACACTTGTGGTGGTTAGGTATACTCTATATATTTATATACATAATTTGAGATAGTGTAGGTGTTGTGTTATATTTTATTTTCACTGAAGGAATTATTATTTTATTTTTTTTTGTATAACAAAATAAATAAATATAAATAATAGTTTTGATTTGTATTCTGTAGGAATCTATTATCTATTTCGTTATTCTATTGTAAATAAAAAAAAATGGTTGTGTATAAGTTATTAAAAAAAATAGTTATCAACAGGAGAAAATATATATAAATATGTATATTTCCTATGTAAATATGTGTAAATAGTATTGTTTCTTTAAAAAAAAAAATATTGATGCATGTTGAAGAGAGAGAGAGAGAGAAGAGGGGAAGAGATAGAATAAAGGAAGGGCAGAGGTACTATTGTTTTACTATTGCATTTTAAATTAATCTATTTGTTTTGTTATTATTTTTAACTATTTGGTTAGTACACCAGTCAAAAACGTTCAGACTTGTAGTTTTGTTTTACGTTATTGTTTATTGTTTTGTTTACTTTCCGTCACTTTTGTCTTCTTGTAAATTCCACGTTTTTCTTTTACATCATTTTTCATTCAATTTTCTTTTTTTTTGTACATATACACTTGCATATATTACTTTGCTTTATTTCTATTAAAACGTTTTCATTTCTTTTTTCTTCTCATTTATCATTATTATAGCACCCTGAAAACTATTTTCAGTCGGATTGTTTTAAATTGAATTAATTATTATTTATTTAAATAACAGGAAACAAATTAATAGAGGTTGCATTGCATATTAACAAAAAATATATATATTACATCGTTTAACTATTATTAATCATTATTTTTAGTTTTTTTTTTCTTTTTTATTTTATAGGTTTCTTGGATATTTTTTCTTTCGGTTTTTTTGTTTTTATCTATTGCAGTTGAGTGGTGGCTTTAATGTAGTTGTTAAATAAAAATTAAAAAAAAATAAAAATGTACATATTATGCTGTAAATGTTGTTTTTCGTAACTGATACAGTTATTTAAAATAAATATTTTACTAGGGATTATTATTAGTTCACTTAAGACGTTGGAGCTCCACAATAAGCTGCGGATTATTTTAAATAGGTCTATACATATGTAGGTATGTGGTATACTCTCGTATATATAGTAAGATGTACTAATAGGCTTGCTTTGAAGGAAAATGGTAACAAACTTTGTTTTGTGTTTTTTTGCTCAAAATTGGTGTTGTACTTTCCTTGTTCTTTTGAGTTTACGTTGTTGTTTGGATTTTTGCTGCTGCTTCTGTTGTTGTTGACATTTATCTGACTGATGAGGTGGCGGAGATTGAAATGATGCCTATTGCGTGTGATTGGGCTGCGGTATTTGATCAATGCCGATCTCTTGTTTATGTTCACGTGCTATATGCCGTCGAACTGTATTGTTTCGAGTGAACGTTCTTGAACAGAATGGACATGGTACACGGATACCTTGATGACGTTGTCGGATGTGCGCACGTAAGTTTGTTTCATATCCGTATAAGCGATCACAGTACAGGCACTTTAGTTTCTTTCCTGTTGGTGGATGGAGGGGGGATTTTGTTGTTTTAGAAATAATAACTAAGTAATGCCAATTGGGGGTTTTGGGATTAGTGTTTTATGGGTGATTAAAGGAAGTTGTATTTATACTTGCTTTGGCAATAGAAAAATCAGTTGAAAAATATAAAGAAAGCACACATGTGTCCGATGGCAGTGGTGGTATTGTGCCCTCGGGCACATGATTAAGTCAAACTAGTATGAGAACTCACCATCAGCTGTGTTCACCAATCCACTGTTTTTATTATTCAATTTCGTAGCATTCCAAACGTTCAGCATGTCAGCGGGCGCAATCGAAGCAGCAAGTCCTCCGGGTATTCCGCTCTCAGTTGTGTTCTTCAAGTCCAGTATGGCTGTCGGCGTTGATGGCGCTGTGTTTGATGTTGGCGGCGGCGGTGGCGAATAACTCGTATTTTCCATTTTCACTCGTAAATCCTCAGCTCCATTCTAAAGGACGAAAAATAATATTTCATTATCAATTTTTTAAATCAGTCGAATTTAGTTATTTACATCGTTCGATTCGTGATCATCTTTGTCGTCTTCGTTAGCCTCATTTGTACTACCATTATTGCGTTCAGTTTTAACCGGTCGATCCAGACAGCTGGGACCTGTAACGCCTGTACCACCGGCACTACTAGTCGCATTACCATTTCCAGCTGTTGCGTTCGGACTATGGTTTTCATATCGACTGAAATGCAAAAATACCACGATGTAGTATCCCCGGTATGGGACTATTCGATTTAACTCTTACCTGGACTGCGGTGAGGCTCGTTCCGATTGCATTGTGTCCGCTTCCGTTGGGGCCGTTGACGATGCACTGCTCGACGGTCTATATGTTTTATTTATAGGACTTGCACTATCCGAACTATTCTTCGAGCCATCTCGTAGTACACTACCCCGTACCTCTTGCTCGGCATACGGGCTACGTAGCGCACGTTTTCTAGGCGGCTCGAACGATAACGGTCTGTACATTTGCGGGAGGTATGGTGAAATTCCGCCTAATGTCGAGCTGCTTGGATGCATAAGAGAATCGCATTCTTGTTTCATATTTCCTAATCCCATTGCGCCAGCCGATGTGTTATTTCCATTTCCGTTACCACTTCCTCCATTGCCTCCCGTACTGCTCGTCCCGCCACCTCCTCCGCCGCCGCCGCTGCCACTACCGCCGCTACCACTACCGGCACCGGTTCCTGCACCTCCACTGCCAGTACCACTTAAACTGTTACGATTATGCCGTCTGCCAGATGGAGATTCGAGTGGTTGTGGTTCGTGGTGCTGCGCTTGAGCCGCTGCTATTCTACCATGTTCCGTTGACAAGCCTTTCACCTAAAAGAAACCAGTAAGTCAAGTGCCTTGCGAGACTAGGGAATGAGCTTACTTGTAAGTTTTCCGCTGATTTAAGAAAACTATTGAGAGCCTCTTGTGATACATGAACCTCGCCTTTATACATGAATTCGAGCAGCGCAGCCATATTATCGGGAGCTGTTGCTTCCAGTATGACAACGCATTGGCCGAATGTTGGGTTTGTTTCGAATAATTCGGCGAATTTCTTCGAACACGCTGCTAGTATCAGCTTATGCGCCTTGAACACTGTGCCTTCAATAAGTTTTAAGCAAAAATAGAATTAAATAAAGCCTTTACATGGTCGCTATATAACTAAGAACGAGGCCCTACAGTTGCATATGAGGTTTTGACATGTCTGGAGATTACAATGCGATGTACGTGCAGACGAGCACACCATATCACATACGCGGAAGTAAAATTAGCACGTATACGCCCTGGGTGACCAATTCGAGAAGGAATACACACATGTTGTACATATTTCTGGCATTTTAAGACCTACCTCAAACATCCCTAAACACAGCAAGTCCTTCCTCAACCGGCACTAATTCAATCATATCGTCCTCAAAACATAACAAAACTCCCCATCCTTGAACTGCCAGGGGCCGGGGGAGGGAGAAAAAATAAGGATATTCCACCAATTAACTGAAGACGTCTTGGGACCTAACCCCATCAAACGTACTATCACACGCTTTCCTTATACCAAACCGTACCCAAGACTGTTCCTTTCCTTTCGCCCATGCCTCTAATCTTACCATCCCGCCGGCGTATAAGATGGTGTAATAACAATAATAATAAAATTGACGAAAGCGAGTTATGTGGGCAAAGTGGCTGCCTACCCATCCCCCCGCCATCGATGTGAAATGGAAAAGAAAATGTTCAAAAAAAAAAAACGTTCTTTATTTTTCATGCCCGCCCACCACCATATTACTTTCCGGTTTCTTATCCTTTTCCCTTTCTCATTTCCCAACGGTGGACCTTGAACCCGAAGAATTTTTCCTTGACAGAAAGTGAATGGCACACACTAAGTAAAAGTAAACGTCGTACTCGTATATCAAGGCAACGAACGTCTTTCAAGAACGACTTTAAGGGCTTTTTCTTCGGTATCTAGCGGAAACACAAACAAACCTACCACCGAGAACACTTTGATATGCTTAGATACATAGTCGTGTTCCATACAAACTTTACGTGAAGCCAAGAAAGGGAATATTTCTTTTTCCAAGAAATTGAAAAGGACTAAACGGAACAACAAGAGAAAAAACATTGATTTTTACTTTCTTTACTTTTGTATATACGTAGCTATGTAGGTATGTATGTATGTAGGTAGGTAAAAACAATTTGGAGCACTTGTTGTGCTTTCCAACGTGGCCAATGGAGAGAAAGAACGATTCGGAGGAGAGAAAGTAAAATGACAGGTTGACACGGAGTCAAGCAGTTGACAGGTGTTCGTTCCTGAGGGTTCGGACGCGGGGGCATGGCATTCAAACCATATCGAAGAACTTGTGAAGTGCTTGCTTCGCATCGCGTTGTTGTTCGAACAACGAGGGTGAATGGTTTTTTATATAAATAAAATTTAAGTGTCAAAGAATTAAGTTTCTAATGAGAGGTGCGCGCGTGTGGAGCTAAAAGAAAAACAATTTCAAATCACATGTGCGTTATTTGTTTCCCGGAAACTGCTTAATTTACTTTATTTGATAATTCTATAGCGATTTCCGCAAGCAGAATGCACTACAAAGGTAAAATGGCTAAGTATGCATGCAGCGCTGCATGCAGTATTTTGAATAAACCTAGTTACAAATTTTTCGATGGGCACAAATGTTGAACAAGGGCATTTTAGATATAATGCTTTATCCATTCTTTGCCTGAGTCTTTTTTTTTTTATTGAAAACCATTGCGGAAGTTTTGTATTTAACTTTTTGCCTTAAAATCTGCACAAGCCTTTACTTTGTAAAAATGTATACTTTATCTGATCTTAAAGTTCTTCTCCTGATTTAGAATTTAAATTTAAAAAAAATTGTTTGCCGTGAAAAAAAACTGCATAAATCTCTGTAAAAAAGAAAGTCAGAAGGCAGCACTTCTGCGCAAAATTTTACTGTCAAATCCTTTTTCTTCATATCAAATTCAATTTAACATTAAGTAAACACTCTTGAACTGAAGTCAAGCAAATTACACATGCAGCGCTGCTTGCAGATTGTCAAATTACCAAGATTATTAGTCGGCAAATATGCCAGAACGAAAATCTGCATGGTGCACACGGACGACTTGTAGTGGACTCACAATCGATGCTGAGAATATGGAAAGACTTCTGCAGACACCATAAAGGCGATAATAATCGAAAGACCGCTTTTAGGCAAAACGAACCATCCACAATGGATGAAGACGAGAAAAAATTCCGTCTGCCCAAGTTTAATTATAGTGGCATAAGCCTCCACTAATCAAGGAAAGTTCGCAGTAAACCAAATCACTCTACGACAGATTTTGGGTAAGAATCACGAATTTTAGAATTCCACTTATCACCTTCTAACACGGCTTAGTCACTTCGAAAGTAGATGAAGGCGTTTCTCTGATCGATTCAGAAGAAAAATTCTGCGCACAACATTTTGTAAGGGATGCACAGCGACATCGGTTTAATCAGGCGTCTATGGATCCAACATCTAAGGTCATGTAGAACAAACGGAGGCTACGGCTCCGGCCCGAAAGCATTCGACTCCAACCGTGAGAGACGACACATCAGAGGATGATCGGATCTAAGGTAGCGGACACAGGAAAGAGACCTCAACCAACTGGGCGTGAAGCGCTGAAAACAGCCGGCTAAAGATCGTGATAGTTGGAGTTTAAGGCCCAGGTTCACCCCGAACTGTATCGCCGTCTAAGTAAGTAAGAGGTGCTATGGACATCGACGATATTTATTTTCCAGTGCTACAAGCTATACAGTCGGAAAAACATTGTCTCCTTCAAGTGAGGGAGTTTTCGGGATGCGTGGTTTCTAGATAAAGACTTTAATTTTAAAATCTATGACAAGGCTTCACTAACGATTCACGCCTAATAAAAAATAGACGTTATGCCTAAAATACCGATGAAATTATGGGCATATCATCTAAATAATGACTATTTGTAACAAAAGCCAAGATAAGCTAGTATTCAATCACTAATCCCAGAGCTTGTACTTTTGATCGAGGAAAATGTGACCACTTTTCATAAAAATGTTGCATTTTTCTATTGATTTAGAATGACTTCTCTTGGATAACTCTACAGGGCACGAAAATATGACGTAACATAGTGTGTATAAGCCAACATGAAGTAAATGAAACTGCGTGGTTTGCTAGGATGAATTCCAACATTTTTCGAACAAAAGATTCCAGGCGACTTGACGAAAAATGCCATAAAACCTTCAAGTGTTGTCCATCTCTTGTCGATTTCGGAGCTCGATCTAAAGCTAGAATCAGCAATAAGCTTAGGAAGTTTACTTGTGATGTAGGCAGAAAAGTTCTTAAATATTTACGGACCATGCACGCCAGGATTTTTGCCAAAGGGTATGTCAATTATATTTGCCATTTGTGAACTAGACAGCTGCAGTATACAAACGGACAAGCAATGGAGCGTAATACTCCGCAAGAACGTGGAATAATTGTGTCGATTTTGACGATTTGACCAATAATCGGTCGGTGGTGTTAGCACAGCGTGAATTTCGACGTCGATTTCCTAATCGTGTCGTGCCAATTGGGCAACCATTCCGGCGCTTAGCTTCTCGACTCGAACAGGCTGGGACCACAGGAGACCATGCAGGGCGTGGTCACCACCGGACTGGTCGCTCGGCCGAGAATATCCTGACTGTGGCTGCCGATGTCGCTGAGAATGAAGAAACATCAACCAGACGAGGCCCCGCAATTGGGTATCACCAGACGTACTCTATAGCGAATTTTAGTGAAAGACTTACACATGTTCCCGTACAAAGTACGTGTGAATCACTGTCAAGCCATCCTTTATTTCAATAACGAAAAGGACGATTTGTGTCGAAAATCATCATGAGCGACAAGGCGCATTTCCACTTAAGCGGTTACGTCAATAAGCAAAATCTTCGTTTCTGGAAATCCGCGTGTGATGCCTGAAGAGCCATTACATCCACTCAAAGCCACTGTGTGGTGCGGCGTTCACGCGAGAGGAGTGATTAGGCCGTATTTTTTTTAAGACGACATCGACAATACGCTACAGGGCCATGATAAACGACTTCTTACTGCCGGGGCTTAGTGAACATGTGGTTTCAACAAGACGGTGTAACCGCACACATAGCACGAGCCACAACGGATATTTTGAAGGAATCGTTTCCTGGTCGCGTAATCTCCCGTTTTGGCGATTTGGCATGCCAAGCAAGATCGCCCGATTTAACTAGACGAGACTTCTTTCTTTGTGGCTACTTGAAGTCGCGGTTTATGGCACCAAGTCTTAGACATTCGCAGCCCTTAAGGAGAATATTTGCCAGGAATGTCATGTATTTGAGATCGACGCATCCATTTTACAATGGATTATTGGGACCTTGAATAAGTTCTCGCTGTTTCTCAAAAGATAGTTGTAGGCAGGCTTGAACTTCAATGTATTTTACAAAAATTGCTCTGGAGCAACAAAATAGAATGATACAACAGTTTAAAAGCACTAGGAATGATCCAGAAGCAAGTCCATTGGGTGTCGTACGAGTTGAAGCCGAAAGACGTTGACCGTCGTCTTTTCACTGTCGTGGTTGACAATAAAAACTGAATATATTACACGATAATCCTCAATATAAATAAAAAAAATATATAAATCAGATGGTGGGGTAAGCCCGGCCATGAATAAACATCATCGGCGAAGGCAAATATTTATGATTCGAAGGTTTTGCTCGGCCTTTGATGGGATTAGCAGATTGTAGTTTATTACAAGCTTCTCATACCGAATGAAACCATCACGACATATGGCTATTGACAGAGTGTGAGGAGTTTGAGTCGAACATTAAAGGAAAAACAACCGCTTTACGAGCATATATACCACAAAGTTTTTGCTACATGACATCGTTTGGCCGTATGCTGCTAAGTCGGTGAAAATATATGCATGGCCATTAGGATTGCGTAAATCTCCGCTAGGAAGATAGACGCATATTTTCCTAACGAGAAGTGCAGTCGAATGTTTTCGCGCTCAAAGAAAACTCCTGCGCCGGATCCCTGCCCAGTCCTGGAGCCATCTGTGAAAATGCGAAGACACTCCATTCCCGTCTGGCCAAAGCCAGTCCTGACGCCATCGAAATGTGACTATGAAGTTACAGCGCAGTAGGATGGCAGGTGTCATTGCGTCAGAAGGCATATCCATGAGACGGGGGTCGTAGGATATTTCTTCCGCAAGTACACTTTCACTCCAATGCGAGTTGTACCAAAGACCATTTCTCTTTAGACGAGAAATGGCTTTCAATGCACACCCTCTGATATATATGTCAAGGGGTGGAAGATTCATCATAGTATCTAGAGCAGCTCCCCTGTGCTGGGGAAGGCCCACGTGCAGCTGAGTGAGACCGCTCTTTGGAGTTTGGTGAGTGAAGCCACAACGTGTTTGCGTGTTAGCCTGCTCCACCAAACAACCGATGCATATGAGATTATCGGTCTTATCATTGCCGTGTAGATCCAACGGACGATAAGCGATTTTCGGCGATAAGCCCCATGTTTTGCCAAAGGCACCTTTGCATTGCCAAAAAGCTGACAGCGCTTTGGTGGTTTTGGACTCAACATGTTTTGACGAAAGAAGTTTGCTATCTAAGATGACTCCCAGATACTTAACTTCCTTGTAAATCGGGATGGGAATGCCTTTTAGCACCAGCAGAGTAATGCCAGTATTTTTCCTCCTTCTCGTGAAGAGAACGACATCAGTCTTAAGAGGATTAACCGACAGCCCATTTCTCTTGCACCAGTCTTCTATCACGTCCAGCGCCGCCTGCGCTTTGAGACAGACATTCGCTAAACATGAGCCGACAGAGAGAAAAGCAACATCATCCGCATAGATTCCAGAGGCATTGAGAGCATCTAGCAGAGAGTCGACCACCATGCACCATAACAGCGGAGACAAGACGCCACCTTGCGGGCAGCCCATGTTTACTCCAGACTTGACACTTTGTTCGAGGCCTGCATCAGCGATCAATGACCTGTGCACAAGCATTGCTTTGATCCACAAAACCAGTGCTTCATCTACGCCATGCCGTCTAGCAGCGTTACATATGCTGTCGAAAGTAGCGTTATCAAAAGCTCCCTCAATGTCGACGAAAATGCCTAGTACGTACTCTTTCCTTTCGAGAGCGCATTCAATTCTCCCAACTAGGTTTTGAAGCGCAGTCTCGCAGAATTTTCCGCGCTGATAAGCATGTTGCATGTGCTAGAGAGGATGCATTCGAAGGGCAACCTTGCGCACGTGCAACTCTACTAATCTTTCCATGCTTTAAAGCAAAAAGGATGTTAGACTTATTGGTCTAAAACTCTTGGCGGGCGAGTAATCTTCTTTCCCTATTTTGGGAATAAAGACCATTTTCACCGCGCGCCAATGAATAGGTATGTAGGCAAGTGCCAGGCTAGCAGTGAAAATTCTTTTCAGAGTAGGCAGCAGCTGTCTTATACCTTTTTGCAGCATAACGGGGTATATCCCATCAGTGCCCGGCGACTTAAAGCCATCGAAGGATGCCACAGCAAATTCAATGGCCTCAGTAGTTGCCACGCGTGACGCAACATACCAGCTACGCCGAGTTGTTTTCATCGTTTCAGTTGCAGTTTCCAATGAGGGAGTGTGCAGCGAGTCGATGACAGTCTGATTTCCCGGAAAATGGGTCTGAAACAATAAACTGAGAGTTTCTGCTTTAGACTCGGTGAAGGTACCATCAGACTTTTTGAGTACATCCAGCTTTGTCGATTTTCCTCGTTTGAGGACGTTAACCAACTTGCTGGTCGCGCTCAGGGATTTGATCTCTTCGCAGAAGGACTTATGGAATCATTCTTCGATTTACGAATAAGCTTCTTATATTCATTCTGCTTCGATCGATATTTATTCCAGTCATCTTCCGAGTTCGATTTGAACGATCTGTTCAGGAGACTTCTGGCTTCCCTGCGAAGACATTGGAGCTCAGCGTTTCACCAGGGAACCGGCTTCCTGCAGGGAGGTTTTTTGACAGGACATGCGAGTTTAAAACAGTTGGTGATGGCGCTGTTCAGGTTATGAACGGCATCCTCCACCAATTGATTTATTTTGAATTTAGGCGGGGCTTGAGTAGATTTCTCAAGCTCCTCCCTAAATCGCACCCAGTTTTCTCGAATTCCGTTTGGGCTGCGAGGGGAAGATCCCACACTTCAATTGGAATTCGATGTATCTATGGTCTGACAGCGTAACACCTGGTAAGACTCTCCAGTTAGTGATGGCCTTCACATGCCTATTAGACAGGGTTGACCTAACCCTTCACTTCCTGTCGTCTCGCCGTCACAAAGGTTGGTTGGGAGCCAACATTGTTGATGATAAGGTCAAACGAAAGAATGAAGTTTAAAAGATGGTCTCCTCTCCGGTTGCATTTGCTGCTGCCCCAAACTGTATTTTGAGCGTTAACATCGCAACAGATGATGAGTCCAATCCTTCTGGCTTCACAGTACTCTACGAGTTCGGAAACCGCCTTAGGTGGCGGTGGTAGTACCGAGTCGTAGGGGAAGTAAGCAGACGCCACGACGAAGTGTTCAATTTCTCCGTACGCTTTGTAGCTAACTTTCGCAGCCACCAGATCTTGACCACAGAATTGACCAAATTTGGTTGCCGATAACGTGTTCGATATGATGATCGTAGCATCACATATCCCACCAAGACCACACAGGCGTTTGTTCCACACCCATGGTTCCTGAATGGATACAATGTGTGGTGCAATGGTAATTATCACCGACTGTTGAGCCGAAGGTCTGTAGTTCAAGTCTGTCCATAGTCAAGAACAATTCCTATACGGGAAAACTTTTGCAAAAGTTGTGAATAAGAGATGATCAAAAAAGTGCTGACGAAGGCATAACACTCGCAGTATAAGATCACTTCAAAATTCATATTCTGTGTGCATTTCCAATATAACATCTTAGCGACATGTAAACAAAAAAGTTACAGTGAACTACAACTAACGCGATAAACTCAGTCAAATCTCTCAAAAAATCATATCTAGGACAACCACCCCCGTAGAGTAGTGAACGAACATCTTCGACACAAACCATCAAACCATCTGCACACCCCAACCAGGTGTGTTGAACCTGCACGAACAAAAAAAAAACAACAAATAATGCTGCCTCCTGTAATTTAGGAGGCCATTATCAACGAATGGCAGTAGCATCTCAAAAATCCAAAAGCTTTCCATCTTAGATATGTACATATGTGTGTTAGAGACAACCTCAACTGAAACGACCGCAATGGTAACCGTGCCAAGTAAGATTTATTTTTCTCTTACTGATCTGGCTATACGTATGTTGGTAAGGCGAGCAGTTCTCGACATGACAATGAGATGGCGTAAATTTGAACATCGTCATAAAATTACTCGTTTTGAATGGATGGAAACAAAAGTTTTCGGGAACTCTGCTCCTTCGATGTCAACCGTTAAAAAGTTGGCAGCCGAATTTAAAAGTGGTCGCACATACGTTGACGATGACCCACGTGAAAGATGATCAAATACAGCAACCACATTGGAAACCATCGGGAAAATGCATGACACCGTCTTGGACGATAAGTGTGTAAAATAGCTGAGGCTGAGGGGGTATCGTAAGATAGAGTGCAAAACATCTTCAACAGAAATTAGGAATACAAATATGGGTTCTGCATTTGCTGAATACCAACCAAAAGCAAATTCGTAAACGATTTGGGATGAAATATTTGGACCGATTCAATAGAAATCCGTCCGATTTTGTGCGACAATTGGCCGAGATCGAGGAAACATAGGTCCACCACTACACACCAGAAACTAAACAGCAGTCCAAGCAGTGGG
The DNA here is from genome assembly GCA_958301585.1 of Merodon equestris. NCBI lineage: Eukaryota > Metazoa > Arthropoda > Insecta > Diptera > Syrphidae > Merodon > Merodon equestris. The sequence goes on along the minus strand of OY284416.1, from coordinate 36,416,861 downwards.
TGGAATAGGTCATAGCCAGCGTTTTTTTTGGAATGCGAAAAGGAATTCTGTTAATTGGTTACCTTGATTACAGAACAGAATTACAAGCGAATATTACTCCAACCTTCTTGACCAGCTGGATGCCGAAATTCGTGGAAAGAGGCCTGACTTGAATTATCTTTCACTAAAACAACGCACCTGTACATAGGGGTGAGTTGGCGATTAGAAAACTATGGAATTTGGGGTACAATTTGCTTGGCCATCCCCCCTATTCTCTTGATTTCTCAAACTTCCATCTGTTCCCAAACTTCAAGAAATTTGTTTCTGGGAAGCGCTTCGCTTCCAATGAAGAAGTTAGGAGGGCCTTCCAGACTCTTACTTCCGGGAAGGAATACTAATATTGAAGAAACGCTGGACTAAGTCCATTTGGAGATTATGTAAAAAAGAAATTTTTTAATTGCAAATCGCAGTCTTTCATTATCAGACCTCACCCTCGTATATTCAAGACCAGTGTCTATCGATTTCTCCCCTATTTCCCTCTTCTTTTGCTCGCACTGTTTTCCCATTCCAACCTTGAGCGCGCGCATAATATACGAAAAATTGCTTCCATGCAGGTTTTTTTTTTTTTTTAACTTTTTGGTGATCTGTAATTTAAAAATCAAACTTTTCCATAATTCCCTTTTTCGCATGATTTTTAAATATTTCCATTTACAAAATTACCTGATGTATAAATTAGTGCTCTAAAGTGATTAAGAAGAAAATATGCACGCAGCGCTGCGCATGCAGATATCGCAACAAACCCATTTAGAAATTATTTTTCTTCCCTAAAAAATGCGTTATTCTACAAAATCGACGTTCCAGCATTGGATTCATTGCACATACATATTTTTCGGGCATATCTCATGTTATTTTTAATCATATTTTTCGGTTTGAATTTCTATAGAAAAAAGTGCAGAATACGCATGTAAACAAGAAATTTTTCATCGACTCTGATTCCTAAAGTCAAAATTAGAAAAATTTTTTTTCTTATGAATTTCGAAATGAGTTCTACAATTTCTGCAAATTCGTTCCCTTCAAATTCAGTTGTTCTAAGCAATAGTAGACAGAAGACGTCTTAATCTGTTTTATGGCGACATCTCATGATACCAGAGCATTTCCCTGTTGTCACTGATTGCACTTAAAATCATTTGTTTCCTTCCCTCCATGCGTAGCAATTAAAAAATTATAGAAAAAAAAAATGAGCGATTCAACGATCATATACATAAATAACGCAAAGCGATAATGCGCAGTATTTTTCGCCTATTCTCCTTTAATGTATTTGTGACCTACTTTTGTTGCCTAACCAAGCCTCACATATAGTTTATATGTACTACAAAAATAGGACAAACAACCCGACGCATATACCAAAAGCACAAATGTGCATGTGTAGAAAAAAAAAAAACAAGCATAACCATGAAGATAACCGAAAAACTCTCGAAAAACTCATTTTTTATATTTTTTATAGAAAAGAAAGAAAATAAATCGTTCACGTCATTGCTCGGCGCACGGGATCGCGATTGCTGCTGGCGCGTTTTGGCTAAGCTATAGTGAGCGCGTGTGGCGTATGCGTTATTTCCGCATAGCCCCTACCAACCACAACAATTTTCGGGTAAGATGATGCTGACTTTGGTATTTATTTTTTTTTGTTATTAGTCAAGGGACACATTTATGGTTTTCTAATCGAGCGCATGCACGAGCTTCAAACGTGGGGCAAGAGGCTGGCAGGGACTCTAATTGACTTGTTTGGCGTTCAATTTAGTTTCTATTACCGAGACAGGGTGACGAATGTAAGATAAGATGCATGTGTGCATGTGATACACTTGTATGGAGGGCGACGTTCTGCGTTTATTTTTTCATTCTCCACTTTGTTGACCGAAAAAAATTTAAGTGGTTCTATGATAGTTTGGTTTTTTTTTATCATTGGAGCCCGTGTGTTTGTGCATAGTGACGCAAATTTCATGGTTGCATTTCATACGAATGGGTAAACAAATTGTATAATCAGCTTATTGTGTATAGGAAAAAGCAAGGAAAAAAAACATAAATAAATAACACTTGAGTCGAGTGAGTTTTCGGGGAATTTATGAAATAACCGCGCACAAAAAGTTGGCAATATAAATACGAAAAAAAAAAGAAGCTGAATGCGAATAGGAAATGACACTTAATTTGTCAACTGTTTGCATAATCAATTGCGTTTCATTGAGTAGTAGCAGCAGCAGCACTGGTAGCTGTACACGTTTTTGGGTACAGCCTTAGGAAATCTATTGGAAAAGAGCTCCAATAACTCTTTCTTTACTGCAGCTTCTCGGAAAACCAAAATGTATTTCTAAAACAATAATCAAGAGTTGGAAGCCCATAAACACTCGTTTTAAAAACCACTGTTTACCTGATTTATTTTCAATTTTGAATGTGTTATGCAACTGAAACACAAATCTTTAGCATAACAACCATTCAGAAGGCAAGAGAAGAAAAGATTTATTAACAATTCAATCAGTGAGTAATAAAAAAAAATCGTTCTCCAACACCCACGATCCGCAGCTAGCTAGCACTCTACTTTATACATACAAGCGATTGAATGATATAAAAATTGTGCATTTCCCAAAACACCATGCGTCACGGCGTATTTTTTCGAATCGTTATTTGTTATACATACATCTCAGCGCCCGAGGACTGAAAGCGTTTTTTAAGCAAAAATACGACCGAAGCACAAGTTGGTTTTGGATCATGTGCAAATGTTTTCAGTTTGACTCACGCCACATGGAAGCAGTTCGATTAAGTCAACTAACTCGATAATAAAATCACTTGCCCCCTCGTTCTGTTTTTTGACTCCATTAAGTGTGGTTTCAAAAGAGACAAACAAAAAATATCCTAATCCTGTGGCTACTTTCCATACATTTCCACCCACAAAATAATGCAAAACCCCTAGATACAATGAAGAAAAAAAAAATCCAATATACTCTCCCATCACTAAATGATAGACGACGACAACGACAACGATGGCGACGCATCTCACACCGCCTGGCAAATGTATTGGTAAACAAATAATAATAAAGTATCTACATCTCTTCTCCATTTCACCGTGATATGAATTTCCTCACTACACTTTGCTACATCATATTGACAGAAATGAAAATTCATCCTTTTTGCGAAAGGATCAACATTTTCATTGTACCTCAAGCCCGAGCATCGTCCTTTCATCACCCACCCCCTGCCTTTGACAAGCAGAAAAAAAAAGAAACTGAATCATATTGGAAAATATGCGATATATGAAGCCTACTATTGATGTATACACTTTGGCTGGCTGGCGTTACTCTCCTGTCTGTTCAGACAACAGTCGCAGCAGCACATACCCGTACTAACAGTGCGGCAGGACAAAGGCATACATAAGACTTTAAAAGAAGAGGTTGGATAGGAAAAAAAATGAAATTATTCGTTTTGACTATGATGGAGGTGGGAAAAAAAATTAAAAAACACATAGAAAAAAGGAAACCCTTTTTACTTTGACGGATTTAAAACGCAAAGTGAACACGGGAGATGGGTATGTACAAGGAGCCAAAATAGAGGTGGTTCTGCTTCCAAGGTAATGTAGTAAAGGTGGCGAGGCTATGAGCTTTACTTTCTGTAAAGGAACTGTTTTGCCGTATTCATGGTATATGTACGTCTTAAAGAGGCCTATCAACAAGATCTTCAAAGAAACGTTGTGAGATTTCAACATTTATAGTACTAATGCCAGTTTGAGAACGACTGGTTTGACATCGGTTGAAGCCTATGCTAAATTCACTTAACATAACTCCAAAAGAAGAAATTGAGCGTTTTTCATTATAAATTTACAAATTTTGCCAAAAACGGAAATAATAGATACTTTTTCATTTTCCATTTTACACAGAATCAATTGAGTTATGAGGTTTGAATCCTTGGTAATGATGTTTTACGAATGGCGCCAGGGAAAAGATCGAGTCGTGCTACTTGCAAAAAAAGGTGCCTTTCACCCGAGATGGACTAGATAGTACATTATTCATATACATATAAACCACGCGAAGTGTTAAAACAGCTATCATTAGGCGGTCGTTTAGGCGCGTTTCATTGGATTGAAGCACGAATAACAACACATTATTCGCAACATTTTATCGAATAAGCCAGACTTTGCTCCGGGTAAATTGTTGTTGTAGGGAATTCTACTTCATTAGTCGTCAATGGTGTCTATGCCTGGCTAAGCAGACGTCTTAGCACTGGTTTGCATGTTTTAAAAGAGGTGATCTTGGCTTGGAAGACAAGGAACATCCTTCTTGTTCTTTTCCTTTTTTCTCCGGCGTTGTTATGGTCAGAAGTGTAGGACCATAACCTTCCCACTTAACTGCATTCCTACTGGTCCGCTTGTGGGGTCCGCCGGTTTGACCTCAGAAAGTAGCGGCAGGCTTCCCGGTTTGGGATTACTTCATCGCTGAGGCCAATCAAATGCTGGTGTTTTTGCATTTGTTTGCACCAATTGTTTTTCGGCCTGCCTTTTTTGCGTGTTGAAATTGGAATGTTGATTGATAACGCCTTTTGGACGGGGTTCAAAGGATCTCTCCTTTGAACATGGCAATACCAACTGAGTCGGTCGCGCTCTATATTTCTTGTGATGGTCTCTTTTACGTGGAGGCTTCCTCGGATCTTTGAACTTCTAATTCTGTCACGCTTTGTTACTCCCGCTGTCATGCGAAGCATCTTCATCTCAGCTGCCGTTAATTTGCTCTCATACTTTTTGTGCATTGTCCAACATTGTGAACCGTATGTGAGCGCCGGACGTACAACTGCAGTGTAGAGCCTTCCTTTCAGCTTAGGGGGCATTTTTCGATCACAGAAGATGGCGGAGTTTTCCCGCCACTTCATCCACCCTACGCTTACGCGATGTTTGATGTCGTCATCACAAGTTGCTTCTTTATTAATCATAGATCCCAGATATTTAAACTTTTCACACTTGGGAAGCACTCTTCCATTCAAGTAAATGTCTGGAATAGGCTGATGAGGGTCAAAAAACGGGCAGCACAGATACTCTGTCTACTTTGAACTAATACGATACCCGTGTCCCTCAAAAATGTCCACCCACACATCAAGTGCTCGTTGTAGGGACGCCTGATCATCACTTATAATGGCTCCATCGTCAGCAAAGAATAGCTGGTGAACATTGGGGTCCGTCACTTTTCCTTCAAGCAAGCAATCAAGGACTGCTATAAAGAGCAGTGGGCTGAGGACGCTCCCTTGGTGTACACCGACTTTGATTGCGAACTCTTCGGTGACTCCTGCGGTGCATCTTACTCTTGTCGTTGCTCTCTTGTACATGTCCATAATCACTCGCACGTAGGTTTCTGAAACTCCTTTTTGTCTTAGCGCTACCCATAAAAGATCTCTTGGTTGCCGGTCAAAGGCCTTCTCGAAATCAACCAACACCATATGCAAGTCCTTTGAAGAATCACGAAGCTTTTCCATCATGATCCTTATACTTTGGATTGCATCTGTTGTTGATTTACCCGAGACAAACCCGCACAGTCGTATTATTTTCCGCAGTCGGCTATCTAATACCCGTTCAACGATCTTCATGGTGTGCGACATCAGCTCGACAGAGCGGTAGTTAGCACAATTTCGCGTATCACCCTTTCCTTTGTGCTAAGGAAGAAGATAGCTTTCCCTCCATTGATTAGGTATAGTGTCGCCTCTCATAAGTTTGGAGATAAGAACCATGAGCCATCTAGACCCGATGTCTCCCATCTTTTTCCAGAACTCAGAGGGTATCCCGTCCGGCCCAACAGCTTTTCTTTTCTTGGAGTTTTTAACCGCGTACCGAACTTCTTCGACTGTGATGTCGGGTATTTCGGCATGATTCGGGGCGGCTCTTGGAAAGTACACTCGGGGAAACTGTTCGTTCAGAAGTTCCTCGCAATACTGTCGCCATCTGTGGAGAATTTTTTCGTCTTCCACAAGGAGTTGGCCTTCAGCATTGTTAATAAACTTTGGGAAACGAATCTCCTGAGCATTTCTTAAGATATTTGCTCCTTTGTTCAAATTGTTTTGTCGAAGCTCCTGGGTAGCCTGGTTCCTGTCAAACGCGGAAGACGATATTTCTTCCAACTCCTGATAGAGGCCTTCCATGCTTTTCGCTTTGAATTCGGCGCACTTTTTCTTCGCGATACCTTTACAATATCTATATACCTTTTCACGGCGAGATTTTTCCTCTCTATTAGTAGAAGAGCACTTTGACCAAGCTTGGAAAGCCATTTTCTTTTCGTGTATCACTGCTTTGGCTTCGTCTGTCCACCACCAGGTTTCTTTTGCATGTTGACAAGGAGCATCTTATACATCCGATAGGTTTGAAGATGAAGAATTGAAACGCCTTGATAATTGTCAATCATTGAATCATTGAGAATTTACTTTCAACCGCAGAAACATGTCTTAAACTGACGGGAATCATCCAATAGCCAGGAAACCAGGTCCCATACAGATTGAAAAAAGGGTTTTAACAGTCATTTTTTCCATCTGAGAAGAGCTACTTTAATGGCAGAATTGGTAGATATTTTTGCACGATGATCACTGACGATGAAAATTGGATTCATTACGACAATCTCAAGCGCTGAAGATCATGGGTTAAGTCAAACCAACTAAAGAGTGTTTTTTTGCTGTGTGGTTTTTCAGTGTTCTGTTTTTGACAACTCACGCTTGATTTGTGACATGTGTCAACATCTAACATGTTCAGTTGGCATTGCCATTTCATCATTGCACCCGAACGACACTACCGATTATTTTTATGAATTTTTTTTTATCAAAATTCGTGCTCTGTGAAAAATATTTTTCGCCCATTTCGACAATTTTACGGTGGTAATAATCGACCTGCTACGCAAGCAATTCAAGCCATAGTGTCCAAATTTCGCAGCAATGTAAGCCACCCACCCATATGCATGGAGTGTGTTCAGAGGAAAATGCTGCTACTGCATCCCCCAGTATAAATAGAGCGTCATTTGTCCATTCGTAGCCATTTGCAGTAATTACGGTTGTATTACTCGACTACGTGGGAGTTTTTACGCAAAGATATTGGTCTAAGACCTTACAAAATACAGCTCGTGCAAGAATACTAAACCCAAATGACCTGTGTCGAATTTTCGTTGACCTTAGAAAAGCTGGGGGAAAATTCGATTTTTTATCAAAACACTGTGTTCAGCGACGAAGCTCATTTCTGGTTGAATGGGAATTTACAAACAAAACTGCTTTGTTTGGTCCGATTAGCAGCCTCAAGTAATACAAGAACTGCCTATGTTTTGTGCGGTTTAGGGTTTGAAGGAATCACTGGGCCGTATATTTCAAAGATGACCGTAAGAACAACGTTATCGTCGATGGCACCCGCCATGGTTAAATGATTTCGAACTTTTTTTCGCTTCGCTCTAGATGCACGAGCTGAAGCTAATTGCCATGCGGTTTTAGCATGTCGGCGCTATATGCGATACAACACGCGATAGATGGACCAGTTGAGGAATGAGTTCGGTGAGCAATTTATGTCTCGTTTTAGATCGGTGAGTTGACCGGCTCGATCGTGCGATTTGATGCTTTTAGATTATTTTTTTATGGTGACATGTCGAATATTTTGTCTATGCCGATAAGTCAGTATCAATTGCAGCTTGGAAGACAATATCACACGTGCGAGATATCAACCAACATGCGCGAAAAAGTGACTCAAAATTTGACTCTCCGTATGAATCATTTAAAATATAGTCTGGGTTGACATTCACCTAAAATAATCTTTAAAAACTAAATGGCAAGCATTTATCAAGTCAAATAAAATTTTATACGTTTTTGCAATGTTCCTGTTTTTTTTTTCTTTTTTGACAATTAAAAACCAAACACTTAAAAAATCACATTTTATTTATTAATATCAACGGTGGATCCAAGCTCATTGTCCGTATATGGTGGGATCAGAGAAAGAAATGAATGAAACTAGATCGCTACGGATTATAATTAATGCACTTGGTCTGTGCATTGAAGGAAAAACCGATATTCTTTAAACAAGGGCAATCCAACAAGGAGTGTCATGAAATATGAATCAACAGACACATACATGACGTGTAAACTTTCAATAAAAAAAAATATAAAATATGTATTTCAGTGGCTCTGATCGATAAGTTTGAACATCAGTTGAGCGTCTTCGTCCGTTAAGATCAATATGATATGGTCAATGGGAAGCATGCCCGATGTACGGAACCTCAGTAGTATTTCTCCGAACCATAGGGAGGCGAGAGTGTTTTGATTGCGCCGAATATAGAGGAATGAGCCTCCTGACCTTTGCATATAATATCTTCTCTGCCGTTACGTGCGAGCGCCTGAAACCCTTTGTAAATAAAAACTGATCGGTCCATATCACTGTCATTTCAGGCCTGTAAAGTGCGTCATCAACAAAATATTCAAAAAACAAATAAGTTCTAAATCTATTCTCACCAAACACTTGTCGACTTTAAAGCCACATACAACAGCTTGTTTAAGTGCTACCTATGTAAGCCGATGACTAGCCTTGGCATTCCTACCAAACGTTGGAAAACTCTCAAAGCTCTATTAGAGTTCAAATAAGCCTGAGACATTGTATAAACGATATATTTCAAGCCCGTTCGACTGCCTGCCTACGCGGATGACATTGACATTATTGGGAGAAAGCATAAACGTCAATGAAGCGTTTGTCGCTCATATTGCATCATACCTTAACCAACTGCAACACTGAAGACGCATAACATAATAGGGCTATCTAGACCTGCATGTTGTTTGGAGATTTAGTCCACCAGACTGTAGTGCCCCATAAGCAAGTAAGTAAGCTGAGAGTATAATTGAAAACCAATTGTGAGATGACCACTAACCGCAACCACTCACCAATCATCGACTGTTGAGCGGAAGGTCTGTAGTTCAAGTCTGTCTATAGCCAAGAACATCCTATACGGAAAAACTGTGCAACAATATCAGTTGTGAATGATAGATAATCAAAAAAATGCTCACGACACTCACTTCAAAACTCATACTTTGTGTGTGCATTTCCAATTCCAATATAACACCTTAGTGACATGGAAACAAAAAAGTTACTGTGAACTAGAACCATCGCGACAAATTCAGTCGAATCTATCGAATCCTATCTAGGACAACCACCTCCGGAGAATAGAGAACCAATATCTTTGACACAAACCATCTGCATCCCGCCCAGGTTGTGTGACAAACAGTATAAGAGCGTAACCTCTTCACCCACAACGAGTGACAGTTTGATGCGATGTTAAGGCTGGCGGTTTTGTTGGAACTTATTTTTTTTAAAACGATGCTCATACATATGACGGTGTCAGTGAGTGTATTATGTTAATGAACAATGTTGACTGAGTACATGCTTGTCTGTTTGTCTGCACCACATACCGTACAACTGGTAAAACAATGGCTCTCAATGACAAATTTTCTGAACGAAATGGAGACCGAAATTGGCAGCTAGAATCACGAGGTTTAGCACTATCCTATTGAGGCTATGTTAAAAACAAACCTTACACCAGTGGTCCATAAACGAAAATGAATTATCAGAGTTGCTACCCGTATTTGAGTAGTACAACCGCAAGTATACGAGAAAGTTGTGAAAAATTTCGTCCAACGAGTGACGAGTCAAAGCAGACTTTTTGCAGATATTCAATTTCTCAGAGTTGGTACTTTAAATATAAAACTATTTCCATGGATTTAGAATGACACCCCTTATTGGATGGACTGTATATTTTAGTTACTTCAACTTATGTCACAAGTCAAAGTTGTTCGGCTTAATTGTTCGATCTCTAAATGTTTTCCCATTTACAAATTACTCAGAAGACTTAGAAGAGAAAAGAAAGTCCGAATAACAACGGAGCACTTATCTCTAAGATGCGTTCAAAAATTAACGCGAAATTCTAGTTTTTGATAAGAATTTTATTTGTTTTTCTATCTCATCAAATCTGTCTCCGTTGGAAAAGTTTGAAGCACTTCTGGAACTCTATGCTTGCGAAACTTCGATCGTTTAAGGTCGCCATTAGAACAAGCCTCATCCAAAAACAATGGCGTGGGATTTATTACGAACACTTTTCATCGTTTTCCATCGTTTTGTGATATGGTGGAGCAACCAGTGCCCGGAAATAACAAAATTCCCGATACTTTTTGAACACATCTCTTATGCATACGCACATTTATGGGATTTTATGATTCTAATTGTAAGCCTAATCAATTTTAAATACCATTGAAGAGATTAATTTACTTAATATTCGCAATATTCATAAGTTAAAACGGTTGGGCGGGAATCTGGCGCCCAACAAAGGACCTGCCCATGCTAAAAAAATGACTTGACACGGGTTATACGAGACATACAATACACTACATCTCGAAATAGTGACAGAAAGCTTAAGAAAACCAAATAGAATTTATTCAATAGCTTCTGGCTGTCATGTACCCTTTAGCAGATTAAGGTGGCATGAAGAGATGAATTTTGACATTTTTTACCACTGTGCTTCCATGCCACCGAAATGAAAACCTAAATGTAGTACTTTTCCTATGTATTGAAAGTGGGGTAATCGAATTGATTATTGATGTGGCCTAGTCAGAAGTCAACCATCAGGAAAGCAAATGCAAATTGAGAGTGCAACAACCTGATCCTGAAACCCTATGATCCGTAACCATATTGAATGTCTTTGAATGGTATTCGCAGAAGTCGGCAAGATGTCTACCTTCGACAATCGGGTGGCAAAGGATATAAAATATATGGTTGAGACCCAGGTAGAACCATCATTTATTATACCATCAAAGGAAGTATATTAAGGATTGTGAGTGTTCGTTGGAAGCCAAGCATACCCTAAAAAAAATAAAGTGGAAAAGCAAACGAACCCATTATACCCACATTATAGGCTTCTAAGTACATCCTCTTTTCCATGTATCCATATTAATATTATTTCCTTATCATAACAAATGGAATGAAAGGATTTCCCACACACAACTTGATGGGAACTCATTATGAGATGCGTGAGGACATGATACCCGGATTTACATCCTTTTTCGACATGTTTCTCGACTCGTATGTACATGGAGGCAGGAGTGGAAATAAGGAAATCCAAGGATTAACATTGCAAGGGGTAAACTAAAGTCGGGGGGATAAGTTGAATTGCGTTTATCGGCAGGCAGACAGACGCCTCCAACCGACCATGTGTATATTTGTTGCCCATTAAAAAAAACACAAAAATATTAATCTTTCCCTCTTGATTAATCACATATCGGCGGTGAAGAAGACACAACAAAAACAGAAGAATACGACATCGACAATTCCGCTCGGGGTAACCACATAACACTAATACCCGAGCAACCTAGTCATTTTAATTACGCGCTTGATAGGCTTCGTCGTTCCTCGCTCATTGATTCCATGCCTCCGCCATTCAAGCTCGTCCCCCACGCCTATCAGAAGTAGTAGCAACGTGGCAGGGCTCACTAGACTAGCTTTTCTTTGCCGAAGATATTCAAAAACAATCGGGCCAGGTTACGGACCACTCGCATACCCATATACACAACACAAAATGCTTGCCAGGACAAAACCTATAGATTCCGGAAAAAAATATCTCGAAAACAAAAAATTCACAAAATACAATATAAAACGCTGAGGAAAAAATTTGAAAAGGATATACCTAGCAGGAGAGGAATAAGCGAACAAAAAAAATCCACGAATAGGAGTATGAATTGTGTCCTGCCTCCCAGGCTCGAGGAGTATATCTACCATTTTGTTTGGATTTTTATTATCTTTTAGCTCGCGCTACTCTTGCCCGGTGAATGAATGATGCGTGTACGGCGACACTAGGAAGCATCTCATCCACAAGAGTTGTTGTCGTCATCGTCATCCACATAACTCGTCCTCGTCGCCGGTGTCGGTGGTAGTCGTCCATCCATCCAATCGCACAAAACCAGAAACGTATGAGTTGACATAACAAAAGCCGGTATCAGCCCCTTTGACGGAAACAGACTTGGACAGTACGGATAGGCAAAAAAATATCTCCTGACGGTGCGCGCTTTCCACTACCCCCCCAATTCGAAACCCTTTCTTTCAATTTTTGATTTTTTATTCCGTTGCTGCCTATTCTACCACCAAGAGGCGACATTCGACTATACGAGTACATACATCCATTCGACGGGAATGACTAGAACGACGACTAGGGCTACTATTCAAGTCCTTTTGGCGATTTCTGCTAAAATCAATCAAAAAATGCTCCTTGATTAAAACTGGAGTGAGATAGAGTGCTTCTACAAGAGATTTGTTTATAATTTCCTTTTTTTTTCCAGCCTTCATTCTGGTCCTTTTCTGTTTCCCCATACATCTGTAGTAGCATAGTATTCTAGTATTCTTTGGTTAGTAGAGCAGTCGAAACTGAAACCGAAACAGAGGTTTAGATGATGACTCTTGGCAACGTATTGTTTTCTTGAAACAAAACAATGAATAACGATTGCTTTTTTATTTCCTGTATTATGGATGGAGGCCCCTAACCCTGACCTGGAGTCGGTCTTTCCAAGTGCACGACGATTGAAAATAAAAAGCAAACCCTTTAATTTTGATTCTTTAAGACACTTGGCGGGTCGCATGTGCTTGGGGAAGGCGCGGAACGATACACTGTATTTAATATTCACAAAGCCCGAGGGTGATTGGATTTCTTTTTCCCGCCACTTCTACAATTTTAAAGGAATTCGGAGGTTTTTTTTAGTCTTGTCTACCAGACGAATTTTGTTAAATTAGATGTGTAATCCTTTATGAGAAAGTTTATGTTTTAAGCCTTTTGTCTGTAGTTTAACCTGGCCTGAAGGTCGTTTGGGCTATAGTTATTTTCTAATTTACATCACTCACTATTGCATAATAGGAGCATAATTCGCAAGTTTTATAATCTGTTTAGAAATCTGATCCGAATCTGAAACAATTGACAAATAGAAACAGCGTTCAAAAAGTAACAGGAAATGAATTGTTTTTCAGACTGTATTGGTTTGATTTGGGCGATTTTTTCCTTACACTATTTGTAAACATATCTGTATACTGCTAGAGACAATGATTGTTAATTTACAATCAGCTATCAATAAAATTAGCCTGCTGAGGGGAACCATCACGAAATGAAATTTTGATTACCGAGTTTTTGCGAAACTCGAACCCCGTGTGACTTTTTCTGTTCACAAAAATAATTTATTTACTACCTTAGATGGTGCTACAGTTCAGGGTATATCTACACCAAGACCTCAACCCACAACCCTCTTCAGCTGGCACGATATCTAGCCAGCTGCTGCCAGTGCCCCAAGGTCAGTGGGTTGAGGTCCGTTTCCACCTACGAGCACTACTTCTCTGCTGTGTTTTCATTTCGGTTACGAATCGATAGCTCTTCAAACAAGACGAAAGTGGTATCAATCCGCTCTTGATGACCAAATATCGCCTTACTATATCGTTCTTGGTTCTATTTTTTCCTCCCCACTTTGATGACACAGATGGGGCCAAATATTACGCGCAGATTTTTGCCTTCTATTCAGTCACGCGCCTTTCATCTGACTTTCATAGAGGAAAACTGGGATGATCAAGAATTTGTAAAGATTCACCTTAGAGTCCAAAGAAACAGTGCTCAGGTCAAGGAAATCCTTTGTTTTGGCCAAAACATCGAGCCAAGACTTTTGCCGCTTCATTCACTTCTGACTCTGTTGGTCCAATCAAGCAATCGTACCTCTCGCATTGATCCGTGATTCCGACAGGTTGAAAAAATCACATGATAGCCGTAATTCTGTGACTCATCCTTTTTTTTAACCGCGAAAGTCTCTGTGGGTTCATTACCATTGGGGGTGGTCGTCGTGCGGAAGGTCTGTAGTTCAAGTCTGTCCATAGCCAAGAACAATTCCTATTCGGAAAAACTGTGTAACAACATCAGTTGTGAATGAGAAGTGATAAAAAAAAAAAAAAATGCTGACGAAAGCATGACACTGGCAGTATAAGAAAAATGTATACACTGTGTGTATATTTCCTTAATGACATGGAAACAAAAAAAGTTACTGTGAACTACAACCAACTCGACAAATTCAGTCGAATCTATCGAATTCCATCTAGGACAACCACCCCCGGAGAGTAGTGAACGTACATCTTTGACACAAACCATCTGCATCCCGTCCAGGTTGATGTCGACCGTCGATGGACTTATAATTAGAAATTTCTGCTAGGTGGTGGCTTGTTGAAAAAGAGCAGTTCAGAAGCGGCAACTTTGATAACACTTTGACAACGATTCTTTTATGCAGAGTACATAGAGTTTTGAGGGAGCTTAAGGGGGGCATGACCGGCAAAGATCGTGGCGGCCCCTTACGACTGCAGCCGAAATAAAATGCTGACGATCTTGCTTGACTCAACACGGTCGATGATGGTTAATCGGAAAATTCGAATATCCAGCACGCTGGAGGTGTGTCTGACGATCATAATGTGATCAATTTAGTTGATTGCCCCTTGTGGATCCTAAGATATGGGAATCGTGTGTTGCCTATTTAAAAAATATCGTCCGGGCAAAAAGTCCAATAGCTCAAACCTGTTTTTCGACGTGGTATTGTATAGGCTCTGCTTACTTGCAATTTTTCAAAGATGTCCTTCTGTCTCAGGCTCATATTAAAATTTTCCAGAAAGATTTTGGTATAAAACCGAAGGATTAAGCTTATGTTCTGTTTAGAAGGTGAAAGAAGTTAACCTTGAATCGATCGTACTCTGTGAAGGATTAAGTCCATTTGAACTTATAAAGAGTAAGCCACCAAATGATGAATTAACTTCGACTCACTTATGGCACTTTACGGCGAAATTAAGAGGTTGACCTATGTATATTTATAATAAAATTTAAATTACGCGCCTTTCGACCATCACATAACACTCATCGATCATTTTGCTCCTCGGATGACCACATGCATTGGAAGTCGTAGTGGTCACATGGACGATGTGGTGGATCCTCATTGTCATAGCCCTATTAAAGGACCAGGATTTTACAAAAAAAAAAATCAATAAGTTCGTAGGATGGCACACAGATGTCGCCACTATTGAAAAATGCATTTCATTTTTAGGGAGTACCAACCTTCAAACGATACATGTCATTTTATGAGCTGACGTTTAGTTCGCGCCTTAATAGGGAAGTTTAGAATATGCTTCAAGCAAAGCAATAGCTGGAAAATAAATAGTTATTCGGAATCATTGAAATAAATGTATCACTCTTGAAGGAGACGAATAAAGTAAAATTTTGCTTAAACGTTGCTTATTTATTTTTATTTACTTATTTAAAGTTAATGAAAGCTGTTAACATCTTAAACTGAGACTTGTATTGTTAAGTTAAAAATATTGCTTATTTAAGAAAATACGTTTCCAAGGGAGGGAATTGCAGAGGGAAGACAGGCAGGTGTGGAAATCGAAATTGCATGCTAGTAATAGGTAACGAGGTAAGGGAAATAATGGTACTAATCTAAGGCGACGTGTATAAGTATAAAGGGAGACCATTTCCAATAATCCACGACTTTTTTAAGAGTCTGCATAACAATGAGTTTAAGCCTATCTTCATGTGGTGGCAGGTTGAGGATATTTGCCCACGGGCGACCGCGACCGATTTCATTCCGAGTGAAAGACAAATGTGGAAACCAAACCTGGGTAGCATATTCGAATAAGGTTCAAGCGAAAGTTATGTATGAGTGCAGTGATTTAGTGACATAGGAAGTTAAGCCGCCTATCGCAAGTGATATCAAGATCACGTATTTCGCTGACGCAAGATATTGTTTCATTATTGAAAGTATATTGTCTTGGACGTAAGGGAACACGTCTACGAGAGAAAGTAACTGCCTGGCGTGTACTGATATTAGGTTCTAAAAAGTCTTTACTACACCAAATGTAAAACGAATTCAGATCCTACTGCGAGGCAGAGTGATTTTCCCATCATCATAAGTACATCCGAATTCTTGAAAAAAAAAACAGGTAAAATAGAAATCAATGGTCCAACGTGACTACCTTGTGGTACACCGGCTCATTAGGTATGATTTTAACCAGGAAAGGAACAGGGTTGGAAAACTGAATGCTTTAAGCTTCAGATAATTATCTGATGATTAATCTTATCAAAGGCTTTACTATAATGGGTGATGAAAACACCAATATTTTTATATTTCTCTAGCCCAGAAAGAGTTTAGGAGACAAATTCGGTGAGGTTGATGGTAGTTGATGTGCTCTTTAAAAACCAGTTTTGCTGAGATCAACAACATAGGAATTGTAAAAAGCTTAGTCATCGGACGATGGCTTTTCCCTTTTTTAAGGGTTGGGAAAGCTGTTCGAATTCTTACACATTGTAGGGAAAATAGTAGTGGAGAGAGAGTGGCTATAAGGCGCTTAGAAAGTTAGTTGACACACCATTTTCAAGAAACATTAAAGAAGCTGAAAAACGAAGAAAGACTATCAGATTTTCCTTAGGCATTAATAAATTGATGAAACCGCCTATGATCGCTGATCAGGCTCCTTAGCATTTTGGTGAGGTCAAGTGACTCACAGCGATTGGGAAAACGGAAATAAGCTCCTTTGTAAATTAATTAGTCCGAAGTGGTTGCGAAATTAAGTATGAACGCCAGGACAAGTGTGTATTAGACAATTAAAAGCTACCGCGCAAAACGCTTCCAGCATTGCCAATATGGGTATTTTTATCAAGGAGAGTGTTGATGTCGAAGTTGCTAAGCAGATTCTTAAGTTTAGTGAAGGAATCGGGCCTTGGTGGCAGCTAGAGAGACTTTAAAACATGAGAAACTAGACCGTTTCGCAATAGGATTTGGGCGAGAAGAATCAGTACTCCAAATGAGTGCAATCAAATTTGGCTACTGTATCTTTTACTTTATTGAAATTACGATAGGATGCCCCTCGGCCATATAGCCTGTTTCTGCCATAGCCAAAACTACTTGTAAAGCGGAACTCGTTTAATTCCGGAAAGGACCCAGCAAGAAATTCCTTCCATCATGGAGACAAATGAGGATCAATCGATTAAAATCGAGATAAAATCAAAAAAACTATGTTATACTACCACAAGTCTACGAATCATCTAAGTTGGAAATCATTGGGAATCTCCACATAATTTCAAAATGGTTGTTATTCAACAAAGGCCTTCGATAACGTGCTCTGAAGTCTAATTTCACTTAATGACCTTTTGCATCACCTTTTCCAGAAACCTACGTGCGAGTGATCATGGACATGTAACTACAAGAGAGCAACGACAAGAGTAAGATGCACCGCAGGAGTCACCGAAGAGTTCGCAATCAAAGTCGGTGTACACCAAGGGGGCGTCCTCAGCCCACTGCTCTTTATAGCAGTCCTTGATTGCTTGCTTGAAGGAAAAGTGACGGACCCATTGGGGCACATTGGTGCACCAGCTATTCTTTGCTGACGATGGAGCCATTATAAGTGATGATCAGGCGCTCCTACAACGAGCACTTGATGTGTGGGTGGACATTTTTGAGGGACACGGGTATCGTATTAGTTCAAAGAAGACAGAGTATCTGTGCTGCCCGTTCTCTGACCCTCATCAGCCTATTCCAGACATTTACTTGAATGGAAGAGTGCTTCCCAAGTGTGAAAAGTTTAAATATCTGGGATCTATGATTAATAAAGAAGCAACTTGTGATGACGACATCAACCATCGCGTAAGCGTAGGGTGGATGAAGTGGCGGGAAAGCTCCGCCATCTTCTGTGATCGAAAAATGCCCCCTAAGCTGAAAGGTAGGCTCTACACTTCAGTTGTACGTCCGGCGCTCACATACGGTTCACAATGCTGGACAATGCACAAAAAGTATGAGAACAAATTAACGGCAGCTGAGATGAAGATGCTTCGCATGACAGCGGGAGTAACAAAGCGTGACAGAATTTGAAGTTCAAAGATCCGAGGAAGCCTCCACGTAAAAGAAACCATCACAAGAAAGATAAAGCGCGACCGACTCAGTTGGTATTGCCATGTTCAAAGGAGAGATCCTTTGAACCCCGTCCAAAAGGCGATATCAATCAACGTTCCAATTTCAACACGCAAAAAAGGCAGGCCGAAAAACAAACAAATGCAAAAACACCAGCATTTGATTGGCCTCAGCGATGAAGTAATCCCAAACCGGGAAGCCTGCCGCTACTTTCTGAGGTCAAACCGGCGGACCAGTACGAATGCAGTTAAGTGGGAAGGTTATGGTCCTACACTTCTGACCATAACGACGCCGGGAAAAAAGGAAAAAGGAAAGGAAAAGGAAAGGACCTTTTGCATCACAATGTCCGGTAATTACAATCAGTGTGTTGGAGAGGGATTTCCAAATTGCTAGCTTTATCTACGGTATTAGAATCAAGTAAGGCTGTTGCTACTGTGCAACTGCTTCTTCAGCGTACTCTAGATTTAATTAAGCTTCGTAAGAATGAAACGGCGGTCTAAAGTATACCGACTGCAGGTACCTAATCCAGAAACGAGAAGAACGGCATTATTAGGCCCGGAAACCTAAAGTTCAGGAGGACAACCATAAATAAGAAAAGTTCGATCATTCCTTTAATTCCAATTACTTAAAGCTGACAACCTCTCCTGAATTTCCCACAACATACCTGACCTTGCCCAATCATAATCAACAGCCTCAGCACAGTACGCACCACCATAAGCCGCCAAATAATATTTAGTACATCAAACGCAAGAAGACAACCACAAGCAAAAAAAAAATAAAAAATCAATACACCCAAAACGATCCCATAAAACTGCCGAACCCTGCCTCCCCAAATGCCGCCTACCAACGCGCAAAATATTGATTCAAGAACACCGCACATAAACCCATACGTTCACTTAGAATACATAATAAAGTATCATGTTCCTATCTCACCTCCCTTCCCGCCATACCATCCCACCCCCGCTTACGGTCCGCACGCACGCATCACCATACCGACAGTGAAAGAAAAAGAAAAAGCCGAAGAAAAAGAAAAAGGTCTCATAACAACATTCGCAATAAAAACAAATCTCACCTTGTTTGAATAAATTCAATGAATGAAAAGCAAAGCATAAACAGATACAACTCTCCACACAGCTGACAGTCATCAGACATGTCATACACGTATACATGAGTATAATAAAATAATAAGACTCGTAAAAACCACCCCCAATCATCGTGTCGACAATTGGAACAGAAACGGCCCATTTAGTGCCCGCCAAAAAATACCGGAAAACAACGACCAGAAATCAAAATGTTCTCTCGTCTTTGACTGAGTGATAAGCAAACCACGAACGAGCAAGCGAGGGCGCCAATGCGGTCACACCGGAGAAACAACAAGAACCCAAAAAAAAGAAAAAAAAAAGACAACAAAACAAAACGTAAACATACATAAATTATCTAGCAAGGACATTGAACCTGGCCGGAGGAAAATGCGTGCCACCCCATCCACGCACCGATTTACGAGGATGCCCACCCCTCCTCGCCCAAAAGGAGTAAATTGTATCAAGAGGTCTCCTTTTCTAAACAACCACACTCACTCACACGCGTACACATTGTCGTAAGACGTCGCACGATAACGAAGGAAACGAGTGGGTGGAAGGCGCAAAACAAAAAAAAGACAAACGAGCTGCCTCGAAAAAATACAAATACAACGCACTCAATAACCCAAAGAACCAAAAACATTATCGTCGCCATCAGCATCATCATCACTCCGTATTCTCTGCCCTTATTCGCCTCATCCGCCTCCTCCTTCCTTTTCCTTTCCTTCGTTTTTTTTTTTTTTTTTTAATGATATAATAAATGGTACTGCGTACACGTAACGCGACGCTTCGCAATGGAGATGGTAGAGACGATGCCCGAGCGAAGGGTCTTCTACTATAATATTTTTTCCTTCTCGTCGCGCTTTTATTGTGTTTTTCTTCTTCTTATTTGTATGTTCTACATCGCTACTACGTTACGTACGTACGCAGTCCTTCCGTCGAATTGTTGTGTTCCCACCTTCACTGTGATTATGAAATCAGGGAAAGGTCGTCGAACGGGAATACCGAAAATCAGTACATCTTTAAAGAAAATAAAAGACAAAATCACGCACAGGAAGTTTCGCAGAATCAACAGCGGCGCGGCGGTGGCGGTGAAAAGGAAGCAATATCCCAATTTGTGCTTAGTGATGCTAACATATTCCCCATTTCCCATTAACTCACTCTCTCCTTCTTCACTCAACGAGTGTGAGGTTGGTGTCCGAGCTTTAGTACAATACACCACCCTCTCGTCGATTATGGGCAGTTGGGAAGGACGAGTTCATCATTAACCGGTCGTTGGTGCTCGACTCGCGGACGTCAAGGAGTAACGAGTCCGGAAATAATTATTAAACTTGAACGCGAGTAACCAGCTGCTGCCAGCAAGCCAACGTTTCAATTATGGAAAGGAATCGAGTGTCGTTATTTTAAGGCTTGCGTAGGCTTTATGGGAATAAAAATACTTTCTGACGATAAACATTGGGAATGGTGTCCGTTCTAAGAAAAATTAGTACGCCTCATGGAGAAATGTTAACTCTCTTAAAGGAGGCGATGGGATATATGTATATGAAACGAGTAACTCAGGGTGAAGGCCAATGACTAATCACTGACACCCTAACTAGGGTCATAAGTGAAAAAACCGCTTTTTGACGAAAGAACGCAATTTTGATCAATGACTTCAAGCATTGCGATTTGAGCCCTTTCACCAATTTTTCTGAGACGTCAGAAGAAATAGAAATCTAAACAATCCATGGCTGATAAAAAGAGGCTCCCCCCATTCGACTACTACAGGGTGAGCCATTTAAGCCCTAAATTTCTGGCAACCGCATCTACTTATGACAGCCCGCGTCCAAAGTGTCAATTCACCATAATGAGCGGTTTTCCTGAAGCTTCGTATCCAAAAACTGTATTTGCCAATTGTCTATCGTGCAAAATACCCAGTCAGCAAAACGCTTTAAGAGCACATTTCCACCAGAACCTATATCACCACCGGCAATCATGGCAATATCAGTCATCAAGACCGACGTCGCCCGGGGCGGTCTGATGTGATCATTGATGCTATACAGGCTAGCGTTGAAAGACCACCGACAATATCGAATCATCGGCGTTTTTCGCAGTTGGGCATCCCTCGCACGTCTCTCTGACGTGATGAACCGCAGAACAACATTCAATTAACGCGTCGATTTTAACCGATCGAGCAGCTACGCCGCTTGGATTATGCGAATTTCGCGGTTGTGTTTTTTTTTTAAATAATACCAAAAAATTGTTATCACATGGGACAAGACGCCACGCAGTCTTAAGCCGTATACCGGGAAAGAACTTTATTAGAATTTATCACGCGAAAATGCTCACCTTCGTTGCAGAGATATTGATTTTCAATTCACCAATTAACCATTTTCAAGGAACTGCTTCCACAAGTTTGAAGAATGGGTTGCTTAAAAAAAATCGGAGCAAGTAAGACATAACAGTCTAGAAGCTACTGGTCAATGGTATGGCTATGAGCTGTCTAAATCTAATCATACAAAATCGATATGCGTACCGCAAGGAACGATAAACCGAGAAAGCCCCACACCACATTAATGGACACGTAGAGGCCAACTTAAATTCAAAGGACATCGGAGGAGATGGTTTAGCTACGACTCGATCACGAGAC
This sequence comes from Merodon equestris, assembly GCA_958301585.1. Taxonomy (NCBI): domain Eukaryota; kingdom Metazoa; phylum Arthropoda; class Insecta; order Diptera; family Syrphidae; genus Merodon; species Merodon equestris. The sequence continues at coordinate 36,395,186 of OY284416.1, read as the reverse complement.
TCCCATATCATAGAAATGTCCCATCAACCATTGGGTTGGACAATGCACAAAAGCCGTATTATCTCAACCATATCAGCCTCAATGAGTGTCAGCAGTAAAAGGATGCAGATCGGGGTCGTTTCTATGGTCGATTGCCGCGAGCTACTTTACATGCCAACCAATCTCGAAGGCCTTATGGTCATGGTCACAAACAGATGTAAAGTAAACGCCTGTGGATCAGATGGGGGATTTATACATTACACTACGAGTAACAAAGACAGTCTAAGGACCATTGCCTAGTATATCCCTAGTTACGCTAAACGGTGCAAATATTGGTTTTCCAGAAAAAGTTAGGTATGTAGGTACTGACCTCAACTCAACTAGAACTTCAATATACTCGTACATAACTTCAATAGCCATAACCTGGGTGTTCAACCTTCAAGTAATCTTCTAGTTATACTCTCATATGATCAAATTGAAAGGTGACATATCAATTGAAATCGTAGGACTATATCGATTCGGACTTTTTGTTTTGTAGGTTGGAAGATCTCCATAAATGATCTCCATTTATTTGGCTTGTGTTTTGTAAATAACTAAAAGTTAATTGGATTCTACTGCAAAGGAAATTGAGGATGTTGCACAAGTCCTTTGGTAATGAGACGAACAATTCCAAGAAGACTGAGGGAGTGTTGAAAGTATAATATATGGTTTCCAATCGACAAAAAACATCAACTGTCAACGTCAACAGTCAACGATTTGCTGCTTAAAAATAATAATCGATGACACCTTGATATTGCCGGCTAATCGTATGGATCAAAGACCATTTGGGCCTCAGACGTGTTTAATTTCGTTTGGATCCAAAATCACTAATTTTTTTAAGAAATGATTTATGACAATGACCGTCGATGAAACTCATCATGAAATATGATTTAGGTCCGACCTGGGCCGACCTTTTAACTAGTCAATAAAGTCTATAAAAGAGACGAACTCGAGAACACTGTTTCGAGTCCACGCTGAACTGAGTGCCATTTCTGAAATCGAGTTTGGCAACTGTTCTGAGAATTAGGGAAAAAAAAGTAGTACACCACGATAATGAGACCTATCATCACCTATGACTCTGTGATGGGAAAAGGCCCGTCAAAAAACTAAAGACATTACAGGCTGATTAGACTTGATATGCATATAAAAAAAAAATAGCTATATGCAGTGCAATAAGGCAGCTTGAAAAGACTATCAAGCCATATATAAATGAAGATCAACATCATCAAATATTTGAAATTCTGATCTCAAACCATTCAACCCGGGAAAGTTTCGATCCCTTGAAAAATGTCAAAGGCTTTAGATAGTAGACAGACCGGAGGTATAACTATAAAGATAAACCTTACCAACAACCAGACAACATTAAAAGCCTTGAGCTCATATAGCGGGAGCTCAAAATCCTTTGACGACTGTAATTATGTTCTGTAGGACTTAACAAAGTCAAACTTTGGTTAGGTTCGTGAACATAGAGGCATCAGTGGCAAGGAAATTGCAGATCTTTTAGCCAAATGTAGATACAGTGCCGTTCGAAAAATGTTGGTCAAGCATTTTATTAAATTTTTCGGGCGCAGTTCTTGGAATTTATGAGGGGGTTTTTTTGCACTAGGTAGCAAAATGTCGTTCAAATATTGCATACAAATCGATGTTATCATGAAGAGGTGCATTTAGCTCGTGATAGCAGTCCGAAACCAACGGAAATAATTTAGTGAAAAAAAAATTCGAAAAAATCACTTCGGAGTGCCAAGCTAATATTTTGTGTCTGTCACGTCCCAATCTGACAATACCTGAAATTTCTAGAAGACTAAATGTTGCTCAACAAACTGTGGCAAGGAATTAAAAAAAATATCGTGAGACCGGGACTACAGCAGAAAGAAAGGCTCAGGGAGGCCAAAAAAGGCGACCCCAGTGAAAGATCGTGTTTTGCTGCTGTACAGCCATCGGCATCAGTTCAAGACTTCGGTGGATCTTAAAAACGATCTGTGTCGAGCTACAGGAAAAATTATTTCGTCAAGCTCATGAAAGCTGGACTTAGAACAATCAACCCAGTACTGAGGCCGGATTTTCCAAAAAGAATCAGAGAAAAAGACATGTGGAACAATGTTATCTTTTCTAACGAAAAGGATTCTTGCGCGAAGAGAACCAAAGGAAAGACTGAGCTCTGAAGGCATCTTACTGAAGGTGTGATGGTCTGGGGATGCTTCTCTAGAGATGAAAAAGGTGGAATGGTCTTTCTAGAATCGAAAGTCACTGCAGAAGTTTACCTACGGATTCGGGAAAATGTATTAGAGCCCTCTGCGCTGGAGCTTTTTGGTGACACTCGTAGATTAATTTATCAACAGGACAATGTCCTTGCCATACAGTCACAAATGTAAGTATGAACTTGTTTTCTTTTAATTCGAAAGATTTTTTCAAGCTTTTAAATAAGCTAAAACTTTAATGACTGAAAATAATATTTACATTTTTTCCTTTATTTCTTGGTACTTCGAAGGAAATAACGTCGTTGTAAAGGTTGTTTTTTATAGAGGTATAGAACTTTGAAATGGAATAAAACAAAGATGTTTTTTTAGATTGACATGAAATTGACTTTATTCGAAAGATAATCTTCTAACATTATAATTTAAATACAATTTCTGGCATATGACCGCCCAAATAATAATGTTAGAAGATTATCTTTCGAATAAAGTCAATTTCATGTCAATTTAAAAAAATCATCTTTGTTTTATTCCATTTCAAAGTTCTATACCTCTATAAAAAACACCCTTTACTAAGTTGGCCTAAGTTAAGATAGGTGGAAAAAATGACATTTGTCCAACTTGAATCGGGATTTCGTCAAGTAAAGAATACCATTCAATTCTTGATCAAACCCTTTAACGATATCGAATGACGTGTATACCTACCAGGATACTGCAGTCCAGGACTTTACCTCAATAAATGATGAGAGTAAAGAAAATATAGAAGGTGAGCGAACAGATGGTGAAGCAGTCAAGTGTAATTTACTGAATTGAATTTGTTTAACCTTTTTGACAGATGTCAAGTACAAAGTTTGACAATTTAAGTCATGAAGTCGTTTACCAGGCATGTTTGTTTTTCAAACTTGTTAAGAAAATTCGTAAATTTTGCGATTGACACAATCGCCCTAGTGAGTGTCGGAATTCATGCAATGATTAAGCTCTTTGAGAAAACTGGTTCGGTACCGGGTCAAATTCCACATCAACATTCTCGGACAGCACGTTCGAAACTGTCCAGGCACCTCATTTCGTCGCCGAAGTCAACAACTGAGCTTCACTTATGGCACTTTACTGCGAATTTTAAAGGTTGGTCTTCATTTAAAATTCAAATTACTAAGTCGCCGATTTCATGTGAATCACGTTTTTGGATAGATGAGTAAATAATTGATTTTCTCAAATTCGGGCCTCAGAAAATCCGAAGGAAAAATACTGTGTTGGGCAAAGGGGGGTCCGTTAAGTACTTAGCCTACAAAAGAAAAACAAAAATTTTGGAGAAATGGCGATTTATTTTTCAATATAGTCTCCTTTTAGCTCGATACACTTGACCCAGCGATGCTCCAACCGTTCTTTAACCCGTTTGAAAAATACGTTTTCTCGTGTTCTGCAAAGTAGGCCTCTGTGGCGGCGATGACCTCCTCATTCGACTGAAATGTCTGCCCGGCGAGTGACTTTTTCAAGTTTGGAAACAAAAAGAAATCGCACGGGGCCACGGTGGATGGGCAGCAGTTCGTAGCCCAATTCGACCAATTCGGCAGTGGCGAGGGCGGAGGTGTGAGCGGGTGCGTTATCTTTTTCTTCGCCAAGTGGGGCCGTTTTTTCTTCAATTCGGCGTCGAATCGGCCCAATCATTTGGCATTGTACAGCCCTGTTACCGTTTTGCCCTTCTCCAGGTAGTCAATAAGGATCACACCTTGTGAATCCCAGAAAACGGTGGCCATCACCTTTCCGGCCGATGGGATAGTCTTCGCCTTCTTCGGAGCACGTTCGCCGGGTGAAGTCCACTGTTTCGACTGCTCCTTGGTCTCTGGTGTGTACCAGTGGATCCATGTTTCATCGACTGTCACGAAACGACGCAGAAATTCCTTCGGATTGCGCTCAAACAGCGTCAAACACTGCTCTGAAGTGGTCTCACGGTTGCGCTTGTTGCCCGCAGTGAGCAAACGCGACACCCATCGCGCCGACAGTTTTCTCAGGCCCAAAATTTCATGCAGGATATGACCCACGCGATCTTTTGAAATGCCTACTGTCTCAGCTATCTCGCGCACCTTCAATCGACGGTCTGCCAATACGAGATCGTGGATTTTTGTCACGTTATCCTCCGTGGTAGCCGTTTTCGGGGCACCTGGACGTGGCTCAACAAAAACCGACGTGCGACCACGTTGAAACTCGTTAAACCAATTTTTGATAGTCGCCATTGAAGGAGAAGAGTCACCGTACACAGCATCCAAACGCTCTTTGATTTCGCCGCGCGATTCCGAAAACAAGAATCGAATCACCGACCGATATTGCTCTTTTTCCATTTTTCTTAAATCCGCGGACACTCCCACATTTCCACACACGGTCAAAACAAAACTATGAGTCCGATGCGGCTGAAATTTCGACAGTAGCCGTCTACTAGAATGTACTACGCGATAGTAAGTTGCTTTTGCGATACTGGCGGTGAGGCTAAGTACTTATCGGACCACCCTCATATGTGCTGGCAGCATCTTTGACTTTTTTTGAATATGAGGCTGGAGGGGCAGCTACAGTGAATGAAGAGTGCTTTCGCAACATATTGAACGACTATTTTCCTTCTAGAATTTAATAAATTAATCCATATCTTCAAAACCTCAATTCAAAAAATCAATTATGAAATTGAAGACCGTAGTATTTCGGTTTAAGAAGTTGATTGGCTTCTAAGGGCATGCAATTGGCACCCTTAGACTTATTTCTGTTTAGCTATTTGGAGGGTAAGGTTAATAGCACAAATCAGGACCTCGAACATCACGTCCAAACCGAAATTGCATCATTTTGAATTTCGGATGATCGTCTGCAACGCAGGTTTGAATTTAATGTTCATGCCTCAATTACATACATACGTCCAAACGAACTGCTATCCGAGACTGTAAATGTATGTCGTAGAAGTCCGAAGGCCCATCCATCAACAAAATGCATGCTCTGCAAAAAATTTGGCCGCCGCAAGTTATAATGTTGGGTAAGATCTAAATCTATTAATTTTACGCCGGCACAGCATTTGGGGAAATGTTAGCGGATTTTTCGGCCTCAAATCAAAGATCAGGTGTGGAAAAAGAGCGATTTAAACAAGACAGTGGCACATCTCACAGAGAATGACTTGTTTTGGCAAAAACCTAGACGAAGTATTTCAAGTTTTGGGGATGTGATCTGGCCACTAGGATAGTGTGATTTGTCGTGTTTGTTCACACAATCCTCAACTTCTGGACGCTTTCAAAACGAACAAGTTAGGGCCGATTTTTTTACGAAATTCGTCGAAAAGTCATCGAAAATTAACTTGTCATATTCGAATCCTACAAGAACTTGCGTTAAAGACATTTAAACAATAATATATTGTACTATATATCGTTCGAAATGGTAAGATCCAGGCAATAAATTGAAAGGAAAATTTGATCGAAATCTGACTCATAAATGTGTTTTATTTGAAATAAACTTTCGGAATGATAAACTGGATAACTCTATATTAGTAAAGGAATCGAAATATTAATGGTTCAAAGACTTGACATTTTAAATATTCAATATACTGCTGTTATTGAGGTTGCTAATAAAACTAGACTTCACGAGGGATATAAGCATGATCAAAAGGGTCGTGAGGCGTCGTTGAAAATGACGACTGATCTGGACACCAGCTCGTCAACAAACGATTGAAATCTGATCGAAATCGAAAATTCACATCACTTTCTGAAGGTTTTATTGAATGCCTCCGTCACTTATTACATAACAACTTTCCCAATCCTTTTCTCAATGGCTTTCCAGCTAAAGTCCTTACCGACATTGAGGAAAAAAGTGAAAAAAGCCATTAATTTGAAAACAGGTCTGGAAAGACTTCGCTGTAATAGTTCTTAAAGCATTAGTCTTAGGTTCATTCTGTCATTTTGTCAATACATCCTTTCTTAAAACACCTGTCTGCATCGAAGTCCTAAATCATAATCATTATACGTAGGAGTTGTCTCCGTGCCAATGGGGAAAAAAAGAAAGAACCCAGAAGTTATGATGCCATTGCCATAAAATTTGGCAAAGAAAACGCACAGAAACCGAAAACCTAAGTGAGCCGTCTGAGACATGTGTTTGTTGTGGTGGTCGAGGATGAGATGAAGCTGAAACATACATAAGCATATGAAGCTGCACGGCACGTTTCATACCCTACCCCCCAGGTCGATGGGTGGTGAGAGACCAACTACCCCCGGCGAACCCGAAAAAAGAATAAAAAGAAATACAACAAACAAACCCGCCACATTGACGTCTGGCTTTTGGGTACGCGCGACCATGAATTGAATGAAACGACCACCAAAAACGACTACGACGGCGGCTAAGACACCGATGACGAAGACGACGACGACGAAGATGGCTATGATGATGACGACGGTGACGATAATGATGATGATGATGGCAAAAATACCATCAAATAAAACGGGATGAAGATTACTTAACACCAATGGCTGAGAGTAGATTCAGCATGCCTCTGTAATCTTTTATTTTTATTTATTTCCAGTTCTTGGCCTTTTTTTTTTTTCTCGTGCGCGCTCCCCATACGAGCTTAGTACCGCGGAGCAGGAGTACGTCATGTGTGCGAGGAAAGCACCTTCTAACCTTGTGTCTTAATTTTATTGTATTTTCGTCTCCTTTTCGTTATTTCCGCTTTTTTTTTCCTTTCGTTTTCATTCTGATGAGATCGCGAGAGAGCGAGCGTTTCACCGGTGGGAGAGGGTGGGACGCATATATCTTTTTCTTTAGATCTTCCTTTGGGACTTTTCTTGGGTTTCCTTCGTTTTTTTTTTCTCTTTTTTTCTTCTCTAAGGGCAAGGCCACGTCAAAAAAGAGGGAAAAAAAGCGACAAGAATGAAAGATTTTATATTTCCCTTTGTTCCTTTGGGTTTTTTTGTGGGTCATATGGACTACATGTTCATAGTGTGGGGGAGAGAAAGGGTGCGAGAGAGATTCCGAGGAAGGAACTATTTACGAAATTGGGTCATTATATAGCGAGGCAGGAGGGAATATCATCCGAATATAGGTCAGTTAGGTTGGTTCAGATGGTGGTGTGTAATTGTTTGTTTTGGTTGCCATTTGTTTGTATCTTTTATGGGTTTTCATGCAAACAATCGACGGCATGGATTAGTCGAGTTTACTGACTAGGCAATTATGTCTCTTTATTACCAGGTATGAGGGATGAGACCGATTCGGCCTTCAAATTTATGCTTTCCTTTGCAAAATAACTCTGTGGAAGTGACGCATTAGAAGTTAATATTGGCAGAAACATTTCCAAATAAGTCGTGAAGTCGCGTAAGAGATATCGAGCGCACTAGGCATTTCAGCATATCAGCAACTCATGAAGACGTAAAAAAGTCTTCAAAGATGTTGGCATGTCAACTGGTTCACGCCGTGGAATTCTCTCGCATATTTCGGGTATGCAATGTGTGGCAGTGAAATTTGCCACAAGACTATTGAATTTCGAACAGAAACAGCAGCGAATGAAAGTCATTCGGAAGTCAATATAGGTCAGGGTTATCTAAAACCTGCCCCACAGCACGGAATTACGGATATGACGATGTTTATTGTCAGACCTACGCAATTGGCACCCGAAGCGAATATATAGAGGGTATCCCACTTCATTAGGAAGAGTACACATCTCCTACCGAGGCGATGTGTTTCCTTGCTTAATATAAAGCTATAATAATACCAGAATAGTTTATGATCTATTCCGGTATTAAGTCACCATGTCAGCAAACCTCATTTCTGGTAGAATGGGTATGCCTTAGGCAATACAAGAGGTGCCTATGCCCTCGAGAAAATGCACTGTTTGGTGCGGCTTATGGTCCGGCGGAATCATTAGCCCGTATTAATTCAAAGATGACCAGGAGGACGACGTCAATAGTGCCCGCTATCATTCAATGATTTCGAACTTTTTTGCCCCAAATGCAAATGGTTTGAGTCGGAGATGTTCGTTCACTACTCTCCGAGGGTGGTTGTCCTAGATAGAATTCGAGAGATTCGACTGAATTTGCCGCGTTGGTTGTAGTTCACAGTAACCTTTTTCGTTTCCATGCCATTAAGGTGTTATAATGAAATGCAAACCCAGAGAGTGAATTTTGAAGTGATCTTATACCGTGAGTGTTATGTCTTCGTCAGCATTTTTTGATCATCTCTCATTAACAACTGATGTTTTTGCAAAGTTTTTCTGTATAGGAATTGTTCTTAGCTATGTAGAATTGAACTACGGACCTTCCACTGTGGGTGTTGATTACCATTGTATTCAGAAACTCATTATTCCGAAATATTGAGCAGAAAATTCATGATTTGTACGAATACTAAGAGTGGCAAGCCACGTAGAACGAATAGACAGTGGACGAACCGTCAAAAGAATTACGAGTGGAAAACCCGAGGGAAGCCAAGAAAGACCCGAGGGAAGACAAGATGGGATGACACTATAGAATGGACGGAGAAGCGATGAAATAGAACAGCGAAACATGGAAGGAACCACACTTATGACAAGGACGCTTGATCAAAGATTGTCAAAGAGGCTGGCTCTGAGCTTTAGTATTCAAAATGGCCCGTAATAATAATAGTAAATTTATCTGGGGTTATAGAAGATAAGAGCCGCTTCTCTCAATAGCATGTGGGACCCGTTCAAATTCACTATAGCTGCGCGAGATTTTGAATTGATTTTGATTTTCGTGGGGGCAAACACCCATTTATTGAGCTTAATTCAAGTTAACATTAATCCTACTTGATCGCACTTAAGGTAACTTAGAAACTAAGTGGAGGGAACCTGAATTAAGAAGACGGGTTTTTTAAGCAAGGAGTGCTGGGATTGAAATCGTAGTAAGGTTGCGAGTTAACACTTCCCAGCATACGAGTAAGGGTTTATTGGACCGGTAGGCGGCACGGGGTGTGGGTAGATAGAAGACACTGGGGAGTTAGTGTTGATAGAGACAGAGTTGTAGAGGGTGGCGCAGTCAATGGTGCCTAAAAGAAGATGATTGATGAAAAGAATGTCAGATACAGTTCTTCTTTCTTTCAACTTGTTCATATTTATTATTTTAAGACTGTCTTGATAGGGTGGTAAGAGAAAGGATTGTTCAAGGAGAGACCTACAAGTGCAAAACATAGGAACAGGCGTTGGATGCTCTCGATTCTAGAAATGTGGGTTTGTTGGTAAGGGGGCCACACTTGAAAGGCGTATTCAAGAAGGGGCCGGACAAACTTATCTAGAGAGATCGAGAAACGGAGGGGTTCGCTTCACGAAACCGAGTGCTGAATTAGTTTTAAGGATTTTCTCGGTGAAGACGGGCTGATTATTGAGGAAGTAGAGACTTCTTTTCGTTTACGTGAAAGAGTGATTGATTGGCATTTGGAAATGTAAGCTTCAAAGAATTTTTGGAAGATCTAGTTGAATAAGGGAAGAGAGGTGTCATCGGTGTATAGTGAGATGTAGGAATGTTTAATCACCATTTTAATACCGCTAATGGTAAGAATGAAAAGAAGTGGACCTAAGTGGCTGCCTTGGAGGACGCCGGAGGAAGCTAAAACAGGGTTAGAAAAGGCAGATCTGAACACTGTAATAGCGATTTTCCAAGTATGAATATATCCACTTCAAAGAAATGGGATCAAAGCTAAGGGAAGACAATTTGAAGAGTATGAATCTGTGGGAGATTTTGTCAAAAGCTTTGCTTCGGTTGAAATGACGTCGACTTGCCATTCTTTAAGGCCGAGAGGGTAAAGGACACAAAATCAACATAGTCTGTGGTTGTAGATATGCAATTGAGGAAACCGTGTTGTCTAGGAGGATTAAAGACTTGCAGCGAAACGAAATATGGCACGGAGACCCGTCAGGTCCAGGAGTGAATTAAGTTGATTTGTTTTCTCAAGCATCGACTGTACGAGGAAGAAATGGTCCAATTATGAAATTCGGAAAATAAGCTAAATTCAAAACAAAGGGGTCGACGTCGAAAGATTGTTTAAAAAGGGTAGCAAAAAAGTTGGCGATAATGTTGGGGTTATTTCAGGTTTGATCATTGAAGGAAAGTGAGGTAAAAATTTAAAGGAGGATCACTTATAAGATTGGCTTGCGTTTAAGCTAAATAACGTTGATAGAGGGAGTTGTGAAGGGCGGTAAAGTGGAGATGGCTGCCCATGTACATTAGGGAAAAAAGTCATAAGATTGAGTACGAAAGGAGATCGTTCTAAGGGATCTGTGTCTGCGATTATACTAGTGTGGGGAGGTGGGCAAAGTTTTGCGTTGGGCAAAGGGAACGTAAAGAGAGATAGAGTTAAATATTTCCCTGTAAAATATGGATATAGCATCATTTAGTTAGACTATCAAATTTGAGAGAGGCTTTTTTGAGGTATTCAAAAAAGGAAAGAATCGGGCGGATGGAAGTTATCGATGGTTGAAATGGAAAGGGGACAAAGGGATCAGTTGTGAATATGGGGTCTAGTTGTCTGCCCATGTAGTAAAGACGCCACTAACTTGACTTAAGTTTGAATCTGAAAGGCGATCCAAGAAGAGGAAGTCGCCGAAAATTAAGTTTTTATCCAGAGCTTCTCTTAAATCAATTATTTGGTCAATTGTGTTAATGGCGAGTTGATATGATTCAATAGGTTGTGAAGGCAAGATGTAGAAACAAATAATGTATAGTGTCTTCAAGGATAGGGAGCGCCGTGGCTCAGTGGGTAGTGTGTCGGCCGCTGACACAGGTTGAGCGAGTTCGGATCCCTCCTCGGCGGGGTACTGGCAAAACCCCGCGTTGTACACTTGCCTTGAAAAAGCTTCTCGGCTCTCGCCGTTTGCAATCGGCATTGAGCCTTAGGTTCCGTTTACTTGTGTGAAAAACAAATCGCACACAACATAAGTGAAAAAAAAAAGCTTGGCTCTGGCTCTTCATGAGCTCTAACGTCATCTAAGGTGTCTGTTTGGCAGTACAATGGACCAGTGTTTGCGTCTGAGTGCTTCCAACAGAAGATAGCAGAAGCCTCCACAAAAAAAAACCAAAACAAAAAGTATCCTAGGGTAGCACAATCTTAATTGAGACAAAGTCGAGATGTGGGAAGGATGATACAGCAGTAAGGGAAGAGTCAATGGAATTAAGGAAGGCTAGTGGGACGCTTCGACAAGGGTAAGCCTCAGTGGGTCGGCTGAGTTCGTCATCGCGATAAATATTAACACTTGATGGGAACAGTTCGAAGTTGTTTATGCTGAGGATCAGGTTCGTTTAGGTCAGAGCAAATATTTCAAAGGGTAGAGAATGAGACTGTTGGAAAACAGCTTGGTTCTTAGATCGAAGACATCTAACATTCTGATAATAGAAACTAAGAGGAGGAGAAGGTGCTTGATGACGACCAGAAACAGAAAAACGCTATCGAGATGTGTGGATTCTCACTATTTTAACTGGTTGCGCGTCTGATTTCTTTTTCTAGATACATTCGCAGTGACATTGTGACAGTGGCAGTGCAAAAATGGCAAGAAATCTAAAATTACACTTCTTAGCCCATAATATATCACACATTTTAGTAATAAGGTTCAAAGGGGCCATTAAGATATTTTTAAATTCAAATTAAGTATTTTCGTCTAAATTTGGAAGGATCTAAGAAAAAAACCAATAGGCTACAGAATGGAGCGACTGGGTAATGGAACTCTTTAAAAAAAAGGACAGCAGTAGACCAAAAGAACAGTAGAGAAAGTGGAAGAGAACTGAGCGCATTGCCAGAAATAGTACGCGCGTAGTTGAGGCCCTAAGCCCTACAAGGGGATTGAGGATATAACGATGAATGACTCTGTTTTTTATAGTTTCGCCATGCGACCATATAATTACGGTAATATAACAATTTTTCATCTCAAGCTGCATCAGGTCTGTGCGAAAAAATAAAACAATCACATCCATGCTAAGAAGTCGTACATTTTCGGCTGCATGTCAACTAACCAAAGTACAAAAACCTTTGAAAAAAAAATCGTTTATGACAAGCTTGCTCTGCGTGCGAATTCCATGAAATCCAATCTGATAAGGCTTCTCCGCATCTAATTAGAATAAATAAACTAATTTCGTGGAACACGACATGACATTCAACTGCAGCTGAGTATTTCCCTCTTTTCATTTTCAAAATATTTTTTTAATAAATGTCGGTGGTAAATTAAAAACCTCATATGCAGAAAAAAACAAAAGCAAACCTAGAATATAAGCCAAAGTTGATACTTACCATTACAAGCCAAAGTCACGTCAGCCAGCAAGTCAGATTTGAATAAATTTGAAAATGTCATTGCCAAATTCGAGGAGTAGCTGTTCCATTTTAAACAAAACTGCTGTTGTGGATCCATCTTGTTCGATCAAATAATAATCCAATTGCAAGCGAAATAAAATCCAATATTTTTGTTTATAGTTTTGAAAATACGCCAATATTCTCAACCAGCAAGTAGTTAAATTAATATTTTTAGTTTACGTAGTTGTTGTTGTTGTAAAGTAAAATTTAAAAAAAAAAAAAACAAAAACAAAAGAAAATTAACGAATTAAACGGAAAATAACTCTAATTGGTGGGTCGAAACGTGCTTAGAGGGTTTTCAAAAATCAAATATCCTTTCTTCCTTTTTGAATTATGTAGAATTGATTGTTTTTTTTTTTTTTGTTTTTAAATAAATAGTTTTCAAGAGCGTTGCGAAGTCGTGTGACGTACTCGATTCTCTCAGGTGTATCGTCGTCTCTGAATTCGTATTCTATCCAATCTAGAATTTTTCACGTCCAAATGTATTGCAATTTTTTCCGTATAAGCCAAACGAAATTTTCCCTTTTTCCTTCCTCTTTTCAATTCGAGCTTTGTTTGCATTTAAAATTGTTTTTGTTTTTTATTATTATTTTGTTTTTGTAGTTATTAATTTAATGTTGTAATTCGTCCTTGGTACCGCTCGAATGTCCGATGTTCACTAGTAGTATCGAGAGCTTTTTTCGTTTTTTTTCCGGACTTTTGATTCCGTGTTTGTTGCTTTTTTGTTTGTTTTCTTCTTGTTCTTCTCGTTTTTGTTTAGTTAGTATTATTGACCCGCAAGGAAATTCCTGCAACGATACAGATGTAAAACACAAAAGTGAATAAAATTTCAAAGCTATATTAAAAAAACGGAAAATACATAAGTGAATTGAAATGAAAGACGACTACTAGGTGCATTTATTGTCTGTGTGAAAAAGTGAAGTAGCCTCGATGGGGGGATTTTTGTTTGAGCGCGAATATTCGGAGCGGCTGCTAGGCGGTTGGGAGGACGAACGGAGTATGAACGAATGGGCGGATGTACGCGGAGCTGCGGTAATCTGAGACACAACTGTGATCCTGTTTCACAAAAGGCATTTCCGAAATCCGTGTGTGTGCAGAGGTTTGAAAGTAACATCATCAATTCGATTCCTGGAATTGCGGGCCACAAATAGCCGCCGATAGATGCACTATAATTGATTATATATATATATATAATTGATGAAACACAGATTGGAAGGGGTACAACTGGGGCAGAGAGGGCGAAACGGTGAGAGAGGAGGAAGTGAATGAGAAGAGACAACGTTTTAGGAGGCCTTGTGTATCGCGTACCGTTGCGACTTTGTTGTGTGTCGTCCTTTTGTGTTAGATGTCGGTTCCTGTTAGGATTGCTTTGCTCTTCTTGTTTTTGGCAGTGGTCAACACCACCAACGAGGAATGGACATATGCGGCTACATGTGTGCAGTTAAAGGGGCTGCTGGAAGTCATGTTCAAAGGTGAAGAAAGGATCAGCTGCTGAGTGTTGCTGATGCAGATTTTCAATCGAAATACTTGTTGCGAACAACTGAGAATGTTTTTGAGTAGTACACATTGAAAAACGAAAAACTATTTCAATGTCAATCACACTGCAATTAACTGACCATGATCGAGACGGTCTTGTATCATTTGACCCTCACCGAGCAAGAGTTATGAAAAGCCATACAAACACTCATCCCAAGTGATCTCTACCATTCAGCCGCGGCACGTGTGGGAAATTTTTTTTTACCTCTTCTCCCGAAGCCCGAATCTTTATCCAAAAATTTCAGTTTCAATTTCAAATCAAAACGTGTATCTGTTCACGACATTGAATTGAATAAATACGTTAATGATAATGACCTTCAGAAAGCATCTCGAAAGAAACAAAAATGTCGATTCATCCCATGCGATGCATCTAATGCGCCGCAGCGCTCTCACCTTTCGTCTCGCATTGTATACCTAGTAAAGCGACATTCAAGTCACGAAAGAGTGGACGCATACATAAATTTATTTGTCAGGGTCAAACGAAATCGAAAATAAAATCAAAAAACCCAATGAAACCTACGTTTTGTCATCGTATTAGGACCCAAAACGAGTCATTTAACGGAATTAAACCAAAAATTGGCACAAAAACAAAAGACAGACCGCATCGTTTCCGACTATTTGTCGGCGTTTGAATGCACCTTTCCACCGGCGAAGAGATAAACAAACGAGACCAATGCGAATACCCGAAAAAAAATATTAATTTTGGATCGCCAGAAGGACAAATATCAACATTTTGGACCTTTCTACTATTCGCGTGCGCATAACCCATTAACCGGCGTACGGTTAGGTTTCTCCGACCGAGAAAATACAAAAAAAAAAAAGCAAAACCGCAGCATAGAATGCAGAAAAAACAAAACTTGTAACAAATCGATAAATAATTTCCAGGAAATCCCTCACTAATATGGTGAAACCCGATCGTTCCTTCTGCATAGTTTCATATTCTGTTTGGTTTGGTGAGCTCTGGTTTCTCCCCCACGTCTCCGGCGCCCTCACTCATTCTCGTTTTCTCTTTCTTTTTCTCTAACTTTGTGCATTTTATAGTTGTATTTCCACAACATTTCCACTTTGAATTTCCCACTAGTCCGATAGTTGAACGTTAAATGAATTTGACAGGTCGCGCGCATCAAAGCGCATGATTATGATGCGATCCTTTACCAAGAATTTTGTCCCAAAAACTTTGTTGCAAGTGTATCCTATAACCTAAAGTTCTCATGAATTAGATACTAGAACAGCATGTCGGCTAACCGTCTAAACCAACGACGAAACCAGTCATTAAACAAAATCAAAAACAAAAAAGAGGAGAAGAGATACAGAAATGCACAAGTCCGAAAATAAAAATTCTATTCTCCTCTTGATTAGACAAATTCGCGGAAAACGCATCCGCATGATGATGGAATCGTTCGCCATGCTTACGAGTAGATACCTATTTATGCATGTTGGTATGTGGATAAGGCTGATTCTACGGTTTCTTCACAATGCTGCGCCTCAACGATCTTGTTTGTTTTCTCTTTTTTTTTTTTTCATGCTCTTTTTCGGTTTGAAATTTAGGGTCGTGCTGATGTTGATTCTCGTATTGGGATTGCATTGCCTAGGCCAAATGAAAGGTGGAACTATAGCTTGCGCGATGTTGCCGTGAGGCTACAGCGGTAAAATAGTATCGAAAAGGTACGTGTTACACATTTTAACGCAAATTTGGCAGTATTTGTAGAAAACTGCACGTAGCGCTGGAGATGTGTATGAAAAAATAACTTTTTGTGCAGTTAACGCAAAATTTGCTTAAATGTTGAAGCACCGCATGCTTCCTTACATAATTAGGAGGCCACCTATCATCTTTCAAAATCCGTCAAAACTCTCCATTCACCATGGTGTTCTGCGGGAGCTAACCAGCATATTGATGGGTATCCGGGCACAGGTCTCCTAGCCGACCTCCTAACCAGAGAGTGTTCTTCTGCCACCCTCTATAGGTGCCAAACTTCTCTGTGGCATTCCCAAAATTTAATTCGACAAATTAGAGAATGGGTCAAATCCACAACTGTCCTATTAAAATGAAGTTCAAAGATTTGGCCAATAAAAAAAAAATTCGACCCTAGGCAGCTTTTGCTATCCATTCGAGCACTCAGACGCAAATACTCGTCAATTGTGCTGCCTTCGACCCTTGAAAAAACACTAAGAATATCTTAAACTTCAATAAGACTCTTCAGAAGACTATCAACCACACTGTTTAAGTGTACTGCCTTCTGTCGGCTTTCTTACCGAAATCGTGCCTCCTAAGAAGGTTACCAATTCCCAACTACTTTAACAAGGTTGAGGATGTCGTCGCCTAATTGGCTTTTCGTTATAATAAATCTCTCTATATCGCAGTGTCCTCGCAACGTACATCCCCGCTAATATGACTCTCCACTGGAAACTTTGCTCAGAACTTAGGCTATTATTACCTCCAGCTAAGCGAGTGAAAGAGCCAATGCATGGGGTTGGTTGTTTTTATAGGGTTCGCGCAGGTTTAACAGTTGGGCTCTTATGGTGTTTGTCACACAACCTGGACGGGGTGCAGATGGTTTGTGCCGAAGATGTTCGTTCACTACTCTCCGGCGGTGGTTGTCCTAGATATGATTCGAGAGATTCGACTGAATTTGTCGCGTTGGTTGTAGTTCACAGCAACTTTTTTCTGTTTCCATGTCAATAAGGTGTTATATTGGAAATGCACACACAGAATATGAATTTTGAAGTGATCTTATACCGTGAGTGTTATGGCTTCGTCAGCATATTTTTGATCATCCGTTTTTTCATAAAGGAATTGTTCTTGGCTATTGGCAGACTTGAACTACAGACCTTCCGCTCAACAGTCGGTGATGATTACCAGTGCACCACGCCCACCCCGTACGATCTAAGAACTCTTTTGTGTTTATATTGAACAAATTTCCGAAGCTGCTGAAGATGATCCAAGTTGAGGTTTAAGCGGCTTACACAGACAATCGCATAAACTTCAGATCAAATATATTTTTTTGCGTCCACCAATGGAAGCAAGTATTGTTAAAAAGAAACAGGAATTTTAGAATTTCGTGGACTAAATTATGTCAATTTGAGTGTTTGTCGGATAAGTGTCTCTAGATTATCACCTGTCAAAGAAGTCAGGGACGAGCTAGCTTTAGCTAAAAGAAGGAAATACGACTGGCATCGACATTTCTAAGTGATTATGAAGAAATTGAAGAAGACTAGGTACAATGAAACCCTGTAAAAAGTGAGCTGATACGCCAGAAAAGTTGCTGAGACATTGGCATATATGTACATACATACATAGAAGCTGTACGAGTATAACATCAAAGGAAGACTATTTTGTGAATGATAGAAGTAAGTGGACGAATCGAATCGTTTTTGTTTTTTTAAATACCCCTCGGGTATTATTTTTGGTTTACTTGTTGCTGCCTTATGTTATTTATGATGTGCGATAACTATATCATTGTCCAATTTAATTCCGAAATCAATGAAATACCAATAACGTTACAACCTATCGCGGGTCATAGCTTATCTGAATTATTTTATATAACTACTCGTATGTATGGGGATTTCCAATTTGTGTTGCTGAAAGTATGTTTTAAATAAAACACATTTATGATTCAGATTACGAACAAATCTTTATTTTGATATATTGTTTCGATATCACCATTATGAATGGAATACATATAATATCATTCAAATGTCTTTCGCGTGAGTTCTTGCAGGGCTCGATTCTGACAAGATAAGTTTCGACAACTTTTCAACACATTGGGCAAAGCTCGGAAATAACTTGACGAACATTCGTTCCCAAAGCTTAAGTTTGCGGATTGTGATAAGGAAACAAATCATACTTAGAAGTTAGTTGCCAGTTTATACCACTAAAAGGCGAAATACTCGTTCAGGATTTGTTTTTTACAACAAGGCGAAATTGGGACGTGCTGTGTGTGATTTGATTTGTTGCAACCCTACGCCTCCCACATCTTTGATTTGAGGCCAATAAAAATCAGTAAGCATTGACTTAATGCTGTGCTGCCCGCGAAATCGGTAGATTTGGAACGCCAAGGCATGTCTTTATGACTTTAACGCCAGTTATATTTTCTGCAAAGCATGCCTTTCGAAGACAAAATGCCTTGAGACCCGCAACAGAGCTAAACTTTTGTCAGTTTTGCCTATAGTATGCTCAGTAATATTTGTAATGCGCGAAACGCACTTACTACATAATCACTATTTTTATGGTAAGCTTTCACATATTTTTCAGGTTCAGCGATTATTGAAAGATCCAAGCTTTGAGCTAAACATGTAAAATCTCAGATGAAAGTTTCGTTTATCGTATGTGAATGAGACAGAAATATCAAATCCGGACCAAGAACTGGATTACCCTATGCATACCATGCTGACTCCGTACGGCGACTTTCGAAAATATTTTCCTAGACAAGCATACTACACTTTTGGTTTTTCTGTACCGTGCATAGTCAGGCGCCAAGACACTACCCGCAGAGTCACAACACTCTTTGCCCTTTCACATAGATCCCATAATCTACATACATAGGTATGTATGTCGCCGGACCCGACGACTTTTGGTAAAAGGGCATTCCGGAAAACGGGCTTACATTGTAATAAGTTTTTCAATAGAAAATATTACCCGGTTTGCCCTACTAGAAGGTATGAAATCTACCAACGATCTACCAGCTATCAACTAAGCAAGGCAGGTAGTATGGTGAACAACAAAGTGTTGTAAAAGAAGTGGCGGAAAACGAAGTAGGCTATCGCAAAGCCTACAAAGACATGCCTTAATTCGACGAAAAATGCGAGGAAAACGTAAAAGACTGTAGTGATTAAGGTTTCAAGCCCTGGATAATGCTGAAGAGATCATGCGTACCTATGAAGGACCCTACGCAGACCCTACGAAGGGAAGTCAGCTGCTTCCTTCAAGATAGAAAACGACAACGGCAAAGGAAAAAGTATGCTAAAATTCAAGGAGACGAAAAACATGAGAGCAATATAGGCAGGGATAAACGCTGTACGAATAGATACCGGGTCCGATAGGGACTCAAACTCGACCATAACGGAGAGCTTGTTTCGGACAGGGAAAGAGTTAAAACCCAATGGTGGAGATAAAGTGCTTAATGTAAGTATGTGGAAAGCAAGCAGCGTTGGAAAATATCCACCCATCTACCGAGGGAGTAAAAGAAACAATCCACAGACTTAAAAATAATAAGGCCGATTACCACGTCCTAATACCATCGGGGTTAATAAGATATGCAAGAGCAAAATTAACGGAGAGGTTACATGAACTCTCTCCACTATATGGAACAATGAAACCATCGACAAGGAATAAAAAAATTCCGTCATCATTCCCGCAACAAATACGGAAGAATATCCCTGCTATCAAGTTTGTACAAGGTGCTATCAAATGTTTTCTTAAGGAGACTGACGTCATACGCCAAGGAAATAATCGGAGGCTACCAGTATGGCTTCAGGAGAAACCACTCAACGAGTTATCAGATTTCTATTATACCATAGAAATGGAAATTCCACGTGCTTCTTTGGGATGAAGGAACTACTCCAAAAAAAAAGCTTTTCTTCCCGCAATTTCAAAATATTTTCCTAGGAATCTTTGAATGCAAGATCTTAAGGAGAATTTATGGTGGAAAACAGAACGAAGAAACAGGTGAATTGAGAAAACTACACAGTTAAGAACTCGATTCAGCCCCTGGTAATAAAATCGCCAAGACTAAGATGGGCAGGACACATAGAACGAATGGACAGTGGACAGAGTCAAAATATTAATCAGTGGAAGACTCAAGGGAAAAATACTACCAGAAAGGTCGCGTTGTAGATGGGAAGACAATATAATAAGAGCCCTAGAAGAGGAGGAACAGAGCAGCGAAACATGGAAGGAACACCCTCATGACAGGGAAGCGAAGGTTTGTCAACGAGGCTCCGAACTAACGACTTCCAAAGTCCCGGTAATAATAATAATAACAATGTCCGAACTTTGACAGTTTATTGCTCTGAAGCCTTTAGTGGCAAAGGAGTCATTCTTTACCGCTTGTGTTTGGTCATTTTACCCTAGAGCGCTACATTATTCGACAACGCGTGGAAATTACTAAAATGTTATATAGAAATTCAGCCGAATATTACAATATGTTAACGATTGCTGGTCGAGCAGATGCTAAAACGCGGGTCAAGAGAATATATTGCTGCTTTTGCTAAAGACCCAAAACTCTCGTAAGCACGGAGTTGGTATTTCTGTGGTTACAACTAGGCGAATTTAGCGAATTGATCAAGATCACCAAGTCTGTTATACCCTCGCTGTTTGGGATGTGGACCAGTCCAAATGTTGGCTATGTAAATAAGCCAAATTACCGCATTAAGGAAGAGAGAGCACCACAACAGTATCAGCAGTCCCAATTGCATTCGGAGAAGCTTTCTGTTTTGAATTGCACTTTGGGCAGGCGGCATCATTGGGCTATACATCTTCCGAAACAAGAATATGGCCAGGTGGTGATGTCGAACAGGTTTTTTGTGGCCTCAATTGGACGGCATGGACTGAATGCCCTGTGGTTCCAACACGATCGCGAAACGTGCACTGCTAATGTGGCATTACATTGAAATTGTTGTAAGAAATGCTTTCAGAGCGGGTTATTTCGAGAAAAAGCGACGTGGACTGACTGCCGTCCAGCCTAAGGATCTTAGATTTTTTTCTCTGGGTCTCTGGGTTATGACAGCTGCTTGGAAGAAAAAATAACTGATCTCAGCAACAGACGCCAAGAGGCTTCTTCCTCATCCAGTATTGCATGAAAAAAAAATTCTGCCTGAGAGCTCTTTAAAATCGCCTTGATTCGGACCTATTGCCTGCGTTGGGCTAAGATAGGTTCATATATTTCAAGCTTGGTTGTTCGTTCCATCTGTAAGTCTAAGCTTTTCCGTTGCACGACAAATATTCCAAATGCAGAAGCAAAGGTTATAGTTTTGAGAACTCAGAGCCTTTAATATTAAGTAGCCAAATACTTTGGCTGCCGTCCTGTGCAGAAGCTGAATAAACAAGGCTTAACTAGGGCATTCCTGCAGACGAAAAGTTATTGAAAAGGGCCGTAAGGATCAAACTTTTTATAAAAGGGTTTCAAAATCCTCTCGCCGAAATATTTATTCAATTAATGTCTATCATCCTAAAAAAAAAAAGTTCCCAGTTCGCCCTCGAATCCGCGTCATTCCCCACTCAATTAACTTCAAAATAAATACATCTTTCATGAAAAGAAAGGTAACAAAAACGGAGTACCGACGGAAAAATAAATAAAACGTCTTAAGCTCCCCAAAGTGTCCCAATCAACATGTTGAGGAATCATAAAACAACCCTTTTTCGTGCGATTAAAAGATATTTAAGGACATTAAAGCGTAATAAAAATCACTCCTTTCATTGCCTCCACCGAGTGTCTGTGCTTCGTTCTTTCTTCCTTTTTTTTTGTTTCTCCTTTTTCCCATCGAGATTTTCGACGCGAAGACTAAAAAATGAAATAAAAGAAACAGAAATCTATAGGCATTCAGAAAATCTCTTCTTTCCCATTCGAGAATGTCCCACATTCGATATCCTCCCGCGTACACAGCCATGAAAGGAGTAAAGAAAAAATAGAAATTCGAGTTTAATGCCCATTTAAATTAACTTGAAAGGAAAGATAAATAAAATATCTGTTCCCATCGCCGGTTTTATTATCTTTTACGAGTGCGAGGATGTTGTGTCCTGTCGAAATGAATAGATCCCTAATTATCCTTAAATTGTTTACTATTGCATACGCTTACGCACTACGGTGGCGAAACCGAGTGAAAAGAAAACGTAAAACAGGAAAAGGAAGGACGAGGGTGGGGTTGGCTCTTCACATGTACATAAATCACGAACGACATCATTGCGTCTATCTGCAATGGGAATTCTCTATATTGCCCGACGCAGATTCTATGAAAGCGCATAAGGAACATGTCCTTTTGTGTGCCCATGTGAATTGAACCCCTAACCTACATTCACACGGGCAATAAGGACTAATACGCATTTTAATTGCAGCCAGAGCTTCCTTTTATTGGAACTCAATTGAACAGAAGTTTAACTCTCACTACCCAGGTCGCACTATGTCTCCTGGTAACAAGTTCGATCAAATCGTTTGCATCCTTATTCCACACATAAGAGCCTTTAACGTGCAGAAAGAAAACGTTTGCGTTGCATAATTACGCGTCGAAGTTAGATCCTGTTTACATGCATCAGGACCCCTTTTCGCTGAGCTCGTTTCTTGTTATTTTTTTCAGTTGCTCACGAGGTACAGTTCCTTATTGTTCGGGAGATAAACGTGTTTTACCTGATGCGTCGTATGCACCACTACACAGACAGTCGCAGGAGAATTCGGCATAATAGCGAACCCCGTGCGTATTTGGGATTTTTGAAAAACCGATTTTTATTACGCATTCGAAGACAATTAAAAGCGATGGTAAGAACGCGAATTGATGGACGCTAAGGTAGCTGACTGTTCATGCGGATTACTCACACGTAGTTTGATGACATTATCGGGCGGCTTCTTCGTTTTCTCTTTCCCCCTCTGTCCTCGAGTCTTATGCTTGCTTCGCACAGAAGTTAGGTGGATGTGCGTGGCATATCCTGTCGACAGAATTTGAATTTCGTGTCATGATTACAAAAAAAGGATTCGATGGAGCGTAAATGCAAGGCGAACGTAGATGGAATGCCACGTCTCAGATGTTTACTGTGTATGCATATGACCTATGCAGATGACAAAGGACCGCATAAATAGAGCTATTATCCACCCAATAGGCGTTATACAAAGGAATGCTAATGCATAAGAAGCTCATAACCAATATTCTATGTTAATTCACAATACACGAGTCACACATTCGAGTCGTGGGTAACGAAGATAACCTCTCGTCATAATGCGAATGTAGACATCAGTATCTGCCATGCGATATGATGCGATGCGATTCGATGTCAGTAAAAAAGGACTCGTCGAGGTTTGTCAGAGATAACTTCATTGGAAAGCATACAGGATATCAAATTGAATAACAAAAGTGGGATTAGATCGCATAAAAAGCATTAGAGCTAAGGTATGAGGCCATCCAACAAGAGGTGTTATTTTAAATCGATAGAGGTTGGTAGATAGGTAGCAGTGGCTCCCTGGTCTTTATCAAAGCATAGGTACAAATATTGCTTTAGTGTCCACACCAAGTGTGATCTGGCCAGACATTTTTGGAATGTTCATATCCAGCTTATGGAGTTGTAGCACAGGTTGACCCTCACTCGCCTGATCTTGTTTTGCTATATCTTAAGAATTAAACGATAATTCAATAAATTTTTCTTTTAATGTTTATTTGGATCTTTAAGATTATTTCCATAACTTTTCAAAACTTTTCATCGGTCAAGTGGACGCCGCTTATTTTTAGCGCATTTTCAGTCGTACCGCGGAAACCTTCGGGTTTAAGTTTAAGTTAATGATAGACCCGTGACTTCAAAAGACCCCAAAAAGAAGTCTGAAGTAGTCAAATCGGACCATCTCGCCCAGATCAAAGGCTAAAGCAAATTGGGGGTGGTCGTGGTGCAATGGAAATCATCACCGACTGTTGGGTGGAAGGTAGTTTAAGTCTGTCCATAGTCAGGAACAATTCCTATACAACATCAGTTGTGAATGAAAGTTGATAAAAAAAACGCTGACGAAGGCATGACACTCGCAATATAAGATCACTTCAAAACTCATACTCTGTGTGTGCATTTCCAATATAACATCTTAATGATATGGAAACAGAAGAAGTTACTGTGAACTACAACTAACGCGACAAATTTCAGCCGAATCTCTCGAATCCTATCCAGGACAATCACCCCCGGAGAGTGAATGAGCATCTTCGACACAAACCATCTGCAGCCCTTCCAAGTAGTGTGACAAACACAAGCGTAACTCTTGAACCTGCGCGAACCCTATAAAAAAAAGCCTTTTTGCAAAAATTTCGATTGAAAATCTTTTACTTTGTCCTTGAGATTCAGGACAGTGTGAGCGTAGTTTAGACGGGAAGTACTGCCTGCGCTTTGAAATGGAAGATTTTCAAGCCTCTCACCAAAATGCGTTACAAAAACTAGCACCTAATGACGGATTTCGTGACATTTTACCTAGTGGACGTTGACGGCTCATCCATGATGTCTTAAACCACAACGCCACAACGAGCACTGCGCGGGCTTCACGTATTGTACTAGTTTCTTCGAGGCGAGTCGCTAAACATGTTAGTGTTTAAATCGGGAAATCTGCGCCAAAAGTCATGTTGCACCAACGTCACTGGCAAATTATTCCAAAAGTAGCTAAGAGTTATCCGCTATTTTGAGGAGGTCTCAGCTAGCTTCTGCGCTTGTTTCATTTATTTAAATATAATTGAGTGTTGCGGCCATATACTCGTACATACAAAATGGAGTGTAGCATCACATGACTCAGATTATAAGAAAATGTTTATCAAATACGCGGAATTTGTGCTCTGCAAGTGTTGGGCATTCGCAGAGGAGGTGGTGCGGACTTTTCTTTGACTGCTTGCAGTCGCAGTTGCGAGAGTGGTTGTCATGCCAAATCTAGCGGCAGTCAATAGACCAGTCGGGACGATGTGTGTTTAAAAAGTCATGGAATATGCATACCTTTCTTATAAAGTGTGATTTTTTTGCTGTTTGGTTTTTTCAGTGTTCTAGTTTTGAGAGCTCATGCGTGATTCGCGGCGAATGTCAAAGTCAAACGTGCTCTGTTAGCATTGCCATTTCATCAAGGAAAGACTTACATCGCAACAAGGCTTACAAATTATTAAATTTTATTATCAAAATTTATGCTCTGTGAATTTTTTTTTTTACGCACACTTCAACGGTTATCATAATCGACCTACTGAGCAGCCAATTCAAGCCATAGTGACAAAATGTCGTACCAATTATAAACTTTGGACATCAAGCCACTTACCCGTACGCGTGGAGTGCGTACGGAGGAAACCGTGATTTATCCATTCGTAGCAATTCGTTACTCAACTACTTGGAAGATGTTACGCATGAATCTTGGTCTAAAACAAAACATAGCTCGTGCAAGAACAGAATGTGGCTCCAGCAAGACGGCGCTAGATGCCACACAGCGAATCGATGAACCGAATGGAGGAATGAGTTCGGGGAGCATTATATGTATATCCCGTTTTGGACCAGCGAATTGGGCAGCTAGATCGTGCGATTTGAGGCCTCTAGACTATTTTTTATAGGGGATACGTCAAATCAATCGTCTATTCCTATAAGCCAACGTCAATTTCAAATTGGTAAGACAACATTAAACGTGCTATTAGCGATATACCAGTAAATATGTTCCAAAAAGTGATTCAAAATTTAATTCTCCGTATGGACTACCTAAAACGTAGTTCTATCCAACATTTCCACCAAATAATCTTAAAAATCTTCAATGGCAAGCAATGATTTAATAACTCAAATAAAAGTTTTGTACACTGTTATAACTTTTCTGTATTTTTTATGACAATTAAAAACCAAACGCATATAAATCAGAAGGTGGGTCGGAATTTTCTCGATATCATGTAACTGGTTTATTAGGTCCCCTTATATTATATTATAACCGTGGTAAAGATGAAATGGAAGATATTTCATTTGAGGTTGAGCCACAGTTTTAATTTGAGCATTTCAGGTATCATCGAGCATGGCTTTGATCATTGGCCTTCTGGTCCCCCTGGTTACCTCACGTAAAACTCAGAGAAAAGTGATCCTGTTCCTCATGCTAGCTCGTTTTCTTGCATTTCTCAACCATTCACATGGTACCCCACTGATCAAGAGATGATTGCTTAAGACAAGTCTTTGATAGGGACTTAGCTTTCACTAACTGTGTATACTCGTATAGTGCGGTTGTGCGGAGTCTTTTGCATGCCTCCCTTATTACCAGTATTTCTGCTTGAAAGAGGCTCAAGTAAACAGGGAGAATGTTAGAATTGAAAATATTTAGTTGAGTTCGTTCTTACGACTTGCCCGGACTTAGATTAGGGTACTGGCTTTCCATAGCTCTCGTGACGGAAAAGTGGTAATAGTGAGAATTGTATAGTGTCTGGAAATCGAAATTCGTGAGCTGTTTCCTTAAGTCTAGTTAACACTAGTCCCAAGTTCACGTCCAAAGGGACCTGTATTTAGACATTCGGTGGGACATGATCCCATGGCCACCGTGGTATCAATTTCTGCCTATCTTTCGACCTCGTTGAAATTGTTTAGTATGTAGGCTATACTTAGGGCAAGCTACTTCACTATGACAATAACACCTGTATGCATTCCCAAAGATAACTTACTCTTTCGAACGTTTTACTGCAGGCATAGGAAGCTACGCTAGCTTTTATACCCGGTTTTCTATTTTAGACTTCCAGATAAGCATCGAATCTAGACATTTGAGTATAGAGTCTGGCTGTGGAAACTTAAATGGCGGTATCTAGATCTTGGTGGTAAGGACTTTAAGCTTGGTTTTGTTCGAGCTTATGTTAAGGCCGAAGTTTGTAGCCCAATCATGTTTTCTCACCAGGCTCCTGCAACTTATCACTTCGCGCGTCATACGTAACCACTTTTATTCCATGGTTTTTCGACTCGAACAAAATTTAGGATATAACCATAAGCCATAAAAGAGGTGAGATTACTCCGCCTCTGTTTACGAATTAAATAGTATTCAGTAAATGTAAGACCTTCCACCCCTAAAGCAGACAGGAACTTCTCGATAGCTTCCATAAACAAATTGTTGAAAGCCTCTTGTTGGAAGTCTACGAAGGATGCAGGTGTATATTGCTTAAAGTGGATAGATAACCCAACAGTGCGCACGACCTCGTTAAATATTGCCTCTATGGATTTACCATTGCGGTTGTGAATTTTAAAGAATTTCAAATTATGGGAGGAATTCCTAGTTTATTATTTGCCAACCTTTAGAATAAAAACAACCCGAATCTTTCTCCAGGGCTCGGGAACTTAACTAAAGAGAAGGCAGGATCGAAAAATCACCAAGAGGAAGGCTATTACCTACTTTCCTTTACTTTACTAAACGCTACAATTTTATTAAAAGCTGTGAAATTTTTAGCCATTGGTCAGCAACTAAAGGGGTTGTGGCGCCTTCCTGCTGCAAATGAACATTGTCCACGTCGATCGCACTAACCTCGATAGGTCGACATCGTTCGGTATGGCCCAATAACACCGTGCCAAATTCACGCAGTGTCTCACTATTTTTCTTGTGTTTTTGGAACCCCAAATGTGAAATCATTTGTTGTAGTGAATCATGAACCCTGCCAGTGAAACTACGACTTTAAGCGAGCTGCACGTCTTAGATATGTGGTCCAATATTTCTATGCAAAATGCGGTGCAACCCTGGGGATAGGTCCAATCACTGTGATCGTTGCGAAGTGGACATTCAAATTTATAGATTAAGTTCACAAGAGCTGTGCGATAAGGCGATTGATGATGACCAAAAGCTATAAGAACTTTACGAAATCTTAATGCGGTATTTTCACTGATTGTGTAGTGAGTATTCGCTCTTTCAAAATATTGTGCGTATGTATATAAGTATATATCGATACATATTTAATAACCTTTTAGTTTTTACTTGTCAAGAGTCACCGCATTGATAGTTGAATGTTGAGAGTTCATCAATGAAGCGAAATTCGAAATGATTCTTCTTGTTGGACGACTCATTATTTGGGTCTTCCCTTTTTCATTCATCATCCGGAAAGCTTCCTTGGCATCTCACTGTGTTTGTGGAGTCATCAGTGAACTCAAGCAATTTTGTAGACTTGAAATAAATCATGCCTTGTTACGGTTAGTGAGCTCCACACATGACAAAGCGTCGCCCTACCTTAATCCTATTTTAAAACTGATGGTTTAGGAAAGCTTGTTGCTGACTTAATCGTACTGAATCAAGATGAATGAGTATTCATGCTGAGTATATGTATATGTACATCGGGGTATAAGAATTTTAAGTCGACCTGAAATTCGTCAGAATTTTCCAAGATCTCCCGTGAATCAATCGTGGATCTTCCTGGCCCGAAACATTACTGATAGGAACCTACCAGGTTGTTGACAAACCATTTGAGGCCTTCACACAGCACGACAAAGAAGACTTTGTTGGCGAAGTCATAAGGATTTCCATTCTTATGGATCAATCATCGATCGTGCTTTCCTCCGATCTTTGGTATTTTGACTGACTATTTTGATCTAACATACTGTACGTCACACTATGGGGAACCAGTTAGCTTTAACGAGGCTCAAATGCAATTCGCATGGCATTGGACAGCAAAACGGTTTTATCATAGAAATCTCAACAATTCATTGATGGACTCCAGTCAGAGAATGGTGTACAGTGAGTCACAAATCTCACCATAGAACGAAACATGATATACTTCTATCTAAAAAGCTCACATGCCATACAGTCTATATAGCCATAAGCTTATACATATATAGAATGACTTGTGTGAAATTAGCCGAATGATAGAAACGAAATCAACAGCACGCACGCATACCTTCAGTTCACAAGCAATCTCCATCATCGCGAACACACCCAAGCGGAAATGCTCTACGCTAATTGCAACCTTACATTGACGTCTACAATTACATACCGAGCAAGGGTGATCAGCAACAGCGAAACGAGAGAGAAAAGTACCAAAATTAACCTGTTTTTCTAGCCCGAAAAGGTACCTACCTATATAGTATAGTAGAACCGCCCAATTAGCATCCAACTTGAAGCACATGATAGGTATGGCGCAGTATTGCAGCCACAGCAATACGCAGTATCTCCATAGAACGCATGTGACACTAGCTACTCACTATCTAGGCATTTGAAACGTATTTAAACGCGGAAGCGCAATGCAAGCCGCCATCAGTCAAGCCAATAATAATAGGTCGGCAAGAGGGGTTCGATAGTGGAGGGGCTGTCGAGTGACATAAGGGCCAGAAATAACAAATGCCCTTCAAAGCTGACGTTTTTTTGTTTGTTTGTTTCAATTTCAACTTCTACGCACTATCTGCTTTGCTTATAATCGAATAAAATGCGGTAGTGCGTTATCATTTTGCCCTTCACATCGCCACACATACACGTACCTAGGTACCTATACACCCGTCCGTCCATATGTCCGTAGATGTATTCGAGACGAGCTTGAAGGGAATCTGGCACATAAGCACGGAAGATATCATTGAAAGCCCTCAATTGACATTGCCCGATCGAGTCTGTCTGAGTGACTTAAACTGGAATCACTATTCACACGCGGAGAATAGAGCGACGAGCGGAATATGCAGTAAATTATTGAACAATAGATACATACGAGCATAGTATCTATCTATCTCTGTTGCTGAGTGAATTTTGAATTTCAACTCGTATGCGTAGAGAATGCGTAGACACGATTACCTTGAGGTTCACCTTGAAATCAAGTGTAGTTTTCGGTTTTTTTTTTTGTTTGTTTTTTTTTTTCTTCCACCTCGTCCGCTACACTTCACCCTTTTCCCGCCTTCTATCTATTTATCTTTTGGTGTTTTCACTGTTAGAAGCATTTTGCATTTTGATTACCCATAGGGTACGACTAATTAATAAGAAAAAGATAGACAACACTCAACGGCTTTACTTGCGCAACGGCCGATAATGCGTTGACAGTTTCGAGTTGACATTCAAGTTTTCGGGGGAACCGTCGTCACACCTCGACATAACGCACATTTGTGTGTTATTGTATCGAAAACTCTTCCTGAATGCGAGATATGTTCACGTATATGGCTTAATGATCGCATACGCACGATCACAGACGCAGAACTATGGTAATTTGGCAATAAGTTCAACATTCTTTCCAGTGGGCCCGATCAACGCTTACACGTTGGCTTAAAGGCCTTTTTTGTTTTGTTTTTTTTTTTTGGATAATAAGACAAACTTGTCATTCGAGTCGGGCACCTTAATGCCTCGAAATGAGGTAATAGACAAATGCGAATGCAATATTTGGCATTGAGACGCAGAAATTAATATGGGCGGGCTATGGATATGACTGATGTGTCATCGAAATGATTGTTTGTCTGCTTCGGCACAGCCTGCGGCGAGAATAAGTATGTGAATATCGCGGTTGAGTGAATGTCTGATCTTTCGAATGACAGTTTGATGCAAATAAATGGCAAACGATAGTAGGAAGTTTCAGTGCGATCACCTCAAAAATGCCCTCAAGAGATGCCAATCAATCGATTAGATTGAGATGGACATTGACTTTATCGGATGGTAACGAACAGATAGGTCGTACATATCGGGTGAGAGGACGGTGACACAAGACCGTGAAAATAAATTAAAAGTATAAAATCAGACACCGGAGATGAATAGATTTTGAAGTATTGTACAATCTAGCAATTTACAAAAAAAAAAAAGATGTACAGAAATGAGGAAAGACAGTAGAGGCAGAAAAGGTATTACAAAAGCTACATAAAGATTTCCGGTAAGTGTGAAGTTGTTCAAAAAGTTAAAGGAAATTTGTAGTTTCACGGATTTTACTGGTCTGAACGCTTCGGGGTCAGAAGGCATTTGAGTAATAAAGTCGTCTCCCGTACGACTAAGTTAAATCTACATAAGACACTTATTATCTTTATGGAACAATTCCTATATAGAAAAACTGTGCAACAACACATGTGAGAGATGGTCGAAAACATGCTGACGAAGGCATAAGACTCCCAGCATAAGATCACTTCAAAGCTCATACTCTGTGTGCGCATTTCCAATATAATGACACGGAAACAATAGAAAAAAAAGTTACTGTGAACTACAACCAACGCGACAAAGTCAGTCGAATGTCTCGAATCCTATCTAGGACAACCACCCCAGTAGAGCAGTGAACGAACATCTTCGACAATAACCATCTGCACCCCGTCCAGGTTGTGTGATAAACATCATAAGAGCGTAACTCTTGAACCACCTGCGCGAACGCAATTAAAAAGAATAAAAAATCCTGACCCTACTGTAAGTGGGTCGAGGCCCAGGCTCACCACGAGCTTAGCGTCCGTTAAGAAGAAAAAGATTATTTCGTTGCTGCGTTGGTAGGCACGTCTAAAACATGCAACAAACGCGTTTTTAGTCTGCTGTCAGCTATCTAAGAGGTAACATGTGGATTGACAGGACCAGCGATTATTTAAATTAAAAATTTGTACGTATCTTCACGCAGTGAGGCATCCAGAGTTTGAATGTATCGATATGTATATGTGTGTTGTGTACGTTGCTGAACTTTTGTTTTCGTCACTCATATCTTACGGACAAATTAAGATATCCAATCTGGATGGGTTTTTTTCTACGGGTATTTGCTTGATCAAGAGATGATAAGCACGCTGGTCTCCAGTGTTTAAAGGCGCAATATAGAAGGTAGTTTGAGTAGGTCAGTCCTATCAAAGAATTTATTGTATGCCTGCCTGCGAAATGATCAGAAAATGTTTGATAAATTTTGATTGAAAAATTTTTAGAAGAAAGGTTTCCAGGAGGTAGTGAAAACGTTAAAGTTGCTTGGAGACACGGAGATGAGAACGTACAGAATGTGAACAGAAAAACTAGAGATTGAAAATGAATCACATTTAGAGAAGTTGTTAAAAATGGTAACAAATCCATTAATTGCGTGCTCAATACATCTTCTTCTTCTTCTTAGATGGCGTTACAGCTCATGAAGAGCCAGAGCCTAGCTTCTCTCATTCACTTATGTTGTGTGCGATTTGTTTTTCACACAAGTGAAAGGGACCTACAGTTTTAATGCCGATTCCGAACGGCGGGAGTCGAGAAGCTTTTTCAAGGCAAGTGTACTACGGGGGGTTTTGCCAGTTCCCCGCCGAGGAGAGAAGCCGCGTAATGAACATTCGATGACGTTTGTGTTATCAGGATCCGAACTCGCTCATCGTGCGTCAGAGGCCGACCCACTACCCACTGCGCCACGGCTCTCGTCAATCAAGACATCATTAGGTCTTTATTTTCACCTAGATATCACCGGATGATATACTCGTATAGAAGACACCGTACCAACGTAGTAGATGTCCAAGCATACACAGAAGCGGACTGCGAACACTCGAGGTACGTGAAGAATCTAAATAAGGAGACCCCTTTTCATCACTTCAAAAGCTGAATTCAAATTAACAGAGTCGGAAAGGTCGAAAAGTTAAAGGACCCTCGTATCTGGCGCCAATACTGCTAGATGGCATGAAAACCAACGACGAGGCAAGACAGATAGAATGAATATGGGCAACAATAAAAAGTGTTGTAAAGGGTGTTTTTCATAGAGGTATAGAGCTTTGAAATAAAATAAAACAAAGATGATTTTTTTAAATTGACATGAAATTGACTTTATTCGAAAGATAATCTTCTGACATTATAATTTAAATATAATTTCTGGCATATGACCGCCACGGCTGGCGGTGAATGGGCCCAAAACAAGATTGCCGTTGATCCCTATTTTCATAAGCGAATTTTGTTTAGCGATGAAGCTCACTTTTGGTTGAATGGATACGTCAAATTATAATGTCAGAAGATTATCTTTCGAATAAAGTCAATTTCATGTCAATTTAAAAAAATCATCTTTGTTTTATTCCATTTCAAACTTGTATACCTCTATAAAAAACACCCTTTAGTAAGCAGCGGAAAACGGGCTAGGTTATTGCAAACCTCCCAAAGACAAGCTTTGGTTCGACGAAAAATGTGAGGAAAAAGTAAAAACACGAAGTTCTGGAAAGGAAGTTAGCCATCGCCTTCAAGATAAAAAGTGACTATGGTAAAAGAAAAAGTTTGCTAACATTCAGGAAGAATGTGCGGCTAAAAACACGTTGTACGGACGGGATACCAGGGAAGATCAGGATTTATTCGCAACGACAATATGTTACAGCCCAACCGAGGAGGTATTTCGATAAATTGCCCAATGTACATGGAGCACAAGGAGCAATGGAAAATAGTATTATCCACACAGCAGAGATTTACACAGAGAGACGGAGCTGCCAACCATTGAACGAGTAAAAGAAGCAATCCGTCGACTTAAGAATAACAAGGCCGCAAGATTCGACCTAATACCATTGGAGTTAATAAAATATGCAGGAGGAAAATTAACAGAGAAGTTACATGAGCTCATTGCAAATATGAAACTAGCACTGAGGAGTGAACAAACTCGGTCATCGTTCCCATATTTAAAAGGGATGCAAAGGGTTATCTATGTTAAAAAGTTGTTACAAGGTGCTGTCAAATATTATCTTAAGGAGACTGACATCATGACCATGGTAATCGGAGACTACCAACGTGACTTTAGGATCACGAGAGAATAGATTTTCACTCTACGACAGCTTTTAAGAAGGAAATGGAAATCACACGAGTCATTCCACCAACTATACATTAATTTACAAAAAGCGTTTGACTCTATAAACTCTTCGACAGTATATCATGCCCATGTAAGGCTGGGAATTTGAAACACTCGAGGTACATATGTGAAAGATCTAAACAAGGAAACACCTTGTCAATACTTCTCTTTAATGTTGTGTGGGAAATAATAGAAGAATAACCCTTAATGGAATCGAACCCGCTCTGGCTTATGCTGACGATCTGCACCTTCCGGGAGATGGTGAGGAAACAATTGAGAGAAACACAGAAAATCTAAAAATGGCAGGAAAGGAAGTAGGTTTAGAAGTAAATAGAGAGCTTGGTTTGATCCAAACCCCGTACTTGATAAACGCTTTGAGAAAGAGAGCGAGTTCAAATATCTGGGAACTGTATTCCCTGCCAAGAACCACATAAGGTTGCAATAAATAAAAAGCGGTATATGGGCAACGCGTGCTTCTTGGCGATAAAGGAACTATTCAAGGACAATAGAGTTCAGGTTTTTAAAACAAGGGTCTTTCAGAACAAAAACAAAGAAACAGAAAATCGCAAAGACTAAGATGGGCAGTACACGTAGAACAAATGGACAGTGGACAGTCGAAAGAATTATGAATGCGAAACCCGAAGAAAAAAAAAACGGCCGGGAAGGCCGCGCCACATGAAAGAAAAAAATGTAAGGATGAGCCAATAAAGATGAAACAAAACAGCGAAATATGGAAGGAACACATAAATGACAGGGAGACTTGGTACCAAGCAGCATGAAAGTTTCTCGGATGTTTTGCATATGAAACAGCCACAAATGGATATCCTTCGGGAATAGCTTAATGAAATTAATAACTGCAGAACTACTGAAACTCGTTATAACTGCTTATGAAACGTTGAGATATGGTATGAAGCCGGGACGGAGAGGAGGGAAATATGAGAGAGCCGATGGATTGGTTGTGAACGTCTCTAAGTACTACTGAAGAGAAAAGACTGAACATGGCAAGTAGTTCTACATTCGTGTGGTTCGGTCAAAAATGACAGTGCGGCCTTAAATGTTTGGCACATTGCGACAACACTGTGATGGTGTTCCAGCCTCCTTACTCCCAAGGCTCCGTCTGATTTTTTAGAAGGCAAAAATAGTGAATACTTTAAACGTCGGTCGTTTCGCAGGTGTAGATGCGATTAAAATCACATCGCTATGAGGTAAATGTTATATAATTTCTAATTGGCAATTCGAACCACAATGGACGGTTTTCTCATTCTCTGATTCACAACACGTAGCCGTAGTAATATCATACTGTGGACACTTAACTCATACGGTCGCACACACAGTTGGTTGGAGCTCCACCTGTGCGCCACCTACATGCAGTTGTCCCCTACTGCGTTGCCTCTCGGTATTCGAAATGAGAAACTTCGACCGGAGCGGTAGTGTCTATTCGCTCCACAAGCTATTTTAGTTGACTATGTAAACGCCTAGCTACGAGGGTGGTCCGATAAGTACTTAGCCTACAAAAGAAAAACAAAAATTTTGGAGAAATGGCGATTTATTTTTCAATATAGTCTCCTTTTAGCTCGATACACTTGACCCATCGATGCTCCAACTTCTTTAACCCGTCTGAAAAATACGTTTTCTCGAGGTCTGCAAAGTACTCGTAGGCCTCCGTGGCGGGGATGACCTCCTCATTCGACTGAAATTTCTGCCCGGCGAGTGACTTTTTCAAGTTTGGAAACAAAAAGAAGTCGCACGGGGCCAAATCTGGAGAATGGATGAATGGAAGTGGATGGGGCAGCAGTTCGTAGCCCAATCGATCAATTTGGCCGTAGCGAGGGCGGAGGTGTGAGCCGGTGCGTTATCATGGTGGAAGAACACTTTTTTCTTCGCCAAGTGGGGCCGTTTTTTCTTCAGTTCGAATCGGCCCAACAATTTGGCATAGTACAGCCCTGTGACCGTTTTGCCCTTCTCCAGGTAGTCGATGTGGATCACACCTTATGAATCCCAGAAAACGGTGGCCATCATCTTTCCGGCCGATGGGACAGTCTTCGCCTTCTTCGGAGCACGTTCGCCGGGTGAAGTCCACTGTTTCGACTGTTCCTTGTTTCGTCGACTGTCACGAAACGACACAGAAACTCCTTCGGATTGCGCTCAAACAGCGTCAAACACTGTTCTTGCAAACGCGGCACCCATCGCGCCGACAGCTTTCTCGTGCCCAAAATTTCATGCAGGATATGACCCACGCGATCTTTTGAAATGCCTACTGTCTCAGCTATCTCGCGCACCTTCAATCGGCGGTCTGCCAATACGAGATCGTAGATTTTTGTCACGTTATCCTCCGTGGTAGCCGTTTTCGGGGCACCTGGACGTGGCTCATCAAAAACCGACGTGCGACCACGTTGAAACTCGTTAAACCAATTTTTGATGGTCGCCATCGAAGGAGAAGAGTTACCGTACACAGCATCCAAACGCTCTTTGATTTCGTTGCGCGATTTCCCTTCCAAAAACAAGAATCGAATCACCGACCGATATTGCTCTTTTTGCATTTTTCTAAAATCCACGGACACTCCCGCTTCCACATGCGGTCAAAACAAAACTACGACTCCGATCCGGCTGACATTTCGACAGTAGCCGTCTACTAGAATGTACTACACGACAGTAAGTTGCTCTTGCGATCCTGGCGCCATCTGGCGGTGAGTACTTATCGGACCACCTTCGTAAACCAATGTCGCTGTACAACTCGTGGTTGTATTACGTGGTTGGGCAAAATTGTTCTGTCAAATCGCCCTAGGGTCTTTTCATCTACTTTCAATAATGTCCAAGGCTCTAAGCATATAGGCTGACCGAGACGATTTCGTAATTGTTTCTTGATTTCAAAGAACCACTGGTTGTCAAGAGTTGTTCTGTGTCTGATCTCGGCACTGATATCGTTGACGCTTGCCACTAGTCAGCGAAGATAGACGAAACCCTTGACTAATACAAAGTTATAGCTGAGGTGACCTTTTGGGAAAGACGTCGGAGTTGGGCATCTTTTTTTAATGACAGCATAGCTTAGTATTTGGTTTTGCCTCATTCAACCTTAGATTCCTGTAGCCGTTTCTAATTCAATGCATCGGAACTAACGTCTCGGTGTGTAAGTCCAATTACGTCAATGTTATGTTCAATAGACTTGAAACAGATCGTGTCTCTTGTGTCCAGTGAATCATGGTCGATCTTTTCAGGTATCAATCCTTTTAGGCCATCGAATATCTCGGTGAGTTCATTTTCGACCTTACTGAAGCAAAGCCGCGAACTGTCCTGCACAGCCTGACGAGCTACAACATGACGTGGTGATCTAGCGCCTCTCGTGCCTTTTGTTCTTCTCAAAAGCACATACCCCTTCCTCCTTTTCTATTCGCAGAGCTCACAATCAGCCCTAGTCTATCGATGCCGCATCGAAGTAAATACATGTTCTAGACTTTTCGCACTCATCATCAAACCAAGTATTTCTGGAAGGTTGTGACTTGGATCCGAACGTTTGTTCTTCGGAAGATTTGGACTTAAAGGGTGTTGAAGGTTGGTTGTCAATTAAGAAGGAGACCCTCAGGTCCCTTCATGGGAATTGTGTGCTGGTCTACTAGGTTAAATCCGTTTTCTGACGTGGAGCTAGGCAAGCTAAGAGTCCGACGACTCGTTTACCATAAAGATGTGCTTACCCAGCCTCGCGTTTAGATCTGCCAGAAAGATTTTGATATAATAGCTGGGGCAAGAGGGGTTCATGGAAGTCATCCATGAGTGGGTCGTTCTGAACACAAAATATTTTCCGCGATAGACAATCATCAGTCGGAAGGATCAGCTCCTTTTTTACCCAAAAAATATGGAGAAAGGTGTTCAGCTCTTTACCGACCTAACCAATCAAGTTGTTGTAGCCGAAAAAGTTGTTCACCAAATTCTTTTCACCCGAACAGTGGATGTCGCCGTTGACTCTATCTTCCGAAATTCTTTCACCACCGTTCCGAACAAGGAGTTGAGCCCTGATATCAGCTCGGACTTTCGCCTTCTCTCGTTTGCTGCCCCTAACAAGCTTAAAAGGGGTCCGCTTGGTCTAATGTTGAGGAACTAGGCACTAAGATGAGATATGGGTTGGTATTCAGAGGCTTGGTGTCGTAGTTGGGATCTTCGCGTATTCATCTCCTTTAGCAATAGGAGCTATGTATGTATGAGAATAATCGGTAATGTTACCCCTAAGACCGCGTGATTTATTACATTAGAACATCTGGAGTACTATTTATTCAAGTCGAGTTTGGTACCCACATGGATCCAAAATATCAAAAACACCCTTAAAAATAAATTTGTCTTTGGTTACTTAGGCTTAAGCAGAATATCAAAAATATAAGAGGAGCTTATAACTTAGTTCAAAAGATGTTCCCTAATGAAAGACGTGTCATCATCTGAGTCTGTGATTAGGTTTGTTAGATCTCGATCTACCCTGCAACCCAATAACTTTCAGGATTCAATAGTGACTTCCTAGTATTTAAAATGTTCGCATTGTTTCAAAGTTTAATCAAACCCTGACCCCATGAAGGCATTCGAATTTTCTGCGCCTCTGTTTGTCCAAAGCAAGTTTGAGCAAAACTTATAGATCCACGCAGTACGAAGGCGTACGAATTGATTTATAGTTGTACTCTCTAAATTCGTCCTTTTCGGAAGCCACTACCAAGTAGGTGGTTTGCGTGTAAAGTTTCCCTGACGGAACCTGAGCACTCAACCCGACTTTTTCTTTATAGACTAACATTTCGACGAACTGTTTCAGGACTATTTGAGTGGTTTGCAACAGGAAATCAATAAAGGCTTGTCGGCGTCACTGTACAGAAATCGAAGAACGGAAGCCTACTCGATTGCCTTAATTACTGAAACGTCTTCCCTTACTTTGCAAACATCATCACCATCAGCATCCACTACCCCATTCCATTGAACAAATTATAAAATTTCAAAGAGCACTCGTGGCATCAGCACCAGAAGCTGAAACTACGAATTTTAACTGCGCCGTCAAAAACTTTCCTTCAACTGCCAAGTGCTACATTTTCACTTCCGATAGCACTTTTTCTTTCACCCCCCCCCTCCCAATCTACTCCTATTTGTTCCGCACCTGCTCTACCATCACCCCATCCTCCCACGTTTCGACTATCATACGCTTTTGAAGTTTCATTCTGTCAACTAGCCGAGCATTTCAACCCCTCGAGGCTGGGATTACTCCTAACCGCCTGCCTATCATCCATCAGTTGTCCATTCTCTATAATTCAAAATTTAAAAAAAAAAAGAAAAGAAAAAAAAAACCAAAAACCCTAGAGCGTATGCTTCAGAAGTCGGGGAGGGGGCATGGAGTAAGGATAAAGTTTTCATAAGTTTCGAAGCAAAGCACAAATAAACCTTTTATACTGTATGTATGCATCGGAGGCATGGTGTTATGGAAGAAAATTCACTTTCTCGGCGAAGCGGAAAACGACAAGAAGCATTTGTCCCAATTTCCTAACAACGCCACTCGCTTCGCCATCTCCCTATCCCGTCCGATTGCTTGCATCATCTCGAACGGAAAACGAAAGAAAAAAGAAAATACTCCGCGTCCCTTGCTTCCCTGTCCTTGTACTTAAATTCCCTTTGGAAAATTAATTCGGATTCAAGGAAAAAACGCAACGCACCAACCACCTCACCATTCCATATCGTTCGAGTGCCTGTCATGTTATACCACCTACTACCCTCCCTCCGCGTCTATTCTTGCTTTGTCTCGGCCGTTCTCTGTAATTTCGCTCGAATTCACTTTCACTTTCAAAAGAACGAAGGGAAATAAACGAGAAAAGGCAAAGGAAGGACTACAACAACAACAAT
Source organism: Merodon equestris (assembly GCA_958301585.1). Lineage (NCBI taxonomy): Eukaryota > Metazoa > Arthropoda > Insecta > Diptera > Syrphidae > Merodon > Merodon equestris. The sequence goes on along the minus strand of OY284416.1, from coordinate 36,355,938 downwards.
TGGTAGCAGCATTTCCTTCGCCTTCGCTCGATTCTTGTTACATAAGGAGGATGACGACCGCTGAAGGGGAGGAAAACTTTCACTTTCTTCACTGTGCCACTTGGTTTTCTTCAACGATTGCTACCGCGCTCGTGTTGTTGTTGTTGCCCGGATAAAAGGAAACCCAAACCATCCCCCAGCCGCCTACTACTGTAATGCTACTGCAACAAAAACCATTTCTCTCCTCATGTCACTTAACTTTTCTCTACACTGACACAGTGAATTCCCCGAAGAAATACCGACACCACCACCCAACCAGCCACTCTACCCCTGGTCTAAAAATATGCGACCACCATTCAACTACAACGATACAAGGGGAGCAGCAGTGTATTATCGAATCTACAACGAAATGGCGATAAGGGGGTGAACGCAGCAGAAAGGACGAAACGTGAGAAAGAAAATGCGTAAAGAAGAAAAACAACTTGAAAGTTTTTCCTTCGCTACGTTTGCAATTCAACGAATTCTTCACCAACCGATCGAGGAGGGAGTACGAGCACAATCCTCACCATCTCCCGCCCGGTAATGGTTTATGTCTGTGTCAGAGCCTGCGAGTGGAAGCTTGTGTTTGTTTACGAGTATTCCCAGTGTGTCAAAAGTTCTGCACAACCACCTCCCTGCAGAGTTTCGTTTTGCTTATTAAAGTTTCAACAGGATTCGTGCTTTCTATAACAACATCCTTCAAGGATGTACACCGAAAATAGTCGGGTAGAAGGATCTCAAAAAGAAGAAAATACACGACGCGAATCGTATAACAAACCCTCGACTCATTTCACCAAAAGCATCATCTCGACATCTCTAGCATCGAGTATCGAGGTACATATCCTTCCTGCTGACGAATTGATATTGCTTGTGCATTGAGAGGTACACGCACAAAAGAAAAAAGAAAAAAGGAACATCTCCTCCCACAAGCGTGTCCTTTCTACTGCTGCTGCTTCGGTACTTTCTTAAGAGTTTATTTTTAGTTGAATCATCGAAGCAGTCAAAAAGATATGAACGACAAGGAAAAGGATAAAAGTGAACAACTAAAGTGCTTCTTATCCTTTTGAATGATGAAGATGACACACGAGTTATTCTGCCACTGCCTGATGCTTGGGTCCTCCTGATACACCGTTGACATCCTCACCCTCCGTCACACGCCAATCACTCTTGTCCTACCTTGATCTTATACCAAAAAAGGATAACCATCCCTCCCCCCCCCCCCCCCCCCCCCCACCTATGTGCGTTTGTATTTTATTTCAAGAAACTTTCACAATTTTCTGGTCGTCGAGATTCCAGCAGGGTAGCAGCTCACAGCAGACGATAGACCGATAGTAGTGAACACAGTCACCGGTTTCGTGTTCTGGCTTAAAGGATACAACGGCCGAATTCATCAAAAGGAGCTACATTTTTCGGTATACTATGTTCATGAGATACTTTATGAATCCCGCATGCAAGGTATGGGTCGCATTATAAAAATATCTTTTACTAGGTTACACGGTTACCTAAATGCTTATCCTTATTTCCTCGTTTTTCGATTCTTATTTTAAAGATGTCCCATTAGTGATGGCAGAATGGAATGGAATTCAGAAAATAATTCGTATCTATCATCCATCGATCGGATAGCGATTGAAGTCGTCTAGAACCGGGGGATTAAGGGGTGGCGAAGGGTGGCTTTGATTAATCGACTTAATGAAACCCTTTTTTTCGTTTTCCTGAAATAGTTTGGAGCACATTTGGGAATCGAGGAATTTTTAGATTTTTAAGAGGACGACGATGAAGTTGGCTGACTGCTTATCTGGTAGTTCATCAAACGAACGTTACTGAACCGCACCAAAGGATTTGGTGAGGTTAATGTCGTTTTTAAAGGTTTTTTTTTTTTTGGATTTGAAAACGGAAGAAGTAAACAAGGCAAATCCGCTTAGGGTTGTTAGGCTGGTGGAGTGGTGAATGAGATTAAAAAGAGATAGTTTGCTGTCCAGCTAATAGCAATAACAACAGAAGCTCGATAATTTTATACTTCCTGGAGGAATGAGGGTAATTTTAAATGTCAATTGACAAGCGACAGAATAGGTCATATAGTGCATCGGTGTGTCATGGTCAATGACTATACGTCAAATATACGACTTTGACGAGCTTGTTAACCCGACCAAGGTAGATAGTGTTCCTTTATTTAGAATACATATCTACCATCCGTCTATAAAGGTATTTTTACCCAAAACAAACTTTAAGTAAAGGTAACATCACTTCGAATGACCCAATCCTTATCGGCATCGAAAGAAAATCATCCTAAAATAGATTAGCCTCATTAAGCAAATGGTAAGCTCCAAAAAAAAAAGAAGTATTCCGTTCGAAGTCGATAGGACAGTAAGGAACATAGTTGGAAAGTGTTTTTCAAAATATGGTAGAGAATTGCAGGCATTTTTTGTATTCGCATTATAATTCACAGTAATTCTAACTTTTCGGTGTTGTGTTGTTACAATGCGAGTAGAATGCAGATGTATATTTGCTGCACACTACGAGTGGCATGCCTTCATCGAGGATAAGGTGATATATAATCACATTTTCGCTCATCCTTCTATTTTTTAGAACTCTATTTAAGCCTGGATGATGACCGCCACCGCAGGTTGATCTTGGTTGTTGGTTAAAACATATAATTTACACCTTCTGAACGGGGTTACGGTTGCACTGTTATTTGTTGGTTATTAAGTTTGGAAGAGTGAACCGCAGCTTATTTATAAAATGCCATCCAACAAAAGGTGTCATTTTGAATTTCATGTAATTTTAAAACTGTCAACATTTAACTATAATTGCGATGACTTTTGCTACGTAAAAATCAGAAGATTATGAAAAATTAATCAATGCACAATAGTAGACGGGAAAATACATCCGCAATTAACACGAATCAATTTATGAAAAAAAAATTACTACTAATAGGCAGAGCCAGGGCGAATATTTAACAAATATTTCAATCCAATGCCAACCTTAGAACTTGTCTTTTAGATTAAAATAATAATATTTCGATTTTCATAAAAATGTTAATATTTTCTATTGACACGTGCAGGGACGGGTTAAGAATATCCCTGCAGCGATACCTATCGCTTGTCGTAAAAGGCGACTAAACAAAGGTAAACAAAACTCACATCTAGGCAATTTAGAAAACACCAAAATGAGCCTAGGGACACATATACCACCATTAAACTGCCCCACAAGTGTGCATGCAAATCAGTGGGTTGACACGACTGGAGATCACCGGTGTTGTAAGAGTAAGATCAATCAAAAAAAAAAATAAAAAAAATCTGGAGCATGCCGTGTCAGTGTCAAAAAGGAAGGGAAGAAAGAAAACGGTCAAACCGTAGCATTATGGAAAAGAACGCTAAAAGGAAAAGCACTACCCCGCCAGGCACTACTAATGGTCGTGATCCTGGGACGAGCAACAATGCTCGGGTCAGAGCTATAGGATTTCCGGGGGACAGCAAAGTAATGCAACGGCGTAAGCCACACTTAAGAGTCGCGAGTTGGAACGTTGGAAGCATGAGTGGGCGCAGCTATGAGCTTGAAGAAATGATGGTTAGAAGGCGAGTAGACATCCTGTGCGCACAAGAGACGAAATGGCGAAACACCGGTAATCGGGCACGTTTCTTGGACGTTAAAACAAAAGCCTACAAGATGTTTTACTATGGATTGGAACAAGGAAAAAACGGAATCGCCATCATCCTTGCGGCAGAGTTACTTGGCAACGTCTTAACCATTTCAAAGTCCAGTGACCGTTTGATGGCTCTCAAATTGGTGATGCATGGTGAGGTGTGGAACATCGTAAGCGCATATGCCCCGCAAGTAGGATGCGAACAAAAAGAAAAAGATGCATTCTGGCTAGATTTCCACAACCTTGTCAAAATCATCCCAAAGGAAGAGCTTTTGTTTGTTTGGGGAGATTTAAACGGATATGTCGGGAAGACAAGCGAAGACTATGAAGACTACCACGGAGGGCTGGGTTACGGCACCAGGAACTCTTCAGGTGAAGATATCCTAAACATGTGCAAGTCGTACGGTCTTATAGTGCTAAATACCATGTTCGTCAAATAAAGCCGGCACCTGATCACTTATAGCACCGGCGGAAATGAAACTCAAATAGACTATCATTTGGTATCCAGTTTCATGAAGCCACGAGCTAAAGATTGCAAAGTGATTCTGGGAGACGCGATCGCCCCTCAACACCCTCTCCTCCTGACTGAATTTTTTATGGATGCGAGAAAGAAGTCAAAGCAGCAAACGAAGGTGTCTGAGAGAATCAAGTGGTATAAGCTGGATAAAGGAAAAGGCGAAGCTTTTATTACCATCATGGAAAACTACCTCTCTTCCATTATCGATGAGGTCGGTAATGAGGAGTGCAGAGCACAAGACATGTGGGATTCCCTACAACAATCTGGCCTGGAGAAAGCCAAATCACTGCTCGGAACATCTAAAGGCCCCTGCCAACACGCAAAAGTGGACAGACGAAGCCAAAGCAGTGATACACGAAAAGAAAATGGCTTTCCAAGCTTGGTCAAAGTGCTCTTCTACTAATAGAGAGGAAAAAGCTTGCCGTGAAAAGGTATATATGTAGATGTTGCAAAGGTATCGCGAAGAAAAAATGCGCCGAATTCAAAGCGAAACGCATGGAAGGCCTCTATCAGGAGTTGGAAGAAATATCGTCTTCCGCGTCTGACAGGAACCAGGCTACCCAGGAGCTTCGACAAAACAATTTGAACAAAGGAGCAAATATCTTTAAGATAGCCGCCCAGAGAAGAAGAAATGCTCAGGAGATTCGCTTCCCAAAGTTTATTAACAATGCTGAAGGCCAACTCCTTGTGGAAGACGAAAAAATTCTCCACAGATGGCGACAGTATTGCGAGGAACTTCTGAACGAACAGTTTCCCCGAGTGTACTTTCCAAGAGCCGCCCCGAATCATGCCGAAATATCCGACATCACAGTCGAAGAAGTTCGGTACGCGGTTAAAAACTCCAAGAAAAGAAAAGCTGTTGGGCCGGACGGGATACCCTCTGAGTTCTGGAAAAAGATGGGAGACATCGGGTCTAGATGGCTCATGGATCTCCAAACTTATGAGAGGCGACACTATGCCTAATCAATGGAGGGAAAGCTATCTTCTTCCATTGCACAAAGGAAAGGGTGATACGCGAAATTGTGATAACTACCGTTCTGTCAAGCTGATGTCGCACACCATGAAGATCGTTGAACGGGTATTAGATAGCCGACTGCGGAAAATAATACGACTATCTGATGACCAGTGCGGGTTTGTCTCGGGTAAATCAACAACAGATGCAATCCAAAGTATAAGGATCATGATGGAAAAGCATCGTGATTCTTCAAAGGACTTGCATATGGTGTTGGTTGATTTCGAGAAGGCCTTTGACCGGCAACCAAGAGATCTTTTATGGGTAGCGCTAAGACAAAAAGAAACCTACGTGCGAGTGATTATGGACATGTACGAGAGAGCAACGACAAGAGTAAGATGCACCGCAGGAGTCACCGAAGAGTTCGCAATCAAAGTCGGTGTACACCAAGGGAGCGTCCTCAGCCCACTGCTTTTTATAGCAGTCCTTGATTGCTTGCTTGAAGGAAAAGTGACGGACCCCAATGTGCACCAGCTATTCTTTGCTGACGACGGGGCCATTATAAGTGATGATCAGGCGTCCCTACAACGAGCACTTGATGTGTGGGTGGACATTTTTGAGGGACACGGGTATCGTATTAGTTCAAAGAAGACAGAGTATCTGTGCTGCCCGTTCTCTGACCCTCATCAGCCTATTCCAGACATTTACTTGAATGGAAGAGTGCTTCCCAAGTGTGAAAAGTTTAAATATCTGGGATCTATGATTAATAGAGAAGCAACTTGTGATGACGACATCAAACATCGCGTAAGCGTAGGGTGGATGAAGTGGCGGGAAAACTCCGCCATTTTCTGTGATCGAAAAATGCCCCCTAAGCTGAAAGGAAGGCTCTACACTTCAGTTGTACGTCCGGCGCTCACATACGGTTCACAATGCTGGACAATGCACAAAAAGTATGAGAGCAAATTAACGGCAACTGAGATGAAGATGCTTCGCATGACAGCGGGAGTAACAAAGCGTAACAGAATTAGAAGTTCAAAGATCCGAGGAAGCCTCCACGTAAAAAAAACCATCACAAGAAATATAGAGCGCGACCGACTCAGTTGGTATTGCCATGTTCAAAGGAGAGATCCTTTGAACCCCGTCCAAAAGGCGTTATCAATTAACATTCCAATTTCAACACGCAAAAAAGGCAGGCCGAAAAACAATTGGTGCAAACAAATGCAAAAACACCAGCATTTGATTGGCCTCAGCGATGAAGTAATCCCAAACCGGGAAGCCTGCCGCTACTTTCTGAGGTCAAACCGGCGGACCCCACAAGCGGACCAGTGGGAATGCAGTTAAGTGGGAAGGTTATGGTCCTACACTTCTGACCATAACGACGCCGGGATAAAAAGGAAAAGAAGAAGAAGAAGTTAATATTTTCTATTGACCGAAAATGACACCTCTTGTTGGATTACTGTACATTAGTTCTTCTAGCGCAATTTTTTCGTTGCAATGTTGGTACGCATGAATGAAAAGTGTCTTAATATAGCGAGCCAATCAAGTTTATTTCAATCAAAGAAATTTTTATGTGTTTTGGCGCGATCGGCCAATATCGCATTGAGAGTGGAGAGTGTTAGAAAAGTTGATTCAATATGAACATAACAATTTTATATTTTAATAAAACACAGAAAAATAAAGACATCGGGCTCAAACACATTCCGGTCGTAGTACAAATGTCAAGTTTAAGTTTGGAATTCGATCTATTTCATATGACCACTGCGAATACGTGTGCAGCGGTCGATTCCTTGGAACCAATTATCCACCACTTATCCCCATATATCGGTCGAAAGGTTCGCAATTTCGTGTTGGAAATAATTCCTGAACTCCTCTAGCGTTGTTGGCTTGCTGGCATTGAACACGTTTTAACGTAACCCCATCGCGGTCAATCCAATGATCTTAAATCGCGTGAGTGAGGTACCCATTCTACCGTAAAATTTCTCGACATTACACGATCGCCAAACTCTCCCTTCAATAGATCAACTGTTTGGCCAGTTATGTGGCAAGTGGCTTCATTTTATTACACCCGTATATCACTGATGCCAAGTCTGTCCAATTCTGGCCAAAAATAAACGTCCTACATGACACGAAAGCGAACTCCGTTGATCGCCGTAACATGGCGATTAACCATCATTTCATCATCGACGAAAAAATACGGTCCAATCACACCTCCAGCAGGGAATCCATACCAGAAGGTCACTTTTTGAAGATGCTGTCATGAGCATCCATGCTGTCCAACAATGCATAAGCGCTTAGTGACAAAGCCATTAAGCCAAAAATGAGCATCATAGCTGAAGAGGATTTTTGATGAAGGAAATTTATGAATTTCTGCAACCTTTTGCAGAGTCCAATCGGCGAAATTTCGAGGCTCCAAGTGATGAAGAGGCTTCAGTTTTAAGTTTATTTAATCTTATTAGGATTTAGGCCTAGATCTTTACCTAAAATTCCCCACAAAGTAGACTGTGAATGACGTGGATCGACTAATTTGGCTCATTTTGAATTAAACACTAACGGCTGCAATTATTTCCGTATATGGACCAATACATTATCCCACTGGCACAGAAAAATTCATTGGTGAATACGAGTATATTAGCTCGAATTTATCCACTATAGCACACACAGGCTGTTCGGCGGGACGATTACTAAGACGAAAAATTGGAGTAAACGCTCTTAAAGTTGCGACTCAGAACTTCGGTCGAAATATTAAATAATTTCCAAACGCAGCTCGTTCGTGAACTTCACCACGATAAATATGTAAGCCTTGACTGACGTTCTGACATTTACAGATTATAAAAAAAGTTTAAGAGAGCGTTTGTATTAAAAAACAAAATTGTTATGACCCTATTGAAAAACCCAGTATGTTAAATTATCTTCGTTTTTTTTATACAATAAGCCTAGTTTAAATCAAACAGAAGTCTTGCCTTGTCTTGCTCCTTACTGACATCATATTTGCCAAATTAGACTGATCCTTTTAAAATTAGTTTGATCAATGAAATTCCACTCAAACCTTGGACAAGAACCTCTTGTCTACTAATCATAACGCCTCAAGGCTTTCCTTGCCCAACATCCAGGATTTCGGTAGTGTGCCTTTGTTCATCTATTGGCTGATAAAACATCTTTTGAAACAATAAAATCAAAGGTTTTTATTACACGTCGGTATCCTTTGCTCTTACAACACTAAATGATCACTCTAACCCTGGACACAAACCGAATGACATGAGTGCTGAACAGATCAGTTTTCTAGGGCATAACAATTGTCTTCACGCGTAGCTGTCAACTGTCGGTATATAACGCAAAATTTAACTTTATTCAATTAAAAACGGAATCAAATTTCAAAATGTAAAATTTCACTCAAATCCTGGACAGGAACCACGTGCTTTCCTCACTTGGTTCCTTTCTTTTCAAAGAAAAAAGAATTCGCCTGTTTCACGGCGCAACTGTCAAAACGTCAATACGTCTTTTAAAGCCTCTCTGTCACGATTATGAACAAACCCTTTAAATATCCTCACCGATGTCGCCAGAATCCTCGCATAAAGCCATCCAACTCGCAGACAGTAGGCCTCAAACCCATCCATTGATGGCTCGATAACAAATCTCAATCAAATGTCAAAAAGGTAGACGAGCATTACATGCGTACATACCATACATGACTACGTACTCATATGAATAGGGCAAATCATATATGAAGAGTAACAGCATGTCCCGAAGCTTCGTGTTATACTTTACGGGATGCTAACTTAAATGTCACGGACATTTGCAGTTCGTCGGGGATACGGAAACGCTACGACGAAAAATTATCGATACTCTCCCGCAGCAGCGGAGCCGGATAGATATGTAGATGAATTCGAAAAGAAACAAAAAAAAATAAAACCAGAAATGAACTAGGACCGATTGATGGCTATCGAATGCGGAATCCTAGAATTGCCATCAATGGAAGTTTGCCAACAAATAAAAACCAGGTAACTTGTGTGCGCGCCTGGCAATAAACGATTGCCCACAAACAACAGCAAAAGATGAAAGCCAAAAAAAAGGACACGAAAGGAAAAAAGAACAACGAAAAAGAGCGTAGGATAGGGATGCCCATGCCAGCGGAGGCGGGTACTATAATTTTTTGACGGAGTGAAAAAATATTTATGCGCCAAGTCATAACACCGACTTGGACAGTGATATGAAGGCAAACTGGGAAAAAAAAAGAAAACGAGTGAAATGAATAGAACCAACAGCACCACCACCACCCCGTTTGGGAAAGAAGGGGTTGGACGTGTAGATCTGTCAAAATTCGTCCAAGCGGACATCATTGGATTTCGCCAAAGGAAAGCAAAGCAACATCGAGGAGAGTATGATGATGACGATACTGGTGGTGTATCCAGTTTGAAATGTCGCATGGGGATGTTGAGCTGATGGCAATTGGGGGTGTGATGGACGGGGTTAGAGGCACAGAAGCAGAGTGGTTTTTGGTGTTCGATTAAGCCAGCGGAATCAATTCCGGGATCAGCCCAGGCATTCAGAGATACCAACTTTTTTTTTTTTGTTTAAGAAATGAATCATTTACCTCCTGCCGGTCTGGTCCTCCCTCAACAAATGAAACAAACGAATTTAACCCTATTCGCTGAGGCATACAACGTATACCGACACACAATCATGCCGACATATGAATACTCTCCTGCCGCTTAGCACTTGATTAGTAAATCAAGTTTGAATTTTTATTGAATTTTCAAATTTTCTCATTTGCTGTATCGTTATGATCGTTATCTCGAACTGTCCAACAACGCATTCTGGCTGGGGTTGCCCAATTGTGGAGTTTTGTCTGTTTGTGTTTTTTTTTTTTTTGCGAGCGATGAATAAAATTTAAACGCATGAATGGATGGATGGACAGCGACTTGGAATTTAATGCAACGTTGCTCAACTAACAAGGGCTGATGAATGAACAGCGGGATCGTACCCCACGAAACCATGACTCTCCGTGGTTTGAGGCCCAGCTACTGGATAAATTGGTTCATGTCACGACTATATGATGATCTTTTCAAAATTTGAAGCCAAGAATGACCTCGATCTTCTTCGCCACGCTTGCGGCTTCCGTCGTAAACAACGACACAAAGAGAATCGTTCCACTTGGATGCCTCGTAACCCGGCCGCTGCAGTTTCCTCTTCGAACCGATTTGAAGTGTAAATTTATGTGTTACGGTCTCTAGATAATTACATACACCTCAGTACTTATTAGAGAAGAACAAGCGACACGCATGCAACCTGCCATGCATTACGCATGGCTTTCACTCGTGTCTTTTGTGGTCTGCAGTTGTCGAGCTCATTTGAATTCTGTCATTGGGGAGCATGCGAGACGTATGTTGGGTGCATCTTAAGTACGTTACTATTGTAGGTACCGTAACTTGCATGTGAAATTACGGTGTCATGTTATTCTTGTAGTTATTTTTGGAAAATCTGTTGGGAAGAAGACAATGATCGCGGTCACGCGGAAAGAGGTGTGTGCATGTTGCTGTGTTGCTTTTGGTATGATTTCCAGTTTCCGCGATCATTATCGTGATTTTCGGGACACCCAAGGGATGTTGCAGGCATTTCTACTTAACGGTATTGCGTGGCAGCACTGATTGAGCAATTAAAGTACAATAGGTATGCCATGCTGCGTTATTGTCGAATCATGCTTATTTGCGTATGGAATGGGTAGATGGGATGAAGCGCTCTACTACGCTTATTCAAACAGCGTTTCTCTTATGCATTGTCTTGCATTACCTTAAAAAGAATTTGCAGTCAGTTCATAAGGCGACTATTGGATTTGTGCTAATCAAAGGGAGGTATCCGGCCCCGTAGAGTTCCAGTTGGACTAAGACCCTAGGGCTAGAAGTCGTGCAATAACTGCATAAAGTAATGACAATATTCGCTGTTCAATTGCCATTTCTTAAAGACACTGGTAGGCTCACTTAAACAGCATTATTTCGATTAGCGGTCAATCAATCCTGGACCTTTAAGTCGGCTGGCGAAAAATATGGATATAAAACCGCAAAGAGCTCTAAGCCGATATGTCCGACATAGTTTACAATCACTCTACTCTGATGTACATTTTTTTTAGTTCAAGACACATATAAATGAGTCACAAATCAATGTATGAAGTGTGTTCAAAAAATTACGGGAATTTTCAGTTTCTGAACAAAATTTCATTAATTTTTCAACATTAACGTTATTTTTTTCCGAGAGTAAGCTCGTAAGCTATTACTTGCTTCTTCCTTCCTGAGACTTCATTCAGAAACTTGATCTTTGGAATAGTAGATGGGTATCCAATAAGAGGTGTCATCCTAAATCAACAAAAATACGCAAAATTCTTATGTAAAGCGGTGATATTTTTGTTTTTATCTAAAGTAAAAGCTCCAAGGTTAGTAGCGGAATACAAAAATGGATCAATCTCAACATTTTTTGATTACATTTTTCACCATGAAATTTCGAAAAATTTGCCGCGATATTTTCAATGCTTTTGTAGTGAATATTCAAAACTTCAACATGAAGTACCACCTACCTCCGAGTTTTCACTCACTAAAAGTAAAAGCACAGATATTTAAATAATAACAGTTCAACAAGAGGTAAAGTAAAAATGACACCTCTTATTGAATAGCCCTTTACTTCACTTTATGGACAATAGTTTGAGTGACATTTCCGATTTAAAGCATGTATGGCCTTTAGTAACATATCAGACGTTCGTCGTTGTGAAAACTAGACAAAAATAAATTCCTTTTTAGACTTAGCACATAAAATTTGAATAAAATATGAATGAACTGTGTAATCCATATGACAACTTGTCACTCATCCAAAAATTGATTTTGACTGAATAGGCGTTAACCTGCCTCGAAATTCCTATCTAAGATTCGAACCAATCATATAAATTTCTATCAAAAAACCATATCAAAAGTCACATACGAGCAACAACGTATGCAAACAACCGATATGGACCGGCCGCGCAAATATACAAATACACATCAAACCAATAAATACAAAATATAAAAGACAAAGCAAAAAAAAAACAACAGCGAATCCTCTTGTAAAGGACAACGAATGGAGTGCTAACGACGATGGGTTGAATGGGCTCCTGAGCTCTGACGGTTGCCAGAAAACCAGAGTGAGGAAAAAAAGCACGCAGAGATCCACCCAGGATGCAGCATGCGAGTAAGCAATAAACCTTTTTTTTTCCACTCACTGTTGTTTGTGTCCTTATATCCTTTTCCTCTATCTCGCTATATGCAGCTAGACTGGGAGTTTCAGGATGAAACCAGGAGTCCGAGCAGTGTTTGTGTAAAAATTATGATTTTTTTCCATCCTTCCTCGGTTATTTTTTGGTTTTTTTTCCCGCGAGGAGACTGATCGGGGGTGGTAGAGAGGTTAAGGATATTATTTTTTTTTCTCTCATTTTTGGCATCCGTTGTTCATTGCGTTGCTGGCTGGCTAGCGTTGGCCAACGAACAGTGCGATAGCGAGAGATAGCGTTCAGCAGGGCAAGTATTTGATGAGTTTTTCGCGTCCTAGACAGTGGGAGGTGCTTGGAAAATAACCTAAACAGAAAAAGAGTGTGTACGATAGGAGGAATGGAAATTGAATTTGAGTGCTTCTATAACTCCAATGCTTCTATGAATCCGAATAAAATAAAAATATATTCGTACGAAGGCTATATACGAGCGAGATATTCATGTGGAATAGATAAGTCTCGAACGTTTTAATTTTAAATATTTTAATATCATCTCTTCGAATCCTTTCGCACCCAAACTCCGCACGGCGAATTTCTAACTCCTGCCGGAATCTCGAGGTATTGTTGTACGCACAATTTTACGAGATTTTTATATTCAATGGGTCGGCATCCCTTTAAGGGACGGAATATCAAGGGGTGCGCTAGTGTAGGATGTGTTTCCTCTTTGTTGTTTGTTGTTCACTCGCGATCACATCGGTTAGAAGCAAAAAAAAAATTATAATAAATTGTCAGGAGGGAAATTATTAATACTTTACACCATCCCCATGGTCTTGTACCTTGTACCCTCCCGCATCCACTTGAACCGGACAATGGGAAAATGCGAGACTCGGCGCGATGGCAGGGAGAGCAATTGTTGGCAGAACGCGTTTTCAATTTAACTGTCGATATTATTCTTCACCCCCGACTTGGGATGGGTGGGTGAAAAATAAAAAATAAAAACAAAAACCGCCACAGGGAAGGGGAGAACATTTTTCTGATAGCTTTTGAATAATTTTGGGGGCGGTATTGAGTGTTTTGATTTCCAATACCATCCCTAGTTGCTGTCATGTATTAATTTCTGTGTTTTTTTGCCTTCCATTTTCGTTCCTTTTGAATCAAAGTTTTTTTTCATGGACCGCGGGAGATCGTCTTTAGCTCATACCGCGCTACCTTTGTGCGGCCATTTATCGTTGAGTGACAGCCGGCAATGTGGCAGCAGTTGGTATGTATCGAAACGGGCTTCTGTCCAGTCGAAGGATGCTGATGGACGTGGTCCTTTTATTGATGTTCTTGATTGGTTTTTACCTGGACATAAATAAAATCGTCATTTTCCTCAAACACAAACACACAGAGACACCCACCCACCCCACATATGCATGGCTATCAAAACAAATCACAACCCCCCAGTCATTTGCTTTGCCCCTTTTCGATTCTATGTTTTGTTTGTTAATTTCGCGATATTTCACTTTTACTTTCTCATCGGACGGGTGTAGGCCCTCACCATCGATGACCGGGCGCCATGAGAAGGACGAAAGAATCTCAGGCGCAACACTTAACGATTGAATTGCATGCTAACGAGGTATTTAATCAACGGCAAGAATTATGACGTGCCCTACGAATCGAGGGTGGATTCTCACTTTCACTTTCTTCCTTTCCTTTTCTTTGCTATTTTCTTTTTCCTTTCGTTTTTGTTTTCTACAAATGTCAGACACTATGATGCAGAAGCACGCTAATGAAGTCCTGAGGAATTATTTTTTTTTTTTGCAGTGTTTAAACAAAACTCAATTAAAGTGTTGCCTTCTTCTAATTTTTTTTTTCCTAATGTGCATGCTATGGGGGTGAAGGAGGCTTGGCGTCAAAGATTTGTTTGCAGATAAGTGAAGTGAAAATGAAAGTTTAATAGAAATGCGCCAGCCAGACGTTTTAATTACTTTCTGAATGACTGTAAGGAAAAAAAACTGAACGAATTGTAAGCAGATTGCGACATCAATAAATAAAAGCGTGAGGAAGCAACTGTTACGGGATGGTATTTCCGACAGTCCCCCGTGAAGAGGTGGACTTGTCGAGAAGTAAAACATTAATCCGCGGCGAACTAAACTCGAATACATTTTTTGTGTTTGGCTTCAGACTAAAGAGTTGGTGTCTGAGGCGGTTGTCTATGAACAAATATCTTCGGGCGATAAACCTGATGAAATGTAATGATTACTGTTTACACGCCCTTCAACCCTCAGAAAAGTACGGGAAGTTCTTGAGTGGCATGTTGAGGCATTTAGAGTATTATGACTTCCAATCATGTGTACGAGCACATAAATCACCAATTGTGCGAACGAAGCTAGGATAAAACGATTCTTTCCCATAATCAAAGAAAAAAGGTTGGCGACTTGGGTAATCCTTGGGTGCTTCTTATTGTGAAGAGTACAAGAAATACAATGACATCTGTCAAACGTTGGAGTGCTGTCATCTTGAAGTAAAAGATGAAGGGTGGAAAATAGTTGCAAAAATTTCGTTTTTGCATTCGGTTTATAATTCACAGTATTTCATGCAATTTACTGTTGTATTGTACTAGACTATCAGGAAACGAGACGTTTTGGTTGATCTTCAATCCTTAGCCTCGCGAAAGAGTCAAAGTCCAGATTATAGTCCATGATTTACATTCGTTAACTTGACATAGCTCATATCTCTACAGCCGCGAGAAGCTTGTAATAAACCATTGGCTGCAAACAATACTAGAGTCAATCGATTTGTCGGTGTCTTCCTTCGTCTACTAGAAGCCATACGAGATAAGGAAGGAAAATTGATCCTCTACTTGTTCCGAACAGATTTAGTAATGACTTCTGTAATGGCGTCATCGTGCTGGCTAAAAATGTTGAATTCCAGACCACTTTGTTCTAATTTTTATAGTAATTAGGAGGCCGTTCAAACAATATAGAGGGTTTTAAAGGCCCATTCAACAAGAGGTGTCATTTTAAGCTTGGCTTCAATATTAAACTATCAACCTTCAACTATCATTGCTTTAGCCTTTCGAAAGTATTAACCAGGAGCTTACTTGGATCGATGCATAATCGTACAAAGTGTTGAAATAGCCACAACTCAGCACATATATGTGAAAATATGGCGGAAAGGTTTCACAACAGAAAGAGTGGAAGATTCCTCCATCTAAAGTAAGTGACAGTGTGGTGCGATTTTTGGGGTGGCGGTATCGTCGGAGCTTACTTATTTGAGCTAGTGCGACCATTTCAAGTAATAGATTGCGTCACCGAACGATGTTGACTGGGTTTTCTTCAAGTGAGCGCCAGAGACATTACTACATCTTTCTTTGGTTTTCAGAGCCTGTAATAAGCATGAACTCTATAAGAACTAAATTGGACTCTATGTTACATTTTGTCCTTTTCACTGAGGCAGTGAACGTAATCTGCCTTATTCGGCAAGGTAAGTACGCGGGTCGTATTGGACTGATTCACTAAATATTTTCTTTGTTATGTTGGGAACATTTTCTGAAACATGCTCGTTGACATGTATTTCCGCATTACTAGTCAGCCTGCTTAGTGAACTATCAGCTATCAAAGAGATTTTATGTATTTTAACACGATCGGCAATTTTTCGAATTGAAAAAGTTCACATATCTTTACGTGTTGAGGCCTTTAGCCTCTGTTGTTTTTAGAGAGATGTCTGTTCGCATGAGCTTTTTTCGTGAACAGCTTTACTGCTTTATAAATGACACCGATTAAGAGTCTCTAATTTTGCAGAAAGGGCAGACTATGTTTATGTTTCAAAGGACAAATCATGACTTAAAGCGATCATTTTCAGCTTAGAAGTTTAGAGGTTTATCAAGTGCTCGTACACTGCACTAACAGTTATGTATATGAACTTTCTATTTGGATCTTAGTAGTATGTTCTGAATTAAAAATGTTGAAATATCGCTACGGGCTACACAGTCTGCACTCTTTTTTCAAACATATATACATACGTTCAAACTTTCGTAAAATTTTTCGTCTAGCCCATCTTGTGAGACTCTAAACTCTTTTTTTATAGGGTTCGTGCAGGTTCAAGAGTTACGCTCATATGGTGCTTGTTACCCAACACGGAAGCGGTGCAAATGGTTTGTGTCAAAGATTTCGTGCCCCACTCTCCGGGGGTGGTTGTCCTAGGTCGGATTCGAATGATTCGACTGAATTTGTGGTGTTGGTTGTAGTTCACAGTATTTTTTTTTTGTTTCCATATCTTTAAGGTATTATGTTGAAAATGCACACAGAGAGTATGAATTTTGAAGTGATCTTATACTGCTTGTTTTATGCCTTCATCAGCATTTTTTTATCAGCTCTCATTCACAACTAATGTTGTTGCACAGTTTTTCCGTATAGGAATTGTTCTTGGCTATGGACAGACTTGAACTACAGACCTTCCGCTCAACAGTCGGTGATGATTACCATCCCACCACGACCACCCCAAGCATTTTATTCGACGCATGATTACATAAACAAGAGATGATTAAGTTCCCATCGATTTTATGATAAACTGCAACCTGGAGCTTAAGTACAAGAAAAAGCCAAAAATCCATTTTTGCCTGAACTTGATGTTATGGACGTGGACGGCATTCATTTTCCGCGCCACATACCTCATAGCTGGCGAAAGAAATTATTGGATATGTGGCGACTTTAATTGGCTGAGAAGGTGGTACAATTTAACATCACTAGATTCTTAGACTATGTCAAAGATAAAGGTTACGCTAATGATCTACTAACGATTCATGCACAAGCAGTCGTGAAATACTTGTATAGCTGAAATTATACAATAACATGAGAACGAGATCTACTGATCTAAAACTACACCTCTTGTTGGATGACCATATACTTCTCTTCTTAGATGGCATTACAGCTCATGGCGAGCCAGAACCAAGCTTCTCTCATTCACTTATGTTGTGTGCGATTTGTTTTTCACACAAGTGAATGAAACCTACAGTTCAATACCGATTCCAAACGGCGCGAGCCGAGAAAGTTTTTCAAAGCGAGTGTTTTGGCGGGGAGTTTTGCCAGTACCCGGCCGATATGACTATATACTATTGTGATCAAATTGAGAGGTGACTTTCCACTTTAAACTTTGCAGTTATATCGATTCATGAAAAATATTTTTGTGGATTGGTAACACTGTCATTGATATCTGTGCCAAATATCGTGACATTATCTCCATTGATTTCATAGCTACGCTTAACAGAGGATGTTTGAAATATTACGGAAGGACTTTGGTGACAAAGTGGTACAAACAAATCCAAAAAGGGAGGAACGTGATTTCAAAAAGTTGGTATTCCAAAATCCTCGATAGAAGATAGTATGGATCAATTCAAACAGTTTTGAAATATCACTTAGGCCTTAGTTGCGTCTCATCTCGTTTGGTTTCAAAAACACTAAATTTCTTTGCAAAAGAGCATCGTGTAAACAGATGATTTCTGACAATGAGACAGTGTGTACCAGTTATTAAACCTACAAAAGGAAGTCAGCCATTTCTTCGAGATAAAAAACGACAGTTGTAAACGAACAAGTTTGCTAAATTCAGAAAGCATGTACTGCGAAAAACACGAGAACAAGGGATAAACACGCAGTACGAAAAGGACATCATGCCAGACCAAATTCCCAACGAACAATGAACTGCTTAAAGTCCACGGAGAGCAAGTAGCATTGGAAGATGATGTAATCTACACAGCAGAGATGCTGGTAGAATCTCGACGAAGTAAGAAAAGCATTCCATTGACCCACGAATAACTTGTCACCACTTATCTCTAATTTGTGACGGAAGATATAATCAGACGCTTTCAGTAAAATGGTAGGGAATCGCATCCGCTCTAGCTTATGCTGATGATCTGGACCTTCTGGAAGAAAGTAAAGAAAATGCTAAGACAAAGAAGGTTTAGGAGTGAACGAAGAGATCGGACTTGAGTCGATCGAAAATTCGCACTCGACTGTGACTCGACCCGATAAGCGATTTGAGAAAGTTGAAGAGTTCAAATATGGGGGGATTGCCAAAAACGACATAAAGATCGAAATGAATAAAAGGCTGCATATGATCAAGCGTGCTTCTTTGCGATGAAGGAGCTTTTCAAAACAACTCTTTTGTCGCGCAATGTCAAAATCTATATTTATAGAGATATTTTCTTTGTTTGGTTTTTCAGTGTTCTATTTTCGAGAGCTCACGTGTGATTCGTGACATGTGTCAAAGTCAATCATGTGCAGATAGTATTGCCATTTCACCATAGGAAGACCTAGACCCGAACAATGTTTACAAATTATTAAATTTTATTACTAAAATGCATCCTCTGTAAACAAAAGTTTTTCCTCAATTTCAACAATTTTACGGTCGTCATAATCGACTTACTGAGCAACCAGTAAGCCAGTGATCAAATTTCATATCAATTTCACGCTATTGAACATCAAGGCAGTTACTCGTAGGCGCAAAGTGCGTATGGAAGAAAATTTTGCTGGTGTCCATGTTCCTGATCTGTCCATTCGTCGCCGTTCGCAGTGATTGGGATTATGTTACTCGACAATGTGGAAGATTTCACTCAACGATCTTGGTCTAAAACTGCACAATACAGCTCGTGTAAGAACGAAAACGTACTTCAGCGTTGAATTTTCAATATGTGAGCCTTGAAAAAGATCGAGGAAAATCCGTCATTTTATAGAACAATTTTGAGACGAAGCTCATGTCTTTTTGAATGGGTATGTTAATAAAGACTGTTGCATTTGGTCTGATAAATAACCTTACGCAATACAAAAGCTGCCTATGATCCCGGAAAAATGTGCTGTATGATGTGCGGCTTATGGTCGGGCAGAATCATTGGCCCACATTTTTCTAAGGATAGCCATAAGAACAAAGTAACTGTCAATGGCACCCGCTATCGTTCAATGATTTTGAACCTTTTTTTGCCAAAATGCACGAGCTGAACCCAGTCGACATTCCTATATGTCACCCAGACCGTGAATCGGTGAGCAATTTATCTCTCGTTTTGGACCAGTGAATTAGCCAGATGGATCATGCGATATGACGTCTTTAGACTGTTTTGTATTGTCAAATAAATTGTCTATACCGATAGGTCAGCGTCAACTGTAGCCTTCAAAGACATTACACGTGTTATTAGCGAGCTATATACTAGTCACTATGCTCGCAAAAGGGATTTACAATCGGACTCTCTGTATGGATGGATACCTTTAAACATAGTCGTGATCAACATTTACACGAAATGATGTATAAAACGTAAATGGCAAGCAATGCTTATCAACTGAAATAAAAATTGTATACACTCTTGCAATTTTCCTGTCTTTTTTGGACAGTTAAAAACCAAACGCTTAAGAAATCACGTTCATTCCAAAGTAAACAGCACTTTAAAAAAAATTAATGGAGCCACTATTGATGGCTACCTTAGTTGGGAGGTATATCTTTCACTGACGTTCTGTCAAAATTTCAAGACCGAAATACGAGTATTTGTCTTGTACGTGACAGTGGACAGTGTGTTCGTTGCACCAGTGCAATTTTCCAACCTTTTCAAGGACATCTCTACAGACGACCGAAAATACTCGTTTGGCATGCTTCTTGACCGTGCAAGCCGCTGTAAAGAAGAAGACTAGAAAGCTATTTTGAATAAAATAAAAGAGTTTCGTTAAAAAAGTCAATGTCCTCATTTTGAAAAAGACCTGCAAACTCTAGAAACCACCTTGTAAAACCATAATAATGCCAATGACACTGTACGGAGGTAAAGTCAGTGACAGATTTCGGGTCTTTGAAAATTAGATCTTAAGGAATTTCCATGTTGGAAAACAAGACGAAAAAACGAGCGAAGACTAAGATGGGTAGGACACGTAGAACGAATGGACAGTGGACAGTGAAGTCAAGACGCGTTCTTGTGGAGCCATTGGATGAGGTCAAATGTATAGGTCATGCACACTGTTTCTTGACTTAAAGCATGTTTAACTGAAAAGAGGTCAAACGATTTATAAGGAGTTCTGCACACAATTATTCAAATTCCTCTTACTTTTTGAACACACCCCGTACATACTGGACTTGTATGCACGATTGCCTAAAAGTAATCTCATTAAGAAAAAGTTTGCACACGAACTGGTTTCACATCGACATACGACAAGACCAATAAGTCCGAATGAAAGATGTGGTAGTCGATGGAATGAGATTTAATCGTTGAATTTCTTCTCCTCCCTGATGTGTCCAAGTGAGAACATGCAATTCAGTGTAAGCGTCTACTATCTATTGTACCATTCTAGGAGAACGGATATATGGGCTACGAAGGCTTGGGAGGATATTCCAGGGTTGAAATCCGTGCCTTGGAGAGGGAACCCTATCTAGAGATGTGGCCAGTCATATTTATATGTGACCGGACATCGTTTATTTAGTCAAGACGTCTTATGGTGGCAGGGTAGAGTTTGAGAAAAATGTGTTACAGGCTGCTCTCCTTGAAATAAATACGGACTGACCTATAAACCATTTTTAAGCTTTTTGGGGAAAAGTCCTTGCTCGTTATGAGGCCCCATCCAGTAGCTCACATAGATTCCCATCTGTTCGCATTGTGAGGAATCTACTGTATCTCGAGTTAGCACTGAAAAGCTGCGGAGATCTAGAAATCAGCCAAAAATACAAATCTAAAAAGAATCAACACTTTTGGCACGATTCACGCTTTAGCTGTTTCCTTCGTCCTCCCCCATAAATCCACCTTTCTACGTTCACGCAATCCAAACCACTTGACTCCATCTCTCCATTTCTATTTTTCCCTTCTGTTCCCATTCCCCCTTTTACTGTTATGATGTTATCCATGCTTTTGTGTGCTTATTCGCATTCTTTCTTTGTTTTGTGCGAACTCCTTTCACCGGCCCCTCTCCCACGTCCCTGCCGTGCAGTTTGCGTGAGTGGAGCCAATAAAGATAACGTTCGTATTCTTCTACCTCGTCTCGTTTGCAACATATCCTGCGTTGATACTGTGGCAACCCACGTGGTGGTGTTAATATGAATGTCGAAGAAAAAATAAACCACAACAATGGGAGGGAAAAGGAGAAGAAGATTGCGAAAAGTGAAAGTGGAAAATCCTGGTAACCACACTATATAGTAACTCTATCCCAGGAAACGACCAAAATGTGGGAGAGCATATGGGTGAGCGTTTCCTAGTAAACAGAGCCAAGGAGGGAAATAGCTTTCTTCGCGCTCGTAGCTTACCAGATTACGTAAGGAATGATGAAGTCTCTCCATTGTGTCACATCCAGTGGGATGGGTAGAGACGATGGGACGTCTAACATGTCCAGCGACATGTGCAAAATGGTTACCTCGTGATTTTTCATTTTCAACCTTTTGCTGCGTCATGCCGGTGGCGGACGCGCGATTAAAAAAAAAAAAAAGAGCAATCGAAAAACTTGTCCAACTGCCACCTGAAATGACGTTCGGGCCGTTACGATGGCTAGGCACAGGAGCTAACAAAAAATTAAATGGAACCGTGAGTGGCAATGTTATCGTTGTTTTAACGAGCTACAGGGCCACAACGACAGGTTCTTGAACAGACGACGGAGTACAATACATTCCTTCTAGCCAAAAAACGGTTCGAATGAATTATTTTCCCGAACATCCAAGCATGGCATGAGGTACGAAAGGCCTGTGCTACATACATACACAGTATCCAGTTGGGAAGAGGGGTTCCATGCATTACACTGCCGTTTGCTGTAGGCTGTTTTCGCTTACGTCAGCCTTCTCCCGCACCGTGGAAATACCAATTTTCGCGAGGACTCTGTGTGATATCCGTTTTCCGGAGATTTCGTTCCGACATCTGTGTTGTTGTAGCTATTTTCGTTGCTGTCGTCCAGGGATGATATTAGACCAAGCCGAGTGCAGCCTAAATCATTTCTCTGGCTATGAATACCCCAATTCCAATCAAACCCTTTCTCCTCAAGGAACAGACCCAAGATGCTTACAGCAATTTACCACTTCAATAAACGCCCGACCGTGCGATCATGAAAGAGCCCATCCCCACCCCACTCAAGGAATGGTATTCCGCATCATGCAATCGACTTAAGAAACTCACCCCCAAACACGTTTTCCTCGTGCCCTTCTGCATTTGATGTACTCACCGTCCTTCGATGTGTGCATCCCTTAGCCGGAATTATAATAATCCCCAAAAAATTGTTAACTGAACCAAACGCACGTCATTGCAACGTGTTTCAAATGAAATCCCGTCCACCTCATGCACACACAAGGGATGGATGGCAACGCTGTATGCTTTGAATAAATAATGCGTGCGACTGCGTATGCTGCACACACAATGGGGGCGATGGCGCCGCATGCACACAAATGCTCTACGTAGTAGTGTGCATGGTATTCTTCGATTCTATTGATTTTTCGCTGGTCATCCCTCGGGTGGATTAAAAAACAAAACTGCAACCCCTTTGAAGGGAGGATGATGAGAGGACAAACAAGAAATATGAAAAATTCGTTTTTATAGAAACGCACCGGTGCATAGTTCATTACTCGGTTGAGGATTTGTGCAATGCGCATAACATGTATGCGCCACAGGGTGTGTTTTCGACAAGGGTTGCATTCATTATTATTGCAACGAAAATGCAAGGGATGCTGAGTGTAGTAATCATGCATGTCACACAGGCACGTGCTGACAGCCGACAACCTCCCTCAAATGGATTGCACCATCCGTTGAGTTGGAGAGAAAAAATGTTTTTCCTGTTAGCTGTCAAGGATTTTATTGTAAAGTACTATAACAACGAACAACGAACAACGAAGAGACGGCAACATCAATGGAAGCGGAAAGGGGTGTTTAGTTGTTTTTTTTTTTCATTCTTTTGTACCACCCCACGACACTGCTGTCGTACTGGATCCGGTATGGGAAGGCGCATCACGGATTAGGGAAAGGATAATTTCAATTTTGATAACTGCCAGGCTTCACGAGCTAATTAGCCTGATTTTTGGTCGACGTTTTCACCAGTGCCTCTGCCATTGTCACTATCAGGATTGTCCGTATGTTCCCGGATATCATGCGGTCCGAAAAGCACTCTCCCCGCCAAGGGGTGGTGGGAAATTTTCCTTTTCATTTGCATTTTCAGTGAAATGTAGTGATAAAGGGATGCTCTCGAGATCACTAATCAGGCCATATCACTCATCCCCAGTATTTTTGCGCTTCCGTCTCCATTTTGAAATCCGACACTTGCAACAGAAAATCTTCCACTCCACTCATACAGGAACCTGTTAAACAGGCAAGCAAAACAATTACCAACTTCAACCTACAATCCCATTGGCTAGCATCCATACACAACCCAACCGATCCACGTCGCATGCAACTTTGAATCATAAAAAGCAAAAAAAACTCACTCACACTGCAATTGCTTTCAATTCGCCGCAGCGAATCAAATTTAGCTCCAATTTGTATGTTTAGTTTTTTGCACTAATACAACGTTGCAGTAAAATTGCAAATAAAACATAACGAACATAGCCCCAATGTCTCCATTTTGCAATTGAGTGCATTTGGTGCGATGCATGTGTGTTGGATGGACTTTGTATCCCCACCTAAGGCACTCGCGGACGACGGTGCAAGTGGTTTAGTGTGAGAATCAGAACGCTATACAGAGTCATTTCCAGTCCAGTGAATGGTGCGGAATTTTTTTTTTTTTTTGCCTTTTTCTCGTGTTGTTATCGTTTTGCCGCGACTTTTACAATTCGCCACCGCTAATGAGAGGGTGTAGGAATAGACGGAGATAGAGAGATGGAATGAGAGTCTGGTCCCTGTGTGGTCGGTGTGAGTTGAAGCTCCACATCCGATCGGACAGTCGAAGTGATCGGATGGGCGACGGTTGAATACCAAAATTGCTTTTTACTGATTTTTAAAATCAAGCCATGAACCTCACAAGAATAGAGTGAAACTCTCCAAATAACCACTCAAGGACCTTTCTTTCATTCCTATTCTTCACTAACACTTCGTTTTTTTTCCTGCTTACAAACTTATCCCAATCCCACTCACACACGGCGAAATTCCGAGAATTTTGTTTATCCCTCAATAATAATAAAAATAAAACAAAAGCAACAAAGAATGGAAGGAAAAAATTCCGCACAACAAAAACAAACAAACAGGAATCCTTTAAAGATACGATGAAACCCATACAACCAAACCCGCAGCAACGATCCGTGGCTTCACTTCGTTCTCGATCCCTATAGCCCCACAGCCCCTATTCCGCCGATGGCTCCAATGAAAAGGAAAGACCGCGAACGGGAAGAAAACAAAAATTGCATTTGACCTTGTTTCTAACGCACGCATACACTGACCATTCGCCCCGAGTCGATTCTTGAGTCGTGAATAAGGGACACAAGGCGAGTTGTGCGAGCTGTTCTGCGCGCCAACTGCTCTATGTCGTACGGGGAATAATTTATTTCATAAATTCCAAAAGTGTTGGATTTTTCCTTTCATTTTTTTGTGGAGATTTGTATAACGAGAGAGAACAACAACACAAACAGATGCAAATTTGGCCGCAGGTTATCGGTGAGAGGTGGAGTGGGTGAGTGTAGGGATGCGATTGTGTGAGGGTATGGCATACAAATGCAAGTATTATTATGCAATATCGTGAGAACGCGATCAGCAGCGCAGTTCCGAACGCTGCAAATTCGTGTTCTGCGCGTTCTATGTTGCTGTGTGCTTGGAATATTTTCACGTTTTTTTGTTCTCTCCTTTTGTTGTGGTGAATAGTCATTGATTTATGACTAATTCACTTTTTTTACGGTCTTTTTTCGGTTATTTGTGCATTTATCAGTTTTGAGCGATGCAAGTTGGTTTGTGCTTTTGCTAGCATCGCGGTGCTGTTACCGACAGTATGATCTATGGTCTCCTGTGAATTAGGAACGAATGGAGCGGCCTTCAAGGAGAATATTTCATTAGAATAACGGTATTAAACGACTTTAATAGCTTTGCAAGTTAAAAACACGCTGTTCTACACGGGAAACAACTAATAACTACCGGTAATGTAGTTTAGTGGTTGTTGTCCAAATAGTGGCGATGCTAGAAAGATCGTCAAAACTGCGTTTTTAGCTGATTTTCAATCTTTTTTAATTTAACCTTTATAGGAATTCACAGAAATCGGTTTGAACATTATAATCAAAAAAGTATTTCTCCAACGTCTCCAAAGTGTGGGCCATCGGCTGACATTACCTGTTATACAGCCATAAACATCACTAATTCGTTCAAAATATTCGACAATAATTCAATTTCAATCAACGTACATTAGAACAAAACGGTGGGGAACACATAAAACTTATTTCCAAAATCTTGTATTTTGAAAAGAAATTTGGGTCGAAATAATGCATAAACCACGCCTGCTGGACGCACGTTTTCGAATAAATTCATGAGACTGGCGTACTAATTGAATGAATATTACTGTTGTTGCTGAAAGAGTGTGTCTAAGCCCTAGAGTCCGACTCTAGATGAAGCGCACTTTCATCTCGGCCGTTATGTTAATAAGCAAATTTGACGCAAAAATTTATGATTTGGACTTGATGAGCCATGCCAGGGTTACGCATACAATACGTATCATACACTGAATAATCAATCGGTCTTCTGCGCACTAAGTTTAATAATCATGTAACCGATTTGGTGATGTTGTTTGGTCTCCGCGGAGTCGAGATTTGGCGCTGGTGGATTTTTTTATCATAAGTGCTCTGAAAAATGCATGTAACCCAGACAATCGTAAAATGATTCAGGCAGTTAAGCACTACGAGTATATTGGCCGTGCTTTTTGTAAAGTAGGACATCCGACCATCGAAAATGTATTCCAAAATAGGATGCGCTACTGCAAAACTAGCTATTCAATATAAATTCCACAGCTAGTCGGAAGGCTTCCTCTTTCAAATAAAGCATTCAACTTTGAATAACGTTGAGCGAGTTTTTTTTTTATGGAAATTTTAAAACGAAACCACCCGATGACCAAGCTTTTATTTTCTATTATTTTCTACATGAGATTTCTGTCTAGGAAAATTTAAAAAAAAGTACCTGAAGATGAAAAATCGAGCTAAGAATAAGGCAGTCATTATAAAGTCCGCCCCATTAAGAAATGCTTAGTTTTAGGAAGGTAATTTTTTTTTTTTTTCAATAAGGACATAACAATTTTGTATTTAAATAAAATAACCAATAATAGAGGTATTGGACTCAAAATTTATTCCAGCTATAGTACACATGCTAACTTTAAGAGTGGAATTCGATCTCCTTCATATGACCAACACGAAAGCGTTTGTGGCGATTGATACTTTTGACCTAACTTTCCACCACTTAATTTTTGGCAATTTTGCGTTAGATATTGTTCCTTAACTCCTTGTTGGCATAAAACGACGACTTAACGTAACGAGGTCGCTGATCAAACCGAATATTTCTTGAGATTACATAATTAAAGAAGATCGCCTTCAACAGATCGATTCTTTAACCAACTGTTGGCATGTGGCATCATCTGATTGGAACCATATATGTATTACATCCTGGCCAAACGTAGCCTTCCAACAGGAGGTGGTCGTGGTGCAATCATCATCGACTGTTGAGCGGAATGTCTGTAGTTCAAGTTGTACATTGCCAAACTATACAACATCAGTTGTGAATGAGAGATGATCAAAAAAAAAAAAAAAAAAACGCTGACGAAGGCATAACACTCGCAGTATAGGATCGCTTCAAAATTCACACTCTGTATGTACGTTTCCAATATAGATACCACCTCAATAACATGGAAACAAAAAAGTTACTGTGAACTATAACCAACGCGACAAATTCAGTCGAATCTCTCGAATCTTATCTAGGACAACAACCCGCAGAGAGAACGAACATCTTCGATACAAACCATCTGCAGCCCGTCCGTCAAGAGCGTAACCCTTGAACCCACGCAAACCCTATAAAAAAAATTGAACGACAGTGAGCTCCATTGACCGTGACATGGCGATCATTTTCATCGACGAAAAAATATGGTCCAATCAGAGTTCCTGCATGAAATCCACTCCACACAGCCATTTCTTGTGGATGGATTGAAGTTCCTTGGGGCACATGCGGACTTGTTGCATATTTTGCTTACTGACAAAGCTATTAAGCTAAAAGTGAGCTTCGTCATTGAAATATATTTTTCGAATAAAGTCTGATTTTTTTTTCCAAACTTTTGGCACTTCAAATAGTCTAAGTATGTAGTTTCAATTATTGAGTTCGTTTGATCTTATAAGGGTAAAAGTCAAGATCTTTACGCAAAATTCAGATCTTACGTCAAATTTGTTGACCCGAAGACGATTAGACGATTATTATTGGAGTAAACGCTCTTGAGGTTGCAACCACCGATTCAGAAGTTCAGTAGTGATTTTCTATAGCTTCAGCGCGATTAAAGTGCAAACCTTGGCTGACGTTTTAACATTGTCAGCTTATAAATGAAAAACACGTTTGTATTAAAATACGAAATTGTCATATCCTTATTGAAAAACCCTGTTCATGTCGATTTTTCGACAACGATATCAATCTCATGCTAAGTTTTTTTAAGCTGTAATTGTTCTTTTAACTTAATTGTTTTAAATTTATTCGAAATTTAAATTTTTAATTTGTTTTAAATTTATCCTGTTCTTTCGAGAGTCCCTATATGGCCAGTAATGTATTTTTAATTTAGTTAAGATTTTTAACCTAGTTTTAAGCATTCTTGTCTGGCGTAAAAGTTTCACAAAGTCAATAGTTTTCTATTTGCATCAAACTCATCATTTGAGAAGCATAGAGTATTTACCAAAACAGACGTTTGAGAAAACGCACCAAGCGACCTAGCTTGTCTAGAAAGAAGGCAATCGTGTGAATGTTACCTAGTCGTTCGGGCAACTCCCAATCTCTCCATCGTAACAGAGTAAGTATCTTAAATTTTTCTGATAATTTCTAACATCGTATAAAGCGCATTTAGATACATAGGTAACAACTGTGATCAAATAGAAGGGTGGTTTGTTTATTTGAGGCTTGTCCAAAAAATAAGGTGACTTGTTTAATTTCACGAGCTATGTCCATTCGATTACAGATTTTTTACAGATATAAAGGAATTACGACGTGAAGGGTTGTGGTAGAGGGCAATTTTAAGACTGGACTTTTTGATGTGAAGGTCGAAAAGATTGGAGTTAGCTTTGCGCAGCATTGACATTGGTGCGTCGTAGCCATAATTTGTGCTATGAGTGTTTATACCGAAAAGGGGCATAGACCGAAGGTTACGTGGGTTGGTGTTAAGGGGAATCATGTGCAATAATGAGGGGCTGTCAAAGTTACCGCTGAGAGGGTCGTGAATAAATAAATAAATCTGCAACATCACGTCGTTCTTAAAGGGGTTGGAGGTTGATGAATTTTAGGCGATCCGTATAAGGTGGAAAATTAAGGGGATCAGCCCAAGGAAGGCCGTAAAAGGGAAAAACGGATAAACTTTCGTTAAATAGCCTCAATATGCGGACCAGACTTGGCTAGCATATTCGAGAAGGGGCCTAACGAAAGTAATGTATAATGATTTCGTAACGTAAGGATTCGAGAATTTTTTGGACCAACGTTTCAGGAAACCGAGGGCAGAGTTGGCACGGTTGATAATGTTAATGATGTTGTCGATATGGAGGCGAGAGTTAAGTTCACAGTCATAAAGGACCCCTAGATCAACCAAGAAGTTGACAGGGGTAACGGTTTCATTACGAATAATGTAGGTTCTGGACGGTGAAGAAGAGCGTTTGCGGGAGTTGGCATATACTGACATTGAGCTCGAAATGGTTTTTTTGACACCAAGCAGTGAACCAAGCAGAGTCAGATCGGAGAGAGCACGGGTCAATAAGGGAAGATATTTGTTTAAATATTTTCATATCATTGGCATATATGGAGAACTGACTGTTCAGAATAACGCTGTCAACATCATTTATGGTTAGAATAAATATCAATGGGCCGATATGACTCCCTTGTGGGATACGTTATATTGATGAGGTAAAACTGGGAGAGAAAACGAGGGCAGTGAGCTTAAGGATAATAATTTGGTGAGACATTTCGTCAAAGGTTCTTGTCAGTGAACCCAAAGTCTAATTCTTTGCCTGCTTCGAGTGCTTACAAGGATTGGGAAAAAAAAATCGACTAAATTAGTGGCTGTCGATCGACCTTTTAGGAACGCATGTTGGTTAGGAGAAAATCTGGGTTTGCAGTAAAAGAATAGTGCATCATAAACGATGCTCTCGAAAAGTTTAGGTATGCATGAGACCTTGGCAATGGGTCGATAGTTGGACACATCATTTTTCAGTCCTTTTTTGTGGACTGGAATGATGTAAGCATATATTCAAAACTGAGGAAAGTATCCTTGAGAGTTAGAGCTTTAAAATAAAGCGGTAAGGCGTAAAATAATATGGTTCGCGCACTTTTTTAAAATTATGGCAGGCAGACAGTCGGGACGGGGTGAGTAATCGGCCTTTAGGTTGCGTATTTTTTCGGCGATTAGGTCGGGAGTAGGTACCTACATATAGTTTTGCTCATGCCATGGTTTTTTTTTCTAAGTTTGTGAAGTTTGTTCCGAAATTGGGAAATTTAGACGAAAAGAACCGTCGTCTGAACATCGCTCAGGAGCTATGAATGACAATCCAAATTTTAGACGAAACATGGGCATATGATTATGAAGTGTAAATCAAGGCCCAGTCTTCCCAATGCAAGTGACCAGATATGAGTATATCATGTGTTCTTGCCCGGAAGTTGTACGGTCATAAGGAATACAAAGAAAACGTTTGCACCTGCTCCCTCGTCGTTGCTTGCGCATCATTTTTTGGCCAAAAACAATATCGTAATCAGGCCTCGCTACCGTATCCACCGGGCTCGGCCTCTTACAACTGAAAAAAAAACTCATGAAAGGACAGAGATTTACTATGATTGAGGAGATAAATGGCTTAAGACTCAAATAAAAAGTCACCTTATTTTTTGAACAAAAGCTTCTTTACCGTTGATCTTCAGTCCACGTTAAAATTCTCTTATGAGCTCAAAAAGGTGTCCCCGGAGTAGCACACACTATGGTTAATTTTTTTTCAAATGCTTACAAACAATCAACACACTATGTGGTGGCGGATTATCTCTGAAATGTGTTAGGGGCCCAAAAGATCTTTCAAAACTCTTTAGTCGATACTTGTAATATGCCAACGTTCAATCGAGGATTCTCTTTTTTATTTTTGGCCGATTAGAAAAATATCCGGTCCAACGGTTTGGGGGATACCTAAAATAACGTTCATGAGTCTGTTGAACCTAATAAGCGGAATGATAAACATAGAGTGGGGTAACAGTGGGGCTGTTATTGCACTACACAAATGCAGTAAAACTCCCACTGAGATTTTCGAGTTTTCAAAACCACATCTTCTCTGTGGATGACAGAGCGCGAAGTGGCCGACTTCACCAAATTAGGACTTCAGCAGTGGTCAAAGCAGTTGCCGAAAGAATCCGGAGAGATCCACTTTGCAAACATAAACATTATGGCCCGTGACATGAAACTACCCCCAAAAATGATGTCACGCATTATTAAACAAGACCTAAGGCTTGGCGTTTACCAAGGTACTGGACAACGCTTGACTGAGGCTTTGCGCAAGATAAGAGCGACGAGATCAAAAGTGTTGCTTCAAAGTCTAGCAAACGGCGGACACAGAAACATTCTTTTCATAGATGAGGAAATGTTCCCAGTTGAACAGAAATTTAATCACTAAAATGACAGGAAAAGGTTATTAAAGTCGAAAGAGGCCATTATCTAACTTCAGTGATGGTTTGGTGGGGTGTGTCCTATGATGGTGCTTTTAACATTCATTTCTGTGAACAAGGAGTGAAAACACGTGCTTCCAACTACCAAAGTGATGACTTGGAGAAGGTTGTGAAGCCCTTGAGTAACACCTTAATTGCGGGCAAGTACTGGATTTTTCAACAAGATTTCGCGCCGGCCCACAAGGCTCTCGGGCAGCCTAGTCCGCTGGACTATGGAATGTCTTGGAGGAGAAGGCTTGCTGTAAGCCTCACCGAAATATTGAGTCTCTTAAAGCTGATGTGGTGAAGTCAGCAGATTCGTTACCACTGGAAGTCGTGTACGAGGCGATAGACGAGCGGCCGGATCGCTTGATAAAGTGTTTAAAGGCTAAGGGTGTAACTATGAACTAAATGGAGATAATGACATGACAATTGACACAGACATCAATGGTAGTAACAAACAAAAAAATGTTCTAAATCTGTATATTTAAATTGGAAAATCACCTTTCAATTTGATCACAATGGTATAATTGGTTCAAGAACTAAAGCGTTAACGAAAAAATTTATTGATTTTCGTCCTCCTACGCTATTCTCAGATGAGGCACTCTTTAATCTTAAATGACATGTAAACCAACAGAACAGAATATTGGGCACCAGTGGATCCGACGGAATGCATGGCGAATAATCAGCTCAACGTTTTTTGAAGATCAAAGAAGACGTACAGTTGCTCAAGCCTCATAAGATTTTTTTTTTTGAATTTATTCGTAACACATAGTCCTAGTAGGATGGAGAAACTTTTTATTCATCCCGCCAAACTGGCCTGGCCTGGCACAGCCCTAACTAGACATCAATGAACTTATTTCTTTAATTCGACTTGAAAATCAAAATATAGAACAACAGACCTCGTTCTCTGGACTAGCAGAAGCAGATGTTATTTCAGAAAAATAGCAGAACCTGTCTAGATAACAAAATAAAATAAAAAAAAAAACATCAGTGCTCGAGGATCGTATTTTCGTAAAAGGTAAATCTTGTTTCCTAAAGGCTCTCCACTTATTTTGAGAAAATAGAAGCTTTTGTGGCACTTGTATAACTGCTTGTTTAGCATTCCAAGGAAAAGAGAAAAATAATACTTCATGCTAAATTGCATAGCCTGACAAGGAAATAATGTGATTACATCATCCCCTCGAGCGTAACTGTTGACAAAATATAGGTTTCGCAAAGAAAAATAAAAAAAAACTCACACATTGCACCGTAAAACTTGCGCGAAATTCGAAAACAGATTAGAACCATTACACAGATAACCCACTCACCCTCTCAACCAATGGCAACACTTCGAGTGTAGAACATAATATCCGCCCGAATTCCTTTCATATCTGCAGTAACACTATGGCGTAACCATTTATAGCGCCCGCTCTTCGATAATATTTCAATGTTGAAAACTTTCATTTAGAACGTTCCGCACATTTTAACAAGCATACACCGACAGCGAGCGAATTCTATTCAAACCATCTGTGTAGACTTATGTAGTGATCGCGTTCGACTAATATTTGAATCACTTACTCGTTTGTAGTGCGCGAAACCGAAGTCACTAATGGAAACTATCAACTGTCGCGTGAGCGTTAATTTCTGCATAACACACCAAATATGTAAAAAATATGAGTATCTATGTATCTGCAGAATCAAGGCGTTGTTTTTTATTGTTTCGTTATTTCCGGGTTTCGAAATGTACAGAAAAAAAGCGATCAGAACGAGCGATCTAAGATTTTTTGACCGATCAGCACTTGCTAGACTTCGAGCACTGCCTGCCACTCCTATTTGGATAATAGCGTGTTGCATGCGAAACAAATCGTTGTGGTTTAGAAAAAATAAACAATTTTAAACCGATCGCACGTACGAATCCGCGGGAGAGGACTAGCCGAATGCCAGTCGAGATACGTTCGTGCATATGAAATTAGATTTAAATGCAATTTAGCTATTTGCTGATCGCTAACGACACTACCTCTACACCACTATCGACGCGACGACACACAAGTATCTGCATCCACATTGGTCAAAGTATTTTAACTTTGCCAATAACACACTAGACAACTACTAGAGATACGCGGCGAGCGCAGCCAACGAGTTAGCTCGAGCGCACCCACTGACTCACACACAGAAATGCACTACACTATACCACACCATACCACCACTCGACCCCACATCTGTTGTTTTGCATTATTTTTTTTTTCACGCATTCGATTTGTTTTCTTCGCGTCGCTATTCCACTTCCTCTACGCTTTTGGTAAGATCACGACTAAACCGTGAAATGACATTACACTACAGTCGCAGCAAACTACTACTTGTACTCGTTCTGATCGCTTACGATCGGCGGGTGATCGCGGAATTGCGCCGCTGCGCTGCGCCAATATGTATAATTGGATTTTGGCGCACTGCTATTGGTGGGACGCATTCTCGCAATGACCTTGCCTGCGCGCGACATGCAATTCGTAACAACGAACATATTCGTTGTTGTTGAAGAGAAATAATCGCTCCCACCGATCGCGTCAACAGACGACTGTGCGCGCGGCGGTGGTATTTCCAGCCCAATGAAACACCACTAACCATCACCGCTACCGCTGGCTGGTTGTTTTGCGAATTGCGAATTGCGAATTTTCGCTCTCTCCTTTGTCGTGCTGCTAGCTATTATCGCATTTCTCTTTCGCGATTTCCTTCGCGAGCGCGCTTATTAGTGAGTGTATGCGAAATTTAGAAATTTGCACAAAACTCGCATACAAACGTGCGGCGACAGAGAGCAAGATCGCCGCGATCAAGTGGTGGATTTGCTTGCACTGCACTTGCCACATGCCGCTCGTTACACCCGCTAACGCCACTAAGCATCGCGCTTTAACTTTAGACAGAATTTCTACGAAGCCATGCGACAAATTTGGCGCTTCATATTATGCGTCAACGGTTTGTAGCCGTCACACGACATACCATACTACCGCCATCTGATTTGACTGTGACTGGGTGACAAACGGACTTTAGTGGCGACTAGAGAGTGTTTTATTTTTTGGGGGGCTTTTGTTGTGTGCACGGGCGCAGGCACGACGACGATTGACATTGAGATTGTGACTTTACGTTTGTTTTTCAGTTTTTTGGTTCCTTCTCTTCTTTCATTCCCTCTTCGCTGCTATCTTACTGCTGTTCTCATCGTGTTTCTACTGTCGCTGACACGATGGCGTCGTTGTGCAGGATCGGGGTTGTGGAGGCTAATCAAGAAATCGCTTGCACACAAGTGTCCCACTTCCAAGTCAAAAAAATAAAAATAAAAAATACAAAAATTGCTATTACGTCGCGTCGCGCGTTGCTCTCACCCCATTCATTCGAAATACAAAGTTATAGTCGCGTACCTAAGCGCGGGTATGTAGTCACGAAATAAATTTAGCCATCCAGTGGTGTTTTTGGTTTGCTTGTTTTCGATTTTTTGTGTGTACGATTATCTATTATTTATTTAACAATTGTGCACACTGTTATGTGCGGCTGGTTGCGTTCGTATAGTCTGCATTTTGGGGGAACTTTTGAAACCTTTCGCCTTTATCTGGGGCAATTTTGCAGTCAGAGCGAAAAACGCAATGAATATCTTGCGGGGTAATTCCAAAAATTAGCAATTTGCATCACAAACGCGTTTTATACAACAATTTCATGACCTAACCGCTACATGCGCTGCATTTGTTGACGAATCAACACACATGCGCACTATAAAAAAATCGACACGAGGCACGAAAGCAATAAAAAAAGGCAATTCTGACGAAACTGCAACAAAACCGCAAGCATTTCAATGTCACGATATTTATTTATCTTTTTTACTGGTGATAATTGTAGCCTTTTTCGAGCTGTTGTTCTCGCTAATAATATCATTCTCGCTTCCGAAAAGTGATTACATGATCGTGCAGTGGCTCACAGATTTTCGTATGGAATTTCAAATTAAATTTTCAATCGCTGAATCAAACATGGAGCATATGACGAAGAATCATTTTGGTCTCGTCCTCCGTTTGCCTGGAATTATAGACGAAAACATATAAAATGGGACACGTTTGATTTGAAATGGAGAGTTGCATGACTCAGAATGGTTTTGAGATTAGATTGTTAGTTGATACACCAACAAATAATGGGGGCTTTATATAACAAGACTTCTTGGCTTTATGAAGCTGAATATTTTTAAGAGAGTCTTTAGAAGAAGCTTATACATATGACATGGCGAATCGAACTGACTGATGAAAAAAATGTAGCTCTGGCTCCTAAAATACTGGGTAACATTTAGTTGAAGACATCAGGACCTACATTGAGAGGTGGCTAGATTCAAATGATCAACCAAGTCCACATTCAAGCTTAGCTTTCATCCGGAAAGACAGTCTTCGCCAAACAGTCACACAGAAGGGGGCAATTTGGCTTACATCCCTTCGCCACAAAAAATGTTGAACTCTCAAACATATCAAAGGGAGGTCAGGGTCATCAAGGGCATATAGTACTAAAAGTGACCGGAAACGCTGTTATCAAAAAGGCTTTATAATCCATTCGCCTATTCTTATAGACGCTTGGAAACTTACTAGCTTTGTCAAACTTTCTCTTGTTAGCTATGCGAAGGTTGTCGTCTTAAAACGATTTCTCAAATGTGCTAATAGGTTTTCGCTTGCAAAGGTTATAATTTGCATAACATTTCTCGGAAGTTTTTTAGCACCTTTTAGACGTCACCTAGAGTTCAGTTATAGTTTTTGGTACGAAAAGCAGTTTCAGATAGCTGCAAATACTTCTACCTTGTACCTACATATACTCGTACCATGCCAGTTTTTCATGCAGCCATTCTCCACTTAGATATTTTTCAGAACTTAAATCGAAAACTATTCGAGTTATGAGGTCCATCTGCCCAACACGACCCAGGTCGGATTAGAAGACAACATTATCTGTTAATACAATATAAAAACAAGCCATTTAGATCAAGGGCTTCTTCATTCACTTTTGAACGAATGAAGGTTTCGCTTCAAGTCAAACTTATCATCCGTAAGAAATATGAATGATTGAAAAGTTTTTGTTCGATATCTGCGCTGATGTCGTTGCAATATGTAACACACTGTCGAGGTGGTCGGAGTCCTTAATTACCTCGAAAGTAGACAAACAAACCCAACGTCAATGTCATCTGCAACAAAGAGCAATTTTACGGACTTGAAATAGATTAAATTGAAGAGAGACGCTTCTTAGTTAACGCGATAGCGCATCGCTCTAAGTCCTATTTTACAATCGAAGAACTCGGTATATAATTCGTGATTGACTCGACAAATACGTGTCCGAAAAACAGTGTTCGAAAAACTTCAATACTCCTTTCAACGATCCGAAAATAGTTGTCAATTGTTTGCTCATTTCTTCAGCTAGTCATTCACCGAACAGGTTCTTCAACCCGATCATGACTACTTGTATCATGACTCGTGTAGTACAGTCTAGTAGACGGCTACTGTCGAAATTTCAGCCGGATCGGACTCGTAGTTTTGTTTTGACCGCGTGTGGAAGCGGGAGTGTCCGCGAATTTTAGAAAAATGGAAAAAGAGCAATATCGGTCGGTGATTCGATTTTGTTGTTGTTTTTGGAAGGGAAATCGCGCAGCGAAATCAAAGAGCGTTTGGATGCTGTGTACGGTGACTCTTCTCCTTCGATGGCGACGATCAAAAATTAGTTTAACGAGTTTCAACGTGGTCGCACGTTTTTTTTGATGTGCCACGTCCAGGTGCCCCGAAAACGGCTACCACGGAGGATAACGTGACAAAAATCCACGATCTCGTATTGGCAGAGCGCCGATTGAAGGTGCGCGAGATAGCTGAGACAGTAGGCATTTCAAAAGATCGCGTGGGTCATATCCTGCATGAAATTTCGGGCATGAGAAAGCTGTCGGCGCGATGGGTGCCGCGTTTGCTCACTCCGGACGACAAGCGCAACCGTGAGACCACTTCAGAACAGTGTTTGACGCTGTTTAAGCGCAATCCGAAGGAGTTTCTGCGTCGTTTCGTGACAGTCGACGAAACAAGGAACAGTCGAAATAATGGACTCCACCAGGCAAACGTGCTCCGAAGAAGGCGAATAATTGAAGAAAAAATGGCCCTACTTGGCGAACAAAAAATTGCTCTTCCAACATGATAACGCACCGGGTCACACCTCCGCCCTCGCCACGGCCAAATTGGTCGAATTGGGCTACGAACTGCTGCCCCATCCACCGTATTCTCCAGATTTGGCCCCGTGCGACTTCTTTTTGTTTCCAAACTTGAAAAAGCCGGGCAGAAATTTCAGTCGAATGAGGAGGTCATCGCCGCCACGGAGGCCTACGAGTACTTTGCAGACCTCGAGAAAACGTATTTTTCAGACGGGTTAAAGAAGTTGGAGCATCGCTGGGTCAAGTGTATCGAGCTAAAAGGAGACTATATTGAAAAATAAATCGCCATTTCTCCAAAATTTTTGTTTTTCTTTTGCAGGCTAGAAAAAGTAAGGTGTAATGGTCTTATCCCCACTTACAGACGTAGACTGGTCATTCTCCTTTCAGAAGATGTATGGCCCAGAGACGCCTCCATTTCTAATTCCTTACCAAACAGTATGCCAGACGTAATGGAGTCTCTTGATACTGTGCTATGGATTGTGTCCAAATAAAAATTTGTTTTTCATAAAAGTTAAAATCAGTTAAAATCGGCGAACGTACGACAAGCTTGGTGATCTTCGGGGTATGGTTCTTGTGTCAATTAGTTATTATACAGATACTGCCCAGGTCTTTTCGTAAGATTAAAATGGGAGGTCACAAAAGGGTCATGAGAGACCGAGAGGTTTGGGTCTTCAGCTGCACTTTCATCAATAACAACAATATTCGCGCGTTTCAACGAACTAAAAAAGACGCTAGTTCAGTAAAGGCTTTTCCTGAACTACGCGATTATTCGCTATATCGCTCGCTCAGTTAGATAATCATTTTGACCGCAAATATCTCGTAGCTCGCAAAGAGTTTGAGGAAAATAAACCGAGTTTTTAATATGTGATTTTTTTAGTGTTTGGTTTTTAATTATCAAAAAAAAACCACAGGAAAATTTCAAAAGTGTATAAATTGTAATTCCATTTGATACACCAATGCTTGCCATTTAGTTTTTTAAAAATTATTTCTATAAACTTTGACTAGCACTACTTTTTAAGTGGTCAATACAGAAAGTCTAATTTTGAATCACTTTTTCAAACACATTGGCTGGTATTTCGGCCATAAACCCCATCAAACAATGCATTTTTTCGGATGCATTAGTAGCTCTCGTATTACTTGACAAACGGAAGTTTTGGTCTTACACAACCAGAAATATGCTTTGTCATTGGAGACAATTTTTCGATTAAAAAAAAGGCTCATCTTCCAGCCTTAGAAAAGGCTCACTCACCGAAAACGACGGCTTTAAACGGCTTTAATTCTTTGTATTTAGCTGTATTTAGTAAGGTCTTAGGCCATTCCTGTGTAAAATCGTCCACGTAGTCGAGTAACACAATCCCACAATGCTACAAACGGCGGCGAATGGACAAATCACGGCCTTTATATACAGAAGCACGCACTATATGCATGCGGGTAGGTGCCTTAATGTCGAATAGCTCGATATTAGTACGAAGTTTGGTCATTATGGCTTGAATCGCCTGTTCAAGTCGATTATAACGACCGTAAAATAGGCGAAGGGCGCGAAAAACATTTTTCAAAGAGCACGAAGTTCGATAAAAAACTGCAATAAATGTGTAAGCACTATTCGGATTCAAGTCTTACCATGACGAAATGGCACTGGTAACTTAGCACATTGGACCTTGACACATGTCACAAATCAGACGTCAGGTGCCAAAAATAGAACATTGGAAAACCAAACAGCAAAAAAATCTCCCTTTAAAATAAATGTTAACAATTTTGATGCATTGTTTACTAGTGTAGCGCTCTATGGTGAAATGGTAACTATAACAGAACGCAGACATCAAGGAATAACAACATTACCATTTGAAGCATCAGTAGCTATTGAAATACAAAAAATCTAGAAAATCCAGCGACAAAGACGTGAACTTGTATAAGCCACACAGGCTTATACTACATAGTTTGTTGTGCTTAGTTCGCGGATATAATGAACTGCAACTTGCCAAAACTACCCTTAGGCGTCCAGTCCCAAAAATCAGTGAAAAAAAAATTTTACTTTTATGCAGAGTGCGCTCTGACCCACTGTACCTTAACGAGATATCCATCAATTAAGCATGCGGAACGTATGCTAATAATGACAAATTAATTGTTATTTACTTTCCTGCTCACCTCCTCCCAAATAATCAGAAATAAGAGAAAAATTAAACCGGCTCAACCGTTCGGTATATTGAAAATAGGCAAAGTTGGATAATGTCTGCATCCATAGATACAGGACCACAGCAACAAGAAGATAGGTTGCAGTTGTCGCACTTAACCCAATCGAGAAGCGAGTTCCCACTCCAAAATTTTAAAATAAACCCAAAATATCTCATTCTGTCGGCAAACGTGTGAACTTCAATGCAAAATAAACGAATTGCAATCTAATTTTAACCAAGATGAAGTGCAAAATAAACGAGCTTCAATACCGTACCGTACATCCGCTTCGATGTGAATACTGGATACGTCGCAATTACGAGAGCATTTATCTCACGTCACACTTGCTGCAAAATCACTTTTTTCGGGTTTTTTTTTTCCCACCCAAAGTCATGTGAATGCAAAATCAAAACAAAGTTGCTGTCGTTTTGTATCTACAATTTTGCACAACCTTGAGATTTCCATAACCAAATAATTCATAAAGAGAAGAAGAAAAAAAATATTTCAATATTTGGTCGGATAAAGCACCGACAGCGGATGAGAGAATCTCTTGAACTTGAACTTGGAACTCGATGCAGACGCGGGGCACTGCTTTTGCTCTTACTGCGGCATGGATTGTTTTTTTTTTTTTTGCTCTGCGGGTGATTAAAAGAATGCAGCCGAACGTCAATTGACGTTCAAGGCCAAAATTGAGCAGCTCCTCGAGATGTAATAATTCCAGAGAAGGTTCTCTGGGTGGGCCTACGGCATTTCTTATTTTATTCCTTTCTCATCGTCTTTTTTTAGCGTCAACTTTCGTTTTTGTTTCACTAAGCATGTCTGCCGTGTCTGGCGGTCATATCAACGATTTATAGAAACAATAAAAAAAAAAAAGCGAACAAAAAGGTTAAAGCAATATCCCCGTAACACCGTCTCTCTCCGGCCTGGCCATGTAAATAGCAATGAACACTACCATATCTCCACCACCCACTCTAGTCATTGCATACATTCCCTGGCCGTTGAAGGCAGCAGTTGAATTATATTTCCCGACTGCACAACTTCCTCTTCCATATCTCTGTACGTTTCTGCCAACCCTCTCTCGTCATCCTATACCTCCGGCGAACAGGTTTTTCTGTCTTCATCCCCTCGCTTTAGTGTGATGAATGCAACGAGCTATGTGTGAGTGAAAAATCAATGCTCGCCAGGCGGCGCCATGCAATAACTATACACACACCGAACAGATAAGGGTTCATTCCTCATAGCCCAAGACCCCTTCTCACGTTCAAGGGAGGAGGGAAAAAAATAAAAAAACTTTCACTTTCGATGGAAAGCAGGACGCCACCGTCGTAGCATAAGCGTCGCTTGTTCGTGTTGCAAGTTAAATTTAGAAAACACACATACACACGCAGAAAAGAAAGGGTAACGTCATCATCGTAGTACTACATGCGCCACAGAGTCATTCCAACGATTGCGACTGTCGACGAAAGCCGCCCTCGGGGGGTGACGGCACGCCTATACACTATATACACTGCTGCTGCTATGTTGTGGTGTACTGCGCTGCGTTGCGCTGCTCCTCCTGGCTACAAATGCCACCTAGATCCATATCCATAGATACAATATCTATAGTTGCCATAACCGACGTGGTGGATAGTACCAGGAGGACGTTGTTGTGGAAATGCACGTTGAAAAAAAAAACAACTTACGACGATGAGGGTTGAAAAATCTGCTGCAGTGACTAACTGGTACCCAAAGACGACGTAGCCTGCTCCCACCCCCCACGTACCTCTTTTAGTTGCAGACGAAAAGTGGAGATGTGCAGCTAGGAAAAGCTCCTTCCTGCCATCCTGGGATATGGGGGATGGCTGCAGCACTAGACACGTTTTGTTATGTGCTATATGTAGCAGCAGTCGTGTCTGTGTTGGGTCCGGTCTGCATTGCTTCCTATATCTCATAGTCTGGCGCGGGATAGTCTGAATAGTATATTGCAGATACGACGTATATGCGATGGCATACGAGTGTATGTAAGCTGATGATGACTTTTAGCGTCATTTATTGCTTTAAAAACCAACCGAGCGGCGACTCACCCCTCAGTGCCGGGCTCAGGACAGACCCGGCATAGTATCGTATTCGTAGTATCTGATGACGGTTTTTTGTTTATTTTTGAATGCGATTCTGTGCTTCACCCCACCCCGTCTTCCTCTAGCTTTAGTCCTTAGATACCTCGTTATTTTTGTTTCCTGCCTGAATTTGCCTTCCGGCTTTTCCCTCTATACAAGCGGTGAAAGCATGCATGGCTGGCTGTGAGTCTATGATTGTAGCCTGTGTCCCTGCCCGGCTCTGGATCATATAAACACTGATAAATACCTAGACAGAGTTATGCATTCACTACTGACTCATCACGAGTCGGTCGTTTTGGGAACGATGCAAGCGCAAGCTGAGAACTGCAGACTATACAGTGGTTTCATCCCTTATATAGATAGTCAGGAGAATACTATACATACGTACCTTGGGATGCTTTTCTTGGAGATTCAATTAAATTTGTATTCAACTCCTCACCCATCCTGCGATGGTCGGTTTCGTTCAAGCTTACCTGGAAATATATAAAAAAAAAATAAAAATTAGTTAGTAGTCACTACCAAGTTCTATGTAGTGAGTCTAGATCGATAGCCTGACGAGGACTCAATCCGCGACTTTTGGTCCCCGAAATGCAGTCACAACGAAATTGGGTTAATGTATCTGACATCTGAGATGTTTTTACTAATTGTCTTCATTCACTTGAAATCGTTCTCTTCGCTCTATATCTTATCAAAACGTTCGGTACGTGCATAGATACGCCATCGCGCATACACCACATCGAATACCGACACAAGCCTCGCACTCGTACTCGCCCTCACACCAACCACGAGGGGGAGTCACTTATTGGGTTTATTATATCATTATTGTTATGTACATTTCTCTTTCCCTTTTTTTTTCTGACGAAATTTCAGACGTAAATATTTAGGACACTTTTCTGCAACATGGCATTTGAGTAAACAAATTGCTCGTGTGTCTGTAA
This sequence comes from Merodon equestris, assembly GCA_958301585.1. Classification (NCBI taxonomy): domain Eukaryota; kingdom Metazoa; phylum Arthropoda; class Insecta; order Diptera; family Syrphidae; genus Merodon; species Merodon equestris. The sequence goes on along the minus strand of OY284416.1, from coordinate 36,313,418 downwards.
GCGTTACAGATACGCGATTCGTTTTATTTTTCTGTCGATAAGGCATGTGTGAAAGAGGAGGCAGGAGAAGGTAAATGCAAGGTCACTGACAAATGATATGATTATTGTAGTGACAGGGGTTGAGGGAGGGTGGCGAGTGGGCGATTTGTTTATGGTGGAATTGTTATCGATGTGAGATTTTGTGTTTTTTTCCCAACAACAGGTATGACGATGGTAGGAAACGCATACGGGTACTATGAGCGAAAAGGTGATTTATCTTTGACTTGAAGATATCTTTTTGGGATCTGGAGTGTTGTTTAGACTTGGCGATACTTTCACTTCCTTGTTTACGGTTTAGGTCGTATCTATTTAGTCTAATTTTAAAGCATGATGAGAAGTTTATTGTTCTTCTTTAAATATTTTTTGGAAGGCATTTTATGGGTGTGTTGGTGGCTGATGCGAGCGTTGATCGCTGTGCTTTGCTTGGCATAAACAGTGGCTGCACACAAGGTGGTGTTACCGATAATGTTCTCTGTTCAGTGCTCTAAATGGTGTTCCTTCTGTCAGTTCGCGTTAAGCAATTTAAAGCTCTGGCAGCGGCACATGTGAACGAGTAATGGGTTCTCCCGAAAATGAGTCGATTATCTAGATTATCCTCATCCGAGGTAACGTTTACTATGAGCTCGTCAATCAAAACGTGGTCTTTCTTGATCCGATAGCATTGTTCGAACTTTAACAGCTTATTGCCCAGACATTTTAAGTGGCAGCGCCTTCAATTCTTAACGTTTATGTTCTGTCAGAGTCACCATTTCATTTTTTTTTGCTCTTTGGTTTTTTAGGGTTCCATTTTTGAAAGCTCACGCTTGATTCGTAATATGTGTCGAAGTCAAGCATGCTCAGTTAACATTGCCATTTAATAGTGGAAAGGCCTACACCCGAACAACACTTACAGACTATTGGATTTTATTATCAAAATTCGTGCTTCTTATGTAAAAATGTTTTACAGGCACTTCAGTCCTTTTACGGTCGTCATAATCGACCCACTGAGCAAGCAATTCAAGGTATAGTGACCATCAAGCCACCTACCCTTATGTGTATTGTATGCATAGAGAGGAAAATATTGTGTCCGCTAGTGATTTGTCCATTCGCCACCGTTCGCAACAATTGACTACGTGGAAGACGTTATGCAAGGATCTTGGCCTAAAACCTTACAAAATACAGCTCATGCAAGAACTGAAGCCGAATGATCTGCCACGACGTCGAGTTTTCGGTAAGTGGGCCTTACAAAAGCTAAGGGAAGGCTCGGATTTTTATCGACGATTTTTTATCTACAGTGACGAAGCTCATTTCTAGTTTCTAGTTGAATGAATATCGAATTTTTGTTGCCCATTATGCACGAGTCGACCAGGTAGACGGAGCTACATGCCACACAACACACGTTAAGACGGAACAATTGAGAAAATAATTTTGGGAGTGTCCCGTTTTGGACCGGTGCATTGGCCGACTAGATCGTGCGCTTCTTGTCTTTAGACTTTTTTTATGGGGATTAGTCATATCAATCGTTTAGGGCGAAAGGCCAAATGCAGCCTTGGAAGACAACATTGCACGTGATGTTAGTGATATACGATATGCTCCAAAAAGCGATTCCCCGTATGAACCTATTGAAAACTAGGCTTAGTCAACAAAAATTTTATTAAAAAAGTAAATGGCAAGCATTGGTTTATCAACTCAAATAAAAAGTGTGCACATTTTTTAAATTTAGTATTATTTTTTTTAATAATTAAAAACCAAACACTTAAGAAATCACATATTAGACATTCGTTTGGCTTTACTAAAATTTTTGATCGTTCTCTGAGCGAACAATTCAACGAATAATCGCTAAGTTCGGGTAAAGCAGTAGCTAACCGAACAGTCCGTCGAGCGCGGTCAAGCGAGAATATTGCTGCTGTTGATGAAAGTGCGGCTGAAGACCTCTCAATTCCGGGTTGTCTATAAGGAGTTGGTCATTTTACTATCTAATTTGGCGAATTTCGGGCAAATATTTGAGCATTCAAATAAGATCCAATTGACACAAGAACCAAACTAGTTGTGCGTTCGCTGATTCGTTCTGGAGCAGTTGAAAACGGATCTAAATTTTGGCAAAAAGACCAGCATTTTTGGTTGAACGACTTTGTGAACATTGCACTTGTAGAACAGTCTCAAAAGCAGTATCAAGAGTCTCCATTCATCCGGAGAAATATACTGTCTGATGTGGATTTCGGGAAGGTGACGTCTTTGGACCCTACATTTTCCGAAATGAGAATGACCAGACTGTGACTGTGAATGGCCAACGGAATTGGGCTCTGATAACTGACTTTTTATCATCTGGAACAAGACGGCGCAACGTGCCATAGAAGGGGCATTATATTTTAGTTGTTTTAAAAAAAAGGCTATATAGAATGACCGACAAGACCATGCGATTTAACTCCTTAGACTGTTTTCTTTGGAGCTACATAAAATCTCTGGTTTATGGCAATACTCGTGAACCAACAATAGGTGATCAACTGGGGGACATCATCCATGCCTGGCTTATGAACTGAGACATACCTCTCGGATCGAGCCATTTTATCGAATTTCTAGAAAAGAATGGTATTGAAAGTACTTGAAGCCGCAATAAAGATTTCTGTCATATCTCACGCATAACCCTTTTTTTTTAATTTAAAACGTAGGACACGCCTAATGCATAATCACTTACATGTGCTTTAAGCAAAACATGGAGTTCATCAACCTATCGATGAGGTTCATAATTCCATCAATGGACTAGTGGCATAGTCTAAAAAACACATTACAGCCTTCTTTGCCAGGTTTTAAAGAGCGGGAAAGGCATTTCGGTAGTTCACCAACGTTACAGTGGCACAACGAGCAAACGTCTCATCCACGACGGTCATCAGTTAATCTGATCGTAATTGGTCATCCGGCAAGAGGTGAACCAAAGAGTAAAAAATCACTTCAGAAACGGTGAAAATATCAATATTGCATAAAGATCTTGGTTTTTAAGGTGCAGTTGATTCGGAAATTGAAGCTACAATATTGTACTTTCGATTGGCTGCTGGAAATAAATTATGATTTCATCGACGGTGCCAGGGTTTACCAGATACTGTACCTCAGAGTTTGTAATGGCTTATTCAAGAGCTATGTCCGAACTTTGACAGTTTATAGCTCTGATAGGTCGACTCCTATTCGTTAAACATTTTGCGAGCTACGAATTTTAAAGAGCGGGCTGTGTTTAATCCGATTACTTTTCGAAAAGTAGCAACTCATTACTTCTTTGAATAAGGCTTTCCAAAATAGGTTCATACTCAGACGTAGCGCCATCTAAAACAACTCTAGGTCTGCTATATCTTTGGCGTTTCAGGCACAAAATCGTGGATGGTGAGACTTTCCTGAATATTATGTGACGGAGGATATACGTCCGAATATCTACAAGATTTCTTATTATAGCAAAGGAGAATTGACTGTACTGCATTTGGTGCATATATCAGGTGGTGGAGCTCTGGGACCGACGTGCTATTTATTGAACCACCTAAACACTGCCCCAGTGAAGTAAGGTTTCGGCATGTACCACTTGCAAGGGTTTGAAACTAGCAGGTTTCAGGTAATTCATTTCTATTGTATTCAATTTTACTGTCGATTAACTTAACTAACAGCGCATTCGAATATTACCACTAAATATAGGTTTTAAGTATCAATTGGCGCCCGACATGTGACCCATTCAGATGTTAATTTTTCATTCTTTTTCTTTTATAGTAACTGACCGATATACGGCGCCTCATCTTAATAGGCTAAAGGGTTTTTATGTTGAAGGAATAAATTGAAATACAATGCTAGTCGAGAAAGCAGTATGTCATATGACGACTTTGAGGAGATCAGGTCTTAAAGCACCATATGTTGACGTGATATCAGCTAAAAGAAATAAATCTTCTTTTCTTCGATGGCATTCTATCCCACCAAAAACGCCTTCTTCTCCAGCTTCGGCATACATTGAATAATCACTAAAAAAAAAATGAGTAGACCAAAAGCCCGACATACACTTAAGGCTCGACTTCTTGTTTTTAACAACGAATAGCGATGTTAGCTCGGGTCAATTAAAAGGACTCATGAGACACACACAGAACCTCTTTTTGTATCCAGCTTCTTGTAAATGGTCCAAGCTCTTTGATCAGTACCTAAGAACAGTTTTTTTCTCCCTAAACGGACTCAATTTTTTCATAAGTCTACGCAATATTCTTCGCCCATGCCCACTCCTTCAAAACCAAAAACTATCACTTCCACATATTCATCCACAGCTATCAATGCAATCAGCCGTTCTTGAGTTATTTAAACCCTACCTTAACCCTTTCAAGATAGCAGGATTAACCATGGACTTAACAAACTTAGTTTCTCCAGCTAACACGATGGCTAGCTTCATCAGCGAAAGTTCGTCACCCTGGCAAACTGAAACTATGAAGCCTAATGTAAACCGGGCAAACGATGCTGAAACTCATCTGAAATTCTTTTGTTTGGGGCTAAAATAGAAGGGCGCTTCTTAACAGAGGTACTGAGGAAGCTATCGTAAAACCGTATAACATGGATAGGCCCTATGTTGTAGAAAAATGCCTCGACATGATACGTCTGTCGCAAGTCTTAAGCACAGTATCATGACCTACAGTAGGAAAATAAATATCCTCGATGTCTAGGCTGTTGCAAGGCGAATACTGCGGTCAGAATGATGCATTGTGCCGAGTGTGCCGAATAAGGAGGATATACTCAAACTTCCTAATGGGTCTGGGATTTGAGGTAACCTCCTCTGGAGACATGTCCTTTCTGAGGAAGGTACGCTTCCCAAGGTAGCAGTATGAGTTCGATTTTATGACGGAGTTTGCACTCTATCACGGGGATGGGGCTCGTTTTATCAAAGTGATATCGCGGACCGCAGTGTCTTGATAGGTCACTAACAAGCCTTCTCTGATATTGTCTGTGTTGAGTTTGAAGATGTTTTTAAAAAAGATTCAAGGGTTAAATGGTTTTTTCGAATCGTAAAATGCTTTAACTCTATTCAAACTATCTGAAAATAAGTTGTATTTAGAGTTTCGAATCATATAGAAAGCTGGGAGCCTATACTCTGCATACGAGGTTTGTTCAAGAAATAAAGTGACTATTTTGAATTTCACGACAATTTGGTCGTTTAATAGCAAGCTTTTCAGATGTTTTGGGCATGAAACTGGTAAGCGAAATTTGTTCCAAAATGGCTTAACCAAAAAAACCTTAGCATCAACATCGCGATGAACCTGTTGAATGCGATGCAGATTTATTGAAAAGGTCATGGAAGCGACCAAGAATGCCAAGATCAAAAAAAGCGAGACAAGTTCAGCCCTCAATGGATTTTGAGCCCATGCTATGTGAGCGAGCTCAGCGCTTTGAATGCTGCTTGGCTGTATGGATATACCTTTGACGTCAGACTTTAGATTTATAATGAAGCATGTGTAACTGAGGGATAACTCGAATTGGAAGACAATTGAGTATATAGTCCAGCACCCATGTACCAGCGCCAACGCCTGATTTCATCATCGACCCATCTGTGCACAATTTAAAACCTTTAACGTTTCTCAGATCACCTTTCTGCTGGATTAAACCATTTGGGATCAATGTCTCGAATTTTTCGACAGCGGCTGCCATTGCGTAAGTTTGCGTGGCTCTTGTTCTGCCGAGATATGAGAGTCTTTAAAGACGTCATTTGAGCAGGATCATGGTGCATTGGCTTGTTGTTACAGTTGAAAGGCGTCACCGCGAGATGACGCCAGTATCGCAAGAGCAACTAACTATCGTGTAGTACATTCTAGTAGACGGCTACTGTTCAGCCGGATCGATCGAATTGGGCTACGAACTGCTGCCCCATCCACCATATTCTCCAGATTTGGCCCCGTGCGACTTCTTTTTGTTTCCAAACTTGAAAAAGTCACTCGCCGGGCAGAAACTTCAGTCGAATGAGGAGGTCATCGCCGCCACGGAGGCCTACTTTGCAGACCTCGAGAAAACGTATTTTTCAGACGGGTTAAAGAAGTTGGAGCATCGCTGGGACAAGTGTATCGAGCTAAAAGGAGACTATGTATGTATATTGAAAAATAAATCGCCATTTCTCCAAAATTTTTGTTTTTCTTTTGTAGGCTAAGTACTTATCGGACCACCCGTTGAAGTTCCAGTTGAGTTTGCCGTCAATGTTAATACAAAAGCAGGAATGTGACTCCACTAAATTGAATAGAATAAGCTATTCGTAGGTCATTTTAAAAGAGGCTTTTAGCTCCCACATTTAACATGGAAAGAGGACATGAAGACATCAAGGTTCATGAACACATCATACCAATGACTAATATGAGCTGTGATTCATCGCCAGCAGCTGTGGGAAACGATTATGACGTCATACATAATTAATGAACGGTTACCATAATCATAAGCTCTACAAATAATGTTTGCCATGAGCACATATGCAGCGAACAAACATTTGCAGATGAATTTTGAAAGTGCCGCCTAACCCCAGCTAGCCTCCGGGACAAACAAACAACCGCCACACATCTGCTTTCGAGTGCACACCGGCATGCATCTTTTGCATTCAAATTCCCAAGCAGCCAATTGCTCAATCTTCAAATGTGTCCCCGAGGCCAAAAAAAGCGCCCAAAGCCCAAACAGAGCCACACAAAAGCGAAGAAAACGAAAAGCAAAGAAAAAAACAGCAAAACGCACCGTGGAATGGGTAAATAGTCGCAACATACCCACCCAACCATGGGCACAGATAGTCAGTCGACCGTATGGTACGCAGAATACGTACGATACAAAGACGTTTTTGATTTTGGAAAAGATGCGTCTTCTCTGAATTTTAATTCACCGACGGTTTTTCTTCCCTTCAACCTCTCTTTGCTTTGTTTGCGTTCAACTTTGTTTTGGGAACGCGAGTTTGACAAATGCGCACGCCTAAGTTGCTTTTTGCTTGATTTTTTTTTCGTCGCAGAAGACCCGGGGGGAACGAAGAGCCCAATGCAACTGTACACAACAATCAGTTCGGCAAACAATGGCGCAGTTTTCCGGTGGAAAAATGTGGACAAAACGTGTAAAGAAACGAAAAAAAAAAAACGTTTTTTTGGTTTGTTTGTTTACGCGATGGGAAAGTTTTCGAAAGTTTTTGGGGGGGAACTGCAGGCGAATGAAGTGATGTTTGCATGATGGTAGAAGGGTTCGGGTTAGATGACACGAGATCGCATCGCGGTATCTGCTGGTCGGTAGTAATGAATCCCATTTATCCGGCTTCCCAAATCAATCCAAGTATTAAGAGAAGATCACACGATGCAATTTGTTGCCTGAGGTCTGGAGACCACATAGAAGACGAATTGTGTGTGTCTTCTTTGCTTTGGTGTGTGACGATGTCTCGGATTTTCACGGGGTTTTATTGCCTGAGAAAGAAAAACAGATGCACATGCGAGGTTTTGGAAGATGCGGTTGGAAGTGGTAAAGCGAATTGAATTTCGGATTTGTGGAATCGATTGTTTGCTCTTTCACCCAATGGGGCAGTTGGGCTGTTAGAGATCTGCTCATGCTTGAGAGTGAAATAAGGCGACAGACATTGATATTTTGGCAATTTAAGCGAGCAATCTACGTGATTTGAGGATGCTCTGTTCAAAAAATAACAGGAATTTTCGGTTTTTGATAAGAATTCTATTTATTTATCGAAATTAATGTTAATCCCTTCAAAATAAGCCTCATCACGAACAATATACTTATACTTATCCAATCATCGAATTACTTCCGGAACTCGATCTGAAGGATAGCATTAACCATAACTCTCGCAGCAATGTGCTTTTATACACTTGTGGAACTAGAATACTTCAGGTTTCTGGGAATGGGGAAAAAAACCCACGGAAATCAGTGGGGCCAATATGGAACGCCACAATATGGCGTGGCCAAATATTTGCGAACCGGCAACGACGTTTGAGCTTTTGCTGAAGCCTTTTTCGGTTCGGACGACCCTGAATGCCCCCACTGCGACGGTTGAAGCTAAGACACCAGAAGTAATAAAATCAACATTTCCTACTCAATCTTATAGCAAAATTTAATGTAAATTCTCTGATCCGTTTTGTTGACAATTGAATAGCCATCGATTGTACTGAGACTTGACAGCCGGCAGCAGACTAAGCAACGTTTTGACTTGCAATCTACAGATAATATTCAGACATGTTCCCCAACACAAAAACGAAAAAATCTGCCAAATCCGACTTATATAAGACGAGCAATTACAAAATTCCTGTTACTTTTTGAACAAGCAAATTTTATCCAATAAGCGGTGTCATTTTTTTAGTAATTAGAAAAATTCAGCGTTTGTATGAAAAGTGCTGATATTTTTAACTTAATCTAAAGAACAAGCTCTGGGATTAGTATTAGAATGCAACATCTGCAAACTTCCGTCTCAAGTCTGCCCATAAACAGCCTTTCTTTTGATAACCTTTTTCATAACGTTTTCGCATAATTGGAGCTGTATTTTGCAAGACACAACTCTGGTATTTTTTTCTAACAGCACGAATCGCTGATGGAAATTTGAGGAAGATTTTATCTTTAACATAACCATAAAGGAAAAATTTAAATGGTGTTAAAACGCACGATCTCGGAGGTCGAATCAAGTCGAAAAATCACACGTTCTTGAAATTTGTCACACAATAGAGCCATTGTTTAACCAGTTATGTGGTATATGTCGCCTTGGTGGTGGAAATAAACATCGACTAAGGCCGTAACTCCGATTTCGAGCAAAAAATCTGTCTTCAGTAAGCATCAGTCGCAAAAGCCAACTTTTTTTTAAATATAGTCCAATGGCACACATAGCCCATAAACCGCAGCAAACTGTCACTGGTTTTGGATGGAGAGGTTGTTTCTATATTTTTCTTGGACTATCGAAGCCCCATATTTACTTCCTGATGTACCTAGATAAATGAAAATTAGCCTCTTCGCTCGAAATAATTTTGTGCATAAAATCACGATCTTGTTCATTAAGTCACAGGACAAAATCAGCGGAAGTACGGAGGTAGCTTCAGTTCTTGTGTCAACTGGACCTTATCTGCCAGCAATAAAGCAAATTTTTTATGTAACATGTGGTGTAAAGTGGTTGCGAATAGGCCCATGATCGTCTCGAAACTGACACGCCTGGGCTTCAGTCATCCTCTCAGCGGCGATAGTACGAGTATCAGCTAACATTAACGGACAAATAATAGTTGGAGTCTTCACATTAATAACCTGTAGAACGTTCAAATTTATCGATTAAATTCACCATAGCTGTTCGACAAGGCGTTTGATGATGACCAGAAGCGAAACTTATAAAATATTTCCGCGTTCTTTTCACCGTTTTTTCTATTAAATTTTCACTCTTTGAACATGTTATGCAGCTGTGAATCGATCCATAGTTAATGAATTCCTACATTTTACTAATCAAAAGTCGTCACAATGGTAGTTAAGCCTGAAAAGTTCAACAATGACGCGGGATTTAAAATGACACCTTTTATTGGATTACTCTTTATGTCTAGCTTTTTGCTGATTATCAAGGATTTCGTTTGACTTTTCCTATCCACGACTTCAAGCAGTAGTTAAACATCGATCTGCTTCCTTAAGCTCAGAAGGGTGAAGGCTCTCTTAAGGTGGGCTCTAGATCATCACATCCCGTCCACAACAGAAAAAGAAGACGAAAGACCTCGGCCGCCGTTGCAGAGTCTTCTTGATTGACATCTGATCTTGCTGTTTTGAGTCTGAATAGGAAATGGTAGTTTGAGGCTCTGTTTTTCCAATTGAGCACCCCTATTGGAGATTTCGTCACTGATGATAGTCGAAGATGAAGGAGATTTTGAACAATTAACGATCGACGCCTCCTTTAAGCAGGGCCAATAAAAATACGTCCAAAGACATGGTAGATGTACCTTACATCATTTCCAAGGCCTAATCAGAAGCACATTGGCCACAATTTCTCGAAAAAAAGCATTCCCGCGTCTATTCCCTGCCACCGAGCACACATCAAACGAGTGCATGAGGAACCCCTTTGACTACTCCTTGAAAAAGCAACTCCCACCAGCTGACGGGGATTAGCCTTTTTACATGCAGCTCAGTGACTTCACATTGAATTATCCTTGTAAATAAAACACAAATTATTTCAGGCAACTTCAACCATGAGACCCGCCCTCCCGTTCGCTTTTTATCTCTCCTCCCTCGATCCCATATGAAATATTTAAATATCTCCTTCATTCGTTCGAATGCGGATTTATCTGAATGTGTATATCTCTTGGATACAAACGCGATGGTGATGGCGATGGACGTGTATGCGGGCTTAAGCTCTATGTACCCTTGCTCTTGCTCTAATTAAATTCATACAGGTGAACTGACTGAGAAGAAAACGAAAACAGAGCTGAGTCGATGACGATGGGATTGGAATGAGACACTGCTGCAGTGTGGCATGCATTCACAAGGACCAACCTTTCTTGGTCCTTTTTTTGTTTTGTTTTTCTTCTGCCTTTTGTGGTTTTCTTTCGAATTTGTTACAATCGACTGGGTTTTCGAAAGGCCTCTTCGGGATAAAATGCCGAGAGTCGTCACTCCCATGCATATGGCGCGTTTGCATGGTTTCCACATTCTGACGGGCGCCACCCCAAGCCTGTTCTGGAAAAGTGCATCGAGAAGTGGGGTCGAGTGGCGGCAACATGCTGTGTTAATTAGCATTCGTCGGATAAGTGAATGAGAGCCGGGGCAGCTACTTTGCCGAAAAAAAATCCCAAACCAAGTGGGTGGCATGGCGGCACGTCAGCTATGGTGCGATGGTGGTATGATGGATGGTGAATGGGGACTGGTGGCCTATAGTGCGTTTTGTCTGTGGGCATGTTCCACCCGGTCGCGGCAGTCGACGGGGCGCAATGACAGGCATGGTTGCTACTTGTATCTAACGAATTAGCATTGTCGCCGCTGTTGCATGAAATTATATGCGATGCAATTACGTATTGTAAGTCGTTTTTGGTTATTTTTTGGTCTCGTTACTTTGAACTCTTTTCCTCGATGGAACGGCGGGAGGTATAATGTTTGCGGGCTACGTGATGTCCCCATCAAGTGCTTCAGTAAACAGTAACATGCACCATTCGCTGGAAGCAGGCATACGTACTGCGCTTTAATTAGGAGTAATAAGAGGAGTTTTTTCAAGGCTTACCCTTCGTTTCGTCTCCGTTCGCTTGGCTGTTTCTTTGTTGAATTTACTTTCAAGTGTACTTCAATTATGTTGCACAGATGGATAAGAAAACAATGGTGGCTCCTGGATTTGTTGGGGAGCGAATGTATATTTTGGTTATGGATTAAATAAATATCCATAGGTAGAGGAATGCGGATTATTTGATTCGTGGATGAGAGCACACAATGTGGAGGACTTCAAAGGGTAGCACATCATGTGGAGCATTGGATCTCGATATGGGATGACAAGTGTGTTTTGGAATCGTACTGTTGCTGCAGTGTTCTATTGTCTTAGACAATGAATTATCTGTCAGTCCCCTAGGACTTGGTAATTAGGATATAAAAAGCCAGGTTAATCCCAGGAGCACTTAGGCACAAGCGGTTATTGGATCGATGTCGTCAGACAACTGGTTCTTGGCCCCTTGGATGCTATTTGCACGTTTTCGTAACCTCGTTTTTTTAAAAACTTGAAAGAGCAGCCACAAGGCTCAGCAGAGGGGTAGATTAAACAGAAGATGACTCGAAAGCACTTTGTAAGAGCAATGAGTTGTGAAAATGGTTGGATATTTGGAGCTCATTGCCATGAGAGTCCCATGGGGCTTTATCCTCCGTATTGATTCAGAAGGGCTATTGATGGTATTTCGGTAATTCACCAAACTCCACCACGGTCATCAGTCAACTTGATTGTAATGGGTTATCCAACAAGGGTATAGAAAGAGTGAAAAATCACTCCAAAAACCGCGAAAATATTGTACAAACTTTCATCACCAAGGACAGCTAGTATGTCAGCAGTAGCATGGTACACTGTGACCAAAGTAGATCTACTGTGCTTGCTAGCCGATCAGACGAGGAGTTCCTCTACTTTCTAAATAAAGTTGAGGATGTCGTAGAAGCTGAAATGATCCCCTGAGACTACAGACTTCAGTGTGCCGAAAGGTAGCAGTGTTCGATATCGACTATATTATATTCAAGAATGTTAATAGAGTATTTGTTCCTGGGCCCTATGAATCTCTTCGACTGTCGGAGTCCTTGAAAGCTGTTCCAAAGGTGTTGCGATTTTTTTCCCACTTGTCTAAGAGAAAATTAATCTTCGACTTGGGGATTTGCAGAAAAGTTCGGCACCTACATATGTAAACTGGAACCTTTCCTAGCGAGTGGGTGGGGTATTTCGTTGCCTTTAATGCCCTGGTACCCACCTTATTTCTTTTGGCTAGGTCCTGCAGGGCATGGTGGCATTCCTTAACGGATTCGTGCTATATAAGCTCATCGCTTTGAGCGCTGCTTGACTGTCTGAGAGTATATAAATTGCTATATCTCTAAATTTAGGTTGACGCACGTCGGGATGGCGTATAAGTCGGCTTGGAAGACACTAAGACTCGCTCCCAGAGCCTGCGAGATTTTTCGATTTGGTCCAAAAATACCAGCGCCATCCGTGTACCACCTGAGGCGTTTGACATTTAGTAAGAGTTTGCCGCTTCCCCAAGCTATGCGGTTTGGGACCAGTATCTCAAATGTCTTGTCAAAGAATGTATCCAGCTCACGAAGGTATTGCAGGATGGATGAGACCCTGTAATGCCGAGACATGTAGTCTCTGAAGGCGTTGAATTTTAATCGTTGAAAGGTTAGTGATGTGAAGCCTTCAGCTCGTGTTCACTCGGTCAAGTCAGTTGAATAAACTGCTGACGGCTTTGAGTGTGTCTGAAAACCCAGCTGAATTCATTTCGATTACAATATTCCAAACCAGATTAGACCGCATTTGTTCATACAGATTTTGGTATGTAAAATTCACACAAAACCCCATACAAAAAACCTACCGAAACCAAGAAGAGCTACGAAAAATGATGGCCGCCATTCACAGGGTGAAGCCGATGCAGACGTTCGGCAGATACTGCTGGGTCGTTTGTCTACTATCATAGACACCAGGGAGCGGTACATAACGCATCGAAATTGTTAAAATTTTTTGAACTTTTCTACGAACTTTCATGGCCAAAATGATCGTCCAACCAAGCGTTACTGATTGTATGGCTGAAGACACAAACCTCTCGGGTCCTCGTCACAAGTAGTTGGCCTTTTTATGACCTGGTAAATTCGTATATTCTTTTAACCCAAGAACTGAAACTCCGTGACCACCAAGCTGGTCGTATGTTTCCTGATTGGGCTCTGGACCAGTTGGAAGTGAATCCAAATTTGAAATTATATACGAAGAAAGAAACTTACTGTTTGGTGTGGCTTTCGGGCAGGTGGCGTCATTGAGCCCTACATTTTATGAAACGAGAAAAGCCCAGAAAGCGAATTGCTTCGGACCAGAATAACTGACTTTCTGTGACCTCATTTGGATGACATGGACCCGGACGACATGTGGTTGCATCAAGACTGTGTAACGCGCCATACATCAAACGTTGCATTCGAGTTGTTGCAAGAACTAATGCGTCATTTCCAGATGAAGTGATGTGTAATGCCCGTTAAGGTCGTGCAATTTAACGCACTTAGACTTTTTCCTCGGGGGCTAGCTTGTCACTGACCTATGGCAGCAAGCTAACAACAATTCACCCACTAGAGAACAACATCACTCAAACTATGGATAAGATCCAACTTAAGTCCTGTAGATAAAGCAACGGAAGTCATTTGAACGAATTATTTTTTCGAGATAATGACAATGAATGTGTTATACTTTAATCCGAAATAAGTCTTTCTCACACGCAATTCGATTTATTCAATTCAAAATTAAGGACACTATCCTAAAATATTTAAAAATGTCATTAATTCAAAACGACACCTCTTGTTGAATGACCTTTGGATAATAGAGTGGGCGTTCAATCTATTGAAGCTATCGTCTCTTGAATGGTCGATAAGGTCACCACTCGGAAAGAAAGCTACGACAGTAAATCTATTTATATTTAGGTTTGGATTTAAATAACTTGGGGTACAAAAAAGAAGCAAGCTCTCGCGACGAACTTGTTAAGAGTTGATTTAAGAACATAACGCCGCGCCGTGTAGTAATCGCACTTATTTTTGTCCTAGATTTAAACATTTTTGCTTAGAAAGTGACAAGATGGGAGCACCGCGGTTAGTTTCCCGATTGCCCACCAACAGCTGAGTCTAAGTGGTCTGCTTCACTGCCCTCGATTTTGCTAATTCCCACCAAAAAAAAAAGGCTGGAGACGTTGAACCAGGTGGACCAAGTAAAATCGCGATTTTTCGATAAGATGCGATGCGGAAAAAATTGCCGCTATAAATCCATTGTTTCGTGCGATGTAGGTGAAGTCGTGGGATCCAGTCGCCTGGAATCTCATTTAACTCCTCCACTCGTTTAAGAAAACAAAAATCGCAAATCAAGAACAATACCGCTCTCTATTCGCCATTAAGCATACGGTCACTCCTTGTGGAAGTGTTACTTCAGAATATAACCGACAATAAGAATATTTATTGATCCGATATTACTATGATGATGGACCACCAAACGAGTACAGACTCTAATCCCTGTGAATAACTAATCGCAAGGTCGCCAAGCACGGTGTATAAGGCGTAGCACCAGTCACAGAAGCAATATTCTTGTGACCAATGAAGTGGTCATCATAATTCCGGAAATGGGTTCCTTAGTCCTTATATCTGTCATTCTTTCTGGGTAGCCAAGTTAAGTTTAAAGCCTTTTTGGTGGAAGAAAAATCGATTGGGCAAGCTTTGCTGTGCGCAACTCGTACGTTGGCACGGGCTCTAGGCTCTAGGGCAAAGCAAATGCGGCGTTTGTTGCTTTCCTTCTTCCCAAATTCAGATCACTTTGATGAGGTAACAAGAAATTGTGGAGAAAGTGACATCTTTGAAGAACGTAAAGTACTTAACCTCTTAGGTCCGTTTCAACGCTGAATATCATAAATAGACACGATTGTAACCACTTCTGCACTGCCGCAAAGCATTTGATTCCAACCCCGAAGTACAGCGTAGAAATACCAAAAGGGACCTTAACCATCCGGTCTAGCGACCGGATTTAGGCTTGATTGGATCCCAAACCTAGAATAGAGCTTAGGTTAGAGCAAGATCTGAGAAGGGAAAGATGCCTAGAATCAGTAAGGAGGACGGTAGCCCCAAAGTTCGCGGGTCACTAAACTCCCAATAAATGTATACATTTTTGTCTACGTGTCGTGTGACGAGGACATATCCTGTATCCTGCCCAGGCTCATATTAGGTAAAGTTTCTTTAACGACGACGTGATATGCGCTGATTTACTAAAACCGTTGTTTTAGAAGTCTGGTTTTTAAACTGGCGACACAGATTTCTACAGATTGTGAATTTGACAGTTGAAAGTTGGTTTGTGGTAACTAAGTACGTTTTGCCATTTTACGATAAATAGACTAACGCCAAAACAACGCATGCAATAGTGCAAACTTATTTTGAAAACCATGGTTCGGTTCGCCAAACTTAACATGCGCTACGTCCATTTTACGGACGACATAATCGTTCATCTGAGCAAGTTTTTCGGAATATGAGACAGAGCTTTGGTTTTAACAAGAAGGCGCGCAACCTGGTAACGTATTAAAAAAGATCAAATTAGGTTGTCTCTCTGAACTCGGAAGTAGAATACGAAATTTGTTTCCCTGTCGACTGGCGTTTAAATTATAGAGGTCAGGCAATAAACCAAAACCTAAGATCATTAGACCTCAGATGAAGAAAGTATGTCATCAACATCTAGGGCGTCGGACGACCCCGCCATCAATAGGATATTGGCAAAGTATGAATATTTGCAGAATTCTCTAGCAGAAGAACCAAAAATAAAAACAACATGAACCTTAACCTGGCCTTTAAGGAGCTCTACCTTGTTTGTTATTCTTGCAAATACTTCTTCAATGTCGTATAAAAACCACCAACTTTTTTCAGAAATATATTGGGTAATATGATTAACAGTTTGGAGAATCCGTCTCTTAATCCTAGTTGTCTCGCAACAGTTTTTTTTGGTATGCATGGCAAAGACACGTGTTAGTCCTTACTCATTATAACTACGAGTATTGTAAAATCTTTTAAAATTATATTGGAATTTTATAAGGATTTGGTTACCCTGGATGGGCATCTAATAATTCTAATTGAAACTTATTACCTTTCTATACTCACATATTAGGCTTATAAGAAGTGAGAAGAAGCTCCTCTAAGTTCGATATTTTAAATGCGAAATAATCAAAATCGGGGCTAACATGGTGAATTGAATTAAAGTATATGACAAAAACTAAGAACATTCTAGGGAAGGGAACATCATATAAATTCCAGGAACCCCTCTATAATTGTATAACTCATCAAGGCAAAATTAAAGTTCAAGTTGTGTTCAAAAAGTAATAGGAATTTTATTCTCACTCGAGTTGTATTAATCAAAAAGAGCCACAAACAGTGCATAATCGACATTTTTTAAGCCCCTAAGCCTGAGACCAACGGTTGATCGTAAAATATTGTAAAATACAGAGCTATTCAGCAAGGGGTGTCACTTAAAGTCAATAGAAAAAAAGGAATATTTGTATGAAATGTGGTAATATTTTTATCTTAGTTTTAAGTACAAGCTCCTAATATAGAAATCGTAATATCCCAAATATGAAATTTTCCATCACATTTTCGCATGATTGCAGCTGTATTTCGCGGAGAGCAACTCTGATATTTTCTTTTAATGCATGAATCATTGTAAGACTGGCGCAGATGTAGGTCTCTGTTTTGCAAAATCACACGTTCAAGAAATTTGTCACGCAATAGAGTCATTGTTTCACCAGCTGTGAGGCATGTGATGCTATTCTGTTGTAAATAAACGTCGTCTACGACTGTAGCACTAATTTTAGGCAGAAACAAAAATCAGTCAACATCGTACGATAACGCACTGAAACAGTCGTCATAGCCCAAGGAGACCGTCAATCTAAAAATTGCATTGAATCAATTCGGGTCCTCTGGAAGGAGTGTACAAAATCATGACCGAATAAGTGAAAGTATGATGATTTGTGTGATCTGTTTGCTTCAATTCGTATGTCAATATGACCTTAAATGAATGTAGCTGGATTGTTATGCAAAAGTCGTGCAAAGAGGTTGCAGTTGCCCAATTCCCATAATGGTCTCGAAATTGAGACGCTTGGTCTTCCGTCGTTCTCCCAACGATGATTTCACCGGAAGAGTCTTCACTAATCTATCGGAGACGTTAAAATTTATCGATTAAATTTACTAAAGCCATTCCAGAATATCATAGAGAGCTGAACAATGGCGCGAAATTAAAAATGACACATCTTTTTGGAGAACCGTTTATGTCTAGTATTTTGCTTGTAGTTGAGTATTTCGTCGGACTTTTCCTATCCTCGACTACAAGCCGTAGTTAAGCATCGTTGTGCTTCCTTGGGTTTAGAAGGGCTAGCTTTCAAAACGAGTATTCTAGGTAAGTTTCACTCCGGTCCGGCCAAAAACTTACTGAGGAACACTTGGCCGCATCCCATCTACAAAGCAAAAGGAAGAAGATGAAAGGTCTTGGCTAGCCTTGCAGAGTCTTATTGATTAATGTTTTAAGCTTCCACCTTGCAAAGCTGGGGTAGGGAAGACTTATGCAAAGACTTTCTGGCTGGCCGTCTGTCCGTCCGTACGCATATGTATATCAAACCAAACTTGCTGAGTAGATATGAGTCTGAAACTTGGCTGTATTATACATATAGGTAGAATACATGATTCTGAGTCCGGTTTTAGAACCCTAGCTACTGTGGTTCCTTAGTTCCGGGTAAAATTTTGCAAAATTATAGGTAGAAGACCTGAGAAGACCTTCTTGTTTGATGTTTTCGACATTGTTTCTAGGCTTAGCGCCCCGTTTGGAGATGTTGTCTTCATGGAAATCAAGGGAGATCTAAAATCAATTTGATTTAAACGAGCGACGGTTCAATTAGAGGAGCTCATGGTAGGCAGTTCCACACTAATTACCTGTCACTGAGAATGTAGGAAATAAGTGCATCCTCGGTTGACAGGAATTGGCTTTTTAGAGAAAGGCCCAATTCCTGTGATGGTCTCGGCTTTTTTGGTTTTAAGTCACACCTTTTCAGACGAACAGAAGTCTTCACATCACCTTACTATACATACATATGTATGTATGTATGTACTATGTAGCTCTGCGCAAAGGCGGTTGTTGATGACTAAAGGCAAATGAACGAATAAAACGTTTTCGCAATATTTTTTCACTGTTTCAGGAGAGAGGTTTCACTATTTCAGCATGTTGTTGGTATACATATATCTAACCATACTTAATAGCTTGATCAAAAGTCATCACCATGATAGCTGAATGTAAGGAGTACAAGAATACAAGGAAATTTAAAATGACACCTCTTGTTGGATAAGGCTTTATTAGTCCGGTTCCCATATTTTTGATATTTGTTGCTCATAGCAGACCCTCCACAAAGCGATATTAAACATATACATTTCTCAAAAAAGGTAAGTTTTCGTCGAAACACTAAAAATTCCCGTTACTTTCTGAACACGGCCTGTATCATGCACATGAACTACTCATAAGATTCCATTCCGAATGCATTACTTACTACTACCACGACCTCTTCTATGCAGAGGAAAGTGATTAAAAGTCCAATGGAACCATAAAAAAGGCCATAAAAAGCCTGCGTTTGAAAGTCGATAGCTGATTCCTTCCAAGCTCAAACGGGCCGACCTTACTCAAAGAGCTACCACGGATCTAATTCGATAAACCGCAAATAAGCTAAAGTTCTTCATGAAACTTAGGCAAACTTAGTGAAAAAGAAAATGCGCATTTCCCCAGTCCATAGCACATACGCGTACACGAGCGATGAGTAATTGCATAGTTTCTATCCAACAAACACAAATTTACTTGACAACCATCAACCGCTGCCGCCGTTCATTGCATGAATGCAATAACAAACGTACATACTCGTATCATACCATCGACTTTCCACTTACAACTGACCCACTTCCCTCAAGCCACGCATAATTAAATGCGTAAATGTATACCAACGCATATGACTACCATATGCACATGAAATCCCCCCCCGAAAAAAGCAGTACAGACAACTCGTACTCGAACGCATCCGCTATATATACTTAGTACTATGCAAGTTGGTAATTCCCCCCGGTCACAATAAAAAAGGCATCAACCAGCTTAAACGCAGCTTTACTGCATGCAGCGAGTCGTAATAAAACAAGACCAAAGACCTCCGAATGTTTCTCCATCATCATGACACTCTGTCGGACACGTTAATTAATTAAAACGCATTTCCATCATGACATGAGAGAGGAGAGGAGGCAAAATACATGTCACGCATAGCATGAAAAGCAACACTTGTCGGCAGCAGACAGTAGTTAAGCCATGAGCTACGAGTACCTACATATTATATGCCAACAACACAGATTTCCCCTGCTGTTGCTGTGTGTGCATCGCATTAGCAACAAAACGCAAAAGCGCAAGCTTTGCACATATACGGTTTGGGTGGCACACCCACCCGAAAAAAGACAACTTGGCCGAAAAAGTATCTACACCGCATGGAATGCATGGGTCATATAGCGGCAAAGCCTATTGATACAAGTATCATTTGTACCATCAATTAAATAATTCATTTGTCTGCTGTGCGGACACGTGCGGAATATAAACCCTATCTAGATACGCATTCGTCGGTAGGTAAAATTTGTATGAAAGAAACCTGATTATCGTCTTCAAAATCCAAAAAAAGCTTAAGGGTGACAGGGGAGAACCCAAAACTTTGCACAATCAATTCTCTATTAGTTTCGTGTTGGTGTGATAAGAAATGCATGTATGCGTAGGTACCCGCCTCACGCACGACCACAACGCAACCGCTACGCATACAAGCGATACAAGAAAAAAAAAAAACAAACACTGCTGCTGGCCGAAAAAGCTCTTATCTAAAACAGAACACAAAACAAACGACGAGACATGCACACGCATCGTGTGTACCGAACCCAGCCCAACATCACATCACATATCGCCTGCACCATGAACTATCTATCGGAGGCATGTGAAGACAGTTTCGAATTTTATGTGCTCCATGCACAACAACAACTCCTGCCCGGATGCGTAAAACCGTACGAAACTTGCCTATAACGCAAGTCTGACATTTAGACCCCCATAAATTAGCACTGACTTTGTGACTATCTACCACTATAGGTATATGATATAAGACATGCGTGCGTGCCTGTATCTATTGGCCAATTATGAAATGTGCGTATACGCATCCGCAGTCGAATTCGAATTTGGACTAGCACTCTTGCGGGCCTGTTGCGGCGCGGCATTGCTGCGCATAGGTTTTTGTTTTGCAATACGTGTGTGCTTGTCAACGGATAGATAGATAGAGACCTGCTGGTGCTGCTACTCCTATGTAAGCTCGAGAATTCAAGGTTTCTTGCGGATCGCTCGAGTGTGCTTACACGATACTTATGGCCATGCATGCGTGAGAGTGCGTGCCGAGAGCTTTTCCGCATGCAATTGTGTCTGTGCGTGCGTGATCACTATATAGTGCGTCGTATATAAAAAATAGCTTATGATGTAATGCAGACAATATGCCATTTGTTAAACCAAAAAAAAAATGGAAATATGGGAAAAAAAATTGTTGCAATTTTTTTTTTTTTTGGTTGTATATGCCCCTCTCGACAGATGTCAAATTTATTCAGAGGCTTGTATCCAATCTAGCTTGGTCATCGTTGCTAAAGCTTTATGCCTGTTGGCAAAATTAGTTGGGAGAAGGAGGGGGGAAGTTTCACTTTTCGCGGGGTTGAAGATCAACGCGATCGTTGACTTTATTAGCATCTGATATAATGGTAGTTCGATGGTTATTTATCACCGGTAGTTTGATATTTGAAATTCCAAAAACGATTAAGTTCGACGGACGTGAACTTGAGATACCAATTCTGGATCTTTTTTTTTTACATATTTTAATAGAGAATCTAGTTTACTTGGGGTTTTTGCCTATTTCTTGTTTTTGTTTATCAAAACGTAAATGGCAGACAATAAGCTGTTTTTCGGTATATCTTTCAGAATTTTCGGAACAATATTGGATTTTTGAGCGAAATTTCAAAATACAACTTACCTTAATTCTGAAATGTAGTGCCAAAAATCCGATCCGCTTACCCGGGATACACGTCACTTTTCCATCCAATTTTGAATTTTTCAACGTCAAACTTCCAAATAGTCCGCGTTATAAAAGACAGTATTTTTTTTTCATACAAATTTTTATTTTATTTTGTTTACTCAGATAAGTAGGTTTCGATACACGTATTTACTTTGCGTATAAATAAAACCGAAACGAAATTTTTGATATATAAATCACACACACTTTATCGATATATACTATATAAATATTAATTTATTTATTTATTTATTTTAGTAACACTGCTCTGGGTAGTTGGTAAATTTTTTTTTTATTTATTATTTTTCGTGTGGTGTTATAAGATTCCAAACCATTAATTTTGAAAATTTATTAAATGCTTAAGGGATTAAATGCTTTCTACTTTTATGTTTTTCTTGGGTTCACGTAGATGTTTTTTTTTAAAGGGAGTTTCGTTTAAAATTTAGGTTAAGATTTTGAGTTTATAAAATTTTTGTTTTTTTTTTTTGAATTTTTTACATAAGGAAGGTTAGATTAACTTTTCATGTCTTTCTTTAGATTTACATTTAATCTCAGTCGGGTATTTTAGATTTTTTATTTTATATAACACTTAATGAATTTTTTTTGGGTTCATAGTTCACATTTATACAACCTTTTTTTTGTTAAGAAAAGTTCACTTCATGTAAGATGGCATCGTTTCGAAGTGATTTGAGTAAAAAATTAAAGATTTTTCGTAAAAGTTCACTGGGATACGCATATTTCTGCTAAAATCTGGAGAGATTTAAGGCACAATTAGTAAGGGTGTTGTGGACCTTTTACAAAGCGGTTGTTGTGAAATAGATTTCCGTCGTGGAAATCGTGATTGTAGTTTTGGTTCGATGCAAAACGCGAAGGTTATCTTACTTTCGGATGGAGATACGAATGGATTATGAATCGGACATGGTTATAATCTTATCACAAATTCGATTACATGATTTGTAACCGTTATAAACAGCCATCATGTGACATTAAATCATTTTGGAAGAAATGCCACGTGCAAGTGTTTTCTACGCACTTAGCGATAGATAGTGACTTGCATGTTACCATGCCTTCCCCATGCAGCTACGATAGTGGGTGATAGACTAGAGGCGTCATTTATGATTGACCCGCGAAAATCGCTTCGCAGCCCAACATCATCGCAAGTGTTTGGTACGCTTTCGCTGACAAATAGTGGCTTGCAATACCTACCTCATGGAGCTATACTACTTACTAGTGTCTGCGATAGACTAAATGCATTTCACTGCCGATGAAAATGTCCTTTCATGACCGACCCGCAAAAAATCGCATCCCAAGCCAACATAATTGCTTTCAGCTCCCAAAAAAAAAAAAAAACTATAAAAACCGAGACGTTTGTAAAAAGCGAACAAAAAATATAATCAAACGACTGATAAGGCGTGGCAGTGTTTATGAAAATGACATTCGCCTCTCCGAAATCGGGAAGTATAAGCAATCCTAAAGCTGGAAGGGGTGTGATTTTGACAGCTAGTGAATGACGAAAATGATGTTTATGTGATGTGATTATGGTACTGATTGATCGACCGGCTTTATCAGAAGTCGCAGTAACCTACATTTTAATAGCAATTCAGTCGCGGGTATATATAATACTTTTACTGCTGACCTTTAAGTCGATTGTAGTACAATAGAAATGTGTTTCTGTGCTGCATTAATTGGCAATAGAGTCGTACGGTTATTGTGTATTGCGATGTAGTTGTGGGTTATCACTCGAATATTTAGCACTAACCTTACTAAATAAAATTCAGATAAGATAAAGGCGGAAACTATTTGGGTTTAGAAGAGGCAACAAGCGCGATTTGACTTATGTATATTTTTTTTTGTGAATGGGTGGTTGTGGTGCTGTGCTTATGCAGATGGACGGAGAGTACGATCTCTATCCATGTAGTAGGGGACTAGAAAAAAATATTTTCTGAACAAGAAAAATAAATTAGAACGCAATGTTACTGGATAGAATCCTTCTAAAGCAATTGATCTACCTTAAAACAAGGTTCTGAACACTAAAAATGGCATTTTTATATTTTTAAGGCACAGATCAATGTCCGGTAGGGGATTTTTGCTAGGTCAAAAAAAAATTATTTTTTTGTGCTTTTAAAAAATAATTCCATGAATTTAAAAAGCACTTATCACTCGTCATAGTTTTCATTTCACAAAAAAAAGAATAAAAAAAAAAACTATATTTTTAGACAAGTCTGAAGGTGCGAACAATTATGTTTTATATGACCGATCAAAAGCATAAAAAACGCAATTTACGGCTTATCTTTACGATTAGTTTGAAGGCCGTAAAAAGAGATAGCCGTGACTATTCATTTCGTCTTGTACCTTAAGGTAGGCGACATGCCGCCAATTTTCCTACCAATTTCCACCCAAAAATATATATACGGCGACGAAAAAAAAAACTAATGCGAGAGTGAGGAAGATGCAGAGTGCGAAATTTATGTACCTGCTAATTGCGCTGCACATGACGGGCAGGAGTACCGGGAAGTAGGTTGGATTTTGGGAAGAGACCAAAAAAAAAGCTTTTTCGTCGAGAAAAAAATTTAATTTAATTACAGAACTATGTAGGTATGTAATGCACGAGCAAGTATGTTGCGGTAGAGCGAAAAAAACATATAACTAGATACTATAGTAGAGATAGATGGAATACCTCTGTCGGGTTCGTTCTAATTGCAGATGAAAAAGCGAAGTAAACAAAAAAAATTAACTGTTGAGTGCAAAAAAATTCAAAAAACTCTTCCCTTCACTCGGGTTTGTTGTGTGTATCTGGGAAGATATGATTTTATTTTTAGCGACTAGTAATCCTTATGGTATTCTCGTATCCTTGCAAGGTTAATCCAACGTGAAAAATCGTAATCCAATTAAATCTCGATTTCGTTAGAGGAATATTGACACAGAAAACCACTTTGTAAAAAATATCCAAAGACACATTTAGGAAAAATAGAATAAATTTTTGCATTTTCAGGATTCAAGTCGCAACCCCCCCGATTACACCGCACTGAGTTGAACACCCCCTTTCCCACCATTCCGATTGTCAGGAATTTTTTTTTTTTTTTTAATTTTTCTTGTTCACACACATTATTTCATAATTTACTTATTGATTGCTTCCTTCACACGCACTTGCACAACGGTCATGAGAAGCTCAAACGACAAAAAAATAATTTGAAATTCGGGGAAAATGACAAATGACACACACACCGGACGGAGCGAGAGATGGTAAGGGGTGGAAAATGCACTTAAACGATTTTTTCGTGTTTGTTTTCCATTTCGTTAATCCCACAGGCGATGCAAATGATATTTACCCGCGAAGAAGAAATGCAATTTTTTAGCGAATTCGAATAAAATAAACACAAAAGCTACAATAGATAGTTGGTATGTCCAGCACTCAGTTTGAACAACAGTTTATTTGTTGTGTTATTCGATAACATTTTCGCGGCGGTTACTATATTTTCTTTTTTGCTTACTTTTGTTGTATTTTGTTTTTGAAATTTTTTTTTTCGTTTTTGAATTTTGTTTTTATTTACTTTTCGTTTTGGGAACGAAGCAAAAACGTTACAAGATGCGGATGACGACAAGTGCACACTAATGCGCTGCGAGCACCTCCGAAACCTAGGGCCGAATAGACAAGCATGAATTTCGTGAATTGCGTTTTTGGGGCCCAAAGTTACCACTGCTGCTGCTGCTGTTGTTGTCTGCTTGCTGTGCGTCGTGTTTTGTTGAATGCTACTGCTACCAAATGCTGCTGTTCCTCTATGATGGTGTGTGCTTTAATTTTTTTGTTTTTTTTTTCGCCTTCCCGTCGTGGTGTTGGTTGAATGGCGTTGTGTGAGTGGATTCACCGACGTTATTCAACCCTCTGGCGGTTTTTTTTTCTATTCGCTTTTCTTCCTCTTCTTGGGCTGGTTGAGTTTTGTTTTTGTGTTCTGTTGGAGATTCGGAAGATTCAGTTTTGAAGTTAGAGAGTTTGAGTGGCAAAAGGCCGGAGAGTATGCGAGCGATAGACCAAGATGGGGCTATGGCGCGAAATGCGTGCGACCGAATGAATGAACTAGAATATTTGTTGTGATGAATAGGAATGAATTCGGGAATTGCACACGTGTGGTTGGGGGATACAAATTTTACGCACGCACACAGAAGGAGTGCAGTTAGTGGAATTAGAAATGCGGGGCGAGCGGTGCGAATGATGGAAATATAAAAATTTTCGGGACAAAAGAGCAAAAGAAGAAACGGCATAGAGAGAGCGAGAGCGAGAGCGAGAGCGCGAGAGAGAGAGGGAGAGAAAGAGCGCAGAGAGCCGCTGCTGATCTGGTGTGTTAGGTAATTTTTGCCGAGTTTAGTTTTGCCTTCTTGTCCTTAGGACTGAATTCGGTATTGTTTGACGGTTTTATGCTCTTCGATTTTTTCTTTATTTATTTTCTAGTTGGTAGATTTGTGTAGAACATCGGTCCGTTGGGCATTGTACGGAGAGGGTAATGGGGTAGAAAATAGAAAACTTTTGGAAAGTGTTGCGGATGGGTTTCTATTAGTACCTTAGTGGTAGCGGGATTCGGGCATAAGGTAAATTCTCATCTAATCCTGCAGCTAAATATTTGCAACCCAAGTCTAACCAATTAGCGCAAGTTACAAAGTACAGAAAAGAAATGTTTTTCTAGCGTTTAGACAAAATTGGACTTGAGAATCAAGTGATTAAGATTTACACTACTAGCGGCCTCGCATGTATTTTTTCAACCCTTTGGGGAATTAAGGCAGTAATAGCCTTTTTTGAGCCGTATTTTAAGGATGTAATGACTAACAACTTCGTAAAACACCCTTTCAATGATTCGTTTGGACGATACCAAAAATACCCGAGAATCGATGTCGTAATATCGTGTAATACTGTTTGTATCAGCGGCAGTGGAGTATGACAGCCCTGATTGGTCGAGACGAAATAAATCTCATTGATAAAAAGTTGATCAAACGATTGTTAAAATGTTTACGATCTTCCCACTCCTGTTAGGCTCTACTCAATGACGCCATCGCTGTGTCATTAATGGCGAATCTAGATTCATCCCTCGGTTATATAATTACGAAGTATGTTTACAAAATTAGGTGATATTTCAGGTGGTAATAATGTACTTATTCATCAATATCTACATATTTTGTTCTCCCACAGATATTATTCACTTGCGCTAGCGCTTTTTTCAGTTCTCGAAGCGGTTCTGATACGCGCTTTTTTGTATAGCATTCAGCTCTTCCAGCGATGCGGTCTTTGTCATTCCAGTCTTCTCAATTGTGGCAAATCTCTATTCGTCTTTTAAGTTTTGGAAGAGAAAAAAGTCGCAGGGGCCAAGTCCGTTGAATACGGTGCAATGGGCAAATGGGACATTTCTTTTGGTCAAAATTTAAAAATTTGGCAACTAACTTCTCTGACACAGGTTTCGTGCCCAAAAGATCTAAAAAAAATGACATGGCATGAGCCAACAGATTTGCCAATATCCTTAACAGCTTCTCTGATAGTGATTCGACGTCTCTTACACTGCTTCAACGTTTTCATTCGTTGTTGACGTGCTGGGACGTGATGAGAATCGTCATTAACATCTCGGACTTCTGACTTCTGTGATGAGCTTGTACCACTTATAAGTTTTCAAAAAGCCAAAACTTCAAGTGCGTTGGAGCATTTAATTTTGTTTTTGACACACACTTTAAAACAGTTAAAAATGGCTACCAACATTACCATTACAAAAAGAAAAATAGAAAATAGGATGTACTTAGCTCGAGAAATTCCAAAAAGTCACCTTATTTTTTGAACAACACTCGTAGAATTTTTTTATATTGGCCAAGGTGCTTTGTTTCAATTACACATCAGTGAGTATATTAGACAAGGTTCCGCACACCGGGATCTATAACTTTTCACCATCTCATTGGTTGATGATATCTTGCCAAATAAAGCCAATTTTTGTTAACTCCGGTTGATGCCTGAAAGAGCTTTCCGTATTGTTGTATTGGTATGAGTTTCCATTCACAGCTTTGTAAATAGTTTTTAATTGGTGTAGCAGGTACGACAAGGCGCCCGATGGATGGAGGGGATGAGAACAGTGATTGTCATGATGAAAAATTACGCAATCGAGCCTACACGCATTTTCTGGTCTGTTTTCTTGTCAATGCTCTCTTCATACGAGTCAATTGTGGACGGTACAATTACCTAACTCATAGTATATTACTCCCTTCGGATCCCATCAACAACGCAACATCATCTTCGCACTATGGGCTTCAAAGATAATGTTCCCAGTTTACCGGGCTTCCCGTATGATTTTTTGGGTTCATTCGATCCAGAATTTTTTTTTGTCCAGTTCAAGAAGCATTTCTCACATGCATAATCGAATTTCGACGACGCGAGGCCCCAACTCATTTGGCAACCGGTTTCCTTGCTTTTGCATGAATCCGAGTGCCTCCAGCCGATGAAAATTGCTGCTTGTGTCACCTCCAACGATTCTATAAACTCTTCTTGAGTACTACCTCCAAAACTTAGTCTTCAATATTTTTATTGTAGCTTCGTCAGGCCGTTCTTTGCTTTCGGTGTCAAAATTACTACTTTTATAGCATGAAAACTAGAACTCCCATATTTTCAACAGCAGATTATGTTCTCCGCGCACTTTCGGGAATATTTGATGACTTTCAGCAGCAAGATAAACAAAACTATCTCCAAAGGCTGTTTTTGGTACGTAAGCTGACCTGTTTCAGAACGAAATAAATGAGATGAAGCAGTGCCATAAAAATATTTATGATCCTGAGCTATGTAGTACAACTTTCACCATCTCTTATAAATCTCTCATTCTAATACAAACGCGCTTTTCAACTTTTTTAACGATCTGTCAATGTCAAGACGCCACTTAATGCGTACATTTATACCATGGTGAAGTTCACGGGTTTTAATTCAGTAATTTCAGCTTTAAGAGCTCCTACTCCAATTTACGATAGTCATAGTCGTTCCATCGGACAGGCTTTACGTGCTATAAATTCAAGAAAACATAACCACTATTGATTATTCCTGTGCCAGCGAAACAACGCACCACTAGAAATACCAAAAACATCCCAGTCGTAAGTGGTTCAGTTCAAAATCAGCCTTATCAGTCGATACACGGCAATAAGAAATCTCTCGCTCCACATCGTAGCGAATTTTGTGTAAAGACCTCCACCCCTTTAAATTAACTCAAAAAACTAAGCCTAATTTGAAGCACCGAAACCTCTTCGAATGGGTCCTGCAAAAGTATGAGGAAAATTCAGCATCTTATCGAAAAATCGCCTTAGGCGATGAAGCTCATTTTTCACTTAATGGTTCTGTCAATAAGCAAAATATGTATTACTGCACAGCAACATGCCCAAATGTGCTTCAAGAAACTCCACTGCATCCACAAAAAGTGATCGTGTAGTGTGGATATCACGCCGAAGGAGTATTGGATCACAGTTTTTTGTCAGTGAAAACGATCGCCGGTCAATGGGGTTCACGATCGTGTCATATTGAAAGATCATTCTTGGTCAGAATTGAGTGTACTTAACATCAGCAATGTGTAGTGAAATAATTGGTTTATCGAAGAAGAAGTTCGGTAATCGTGAAATCCTGAGGAATAACTTCGCTGAAATCGATATAACGCCGTTAAATATCTTTTCATCAATTTTCGTCATAGGCTTATGTCAAAAAGCCAAGAGCATTTGAGTAGCTCAGTATCAATGCCAAGGCTCCAGCCGATATGTGTGGAAAAATGTGATTGAGGTGCTTAAACGAACGAGATCGAACTCCATTCGTAATTTTTTGTACTACATCTGGAACAAATTTCAGCCCGACATCCCAATTATCCTGTTTTATTTGAACACGAAATTGTTATGTCCTTATTGAAAAACCTGATTAAAAATTTCAGTCTTTTCACCAATTACTGGGTCGGTGAAGTGACTGGTACTATTTTTGGAAGCAAATCATTGTTGATAGGGAAAAGACGAAATATTCTCACTCGATAGTCGCTTAGAGGAAAGCGATTGGATCATTGATGGAGCAAAAGCTAATTCATAGTAAGTAATATACTGGTCGACCAAGAGCAATAGGATTTACCCAAAAGAATACAATAAAAACCCCTAGACAAGACGCCCAGTTGCAGTCATGCCTTCGTTCTGAAAATACCACTGACAAGATTGCATGCAGAATTGCTCTAAAGCTTTACTATTAGACTTGTGGACACCTACAATTACGTTTAAACATACTCCGGACACTTATTATCACAGGGTAGTCACTGCTATTTTCAGGAAGCTGTTCTCCCAGTTTTAATGTACAGTCTTGCTCTGCCCCCTGTATCTTTGGATTATGAATCTTAAGTGTTACTTCAAATGATCTTCATGTAAGACCTCATAAACTTGGATATTAAAGAATATTTTTTGTCACAGAAATAACACTTTCAAAACCCAATCATCACTCTGCACAATTCTTCAACGAGGACCTTTTAGAGATATAGACATGTATTGTACTTAATCACGAGTCTTTTTCTTGACTTATTTAAAAATAGAAGAACCTCCTAAACCACTTTTTTGATAAGGCGCATTGTTACCCTCAGCCTCAGGAAACCATTAAGTGGTAGAGAAGCCAATGCTTTCCCAGAGTGTGACTATTTGGTATGGTCTTCGGCATGGTGGCACTGTCGAGACTTGCAAACTGGGCTTAAATGGGGTATGGCTCCAACAGGATTGCACTATGTGTCACACACTCGACGGTAACAATCAATAATCCTGTAATCAAAACAGCGTTGATGTTGCTTTTCCTGCGGTGAGTGTGACTTGCTGCGTTTGATCGTTTTTGAGGGTGAGTTAAAGATTGATGGTACGCACACAGCTCCAAAAATCACTTGAAGACAACATTGGTTGGTCAAATAATTCCAAAATTGACTAGAGAAGATACAGTATTCCAGAGGTAGCCGAAAAATGAAATGATGCAATATTCAATAAAATATGAAACTTTGAAAAATACTTAAAAGTCTTTTTTTTAATGGAGATTATAAAAAAACCAATCGATGGTCCATCCCTTATGTTACCTTCGACTTTAAAAATGCCGTTGAATTAAGGGTTCTTTGTAAAAAAATCTTGAAGCTGACTTGAAGCTAGACGTCAGAACCAATAGAGAAAATATTATCAAGGAGCCTATCGTTATTTCTAAGCATTAAATCCCTTCGAGTCGTTCTATACTCTCATACCAAGTACTATTTCACTACCTACTACCATCCATGGCAACTCGATTTAATGCTCCATGCAAAATGCAAAGTTGGAAGCGAAAAATGCCCAGCAAGAAGGCCCGAATAAAAAAAACCGCCTAGCACCAAAAAGCAAAGCAAAAAAGCTGAAAAAAAAACAACAAACAAGCACCACACGAATCACTTCTAATAAAAGTGAACTCCAACTGCACGTGTAGTTGATTGCACCCGTGTGGTAGTGTGAAGCTCCCAAATTCCATGAATTGCCCACCACTACACATACACAATTGCGTCGCTCATCTAACCACAATTTGAGTTATTTTTTTCCTTTTTCTTTTCGTTTCTTTTTCTCTTCGTCGTTTATGTCTCTTTACGTTTCTAATTTCTAAGCACCACACACTGCTTTTGGCAAGTGCAGATGTTCGCCTGTGTGCGTGGATATTTTGGCAATATGCCATCGAGCGCGCACGTGTATGAGTGAACGAGTGAGTAAAGTTGATTTTCTTCTTTTTCTTTTGAGTTCTTTTTTGTTCTTCTTCGGTTTTTGTTTTGTTTTGCCGACAATTTTGCATAAGCTTCACCAATACACATGAGATGGTGGATTATGTGAAATGCAGTTGTGTGAATTTCATGAGAAAAACGACCAACTATGAGTGGAGCTGGATGTGGATTTTGAGTGTGTTCGTGAGGATTGTTTGCTTGATTCCTCTTGCGTTTTTCTTCGTAGGCCATGGTTGGGCGCATTGCGCTGACGGTGTATGTTTACGCGAATGAGTATGTATGTATGTCCACTTCACTTGCGTTGCGATGACATAAGAAACATTAGAAAGAGAGGAAATTTTGGACTTTTTTTATTTTTGTTATTTTTTGCCGAGTGGTTTGTGTGATGATGAGGGAATGCGTATGCGAGAGAAAAGGACAGGGTTTGAAAGTTTGAAAAAGGGGGAACGAGGACGAGGATGAATGTGCGTGTGATTGATCCTTGATTTTGAAAATTTCTCTTGGAATGTTTTGATTTTTGGGGTTTTTTTTACAGGAGGTGGAGTGGCTGAATCTGACGTTTTCGAATTTTGTGTGGAATTTTCTGAATTTTCAACCGATCGATCAAAATTCATTAAAAAACCACAACTAGATCACCCAAAATGGCCGAATGCGTGCAAATACGAAAAGAAACGAACCATCGCTCAATATATTGTTTTGAGGCGGCTTTAAGCCCAAGTCCCGCGGTAATATTCCAAGCCATCATCTTTCAATTAAAGAAACGAGGGCAAATTAACTACAGTCGAGGCATTTCCTGCATCGGCAATAAAACCAACCCACAAAAAACACATAAAACACCGCGCCTAACCCAATTTTTTTGCATTTTTTCTCAACCCCTCTGACCATTTCCGACCTCTTCAAACCCCTGACGAGAAACGACACCCCATAGGCCGATACTATCGCATAAAAACGCATTTGGCTCGACCGAATCATTTCCTCTCTTCCAACCAAAGAGACCATCGAAGAGAAACGAACGCGAGAGAATCGAAAAGAAACGAGCCGAGCCGACCGACCTTGTACGGCGCGAGAGCGTGGGAAAATTACTTCTCTTCTCACTTGCTGGTTAGATTGCTTTTGCCAACAAGCCGGTCGAACACACATGCACACGCGCGCCAAACGCTTAACGCTCAAGCTACACACGAGATTTAATAGCTCTATCTTCCTCTTGCAAGCATTGGGTGAAAAAAAGCATTTCAACCACCGCCTTCTCACACTATCGCGCCGCGCATGCAACCGACACTCACACACACTATCGTCGAGCATACACATACGCTCAACGCATATCTCGCGCGCCTTTGCAATCTTTCTCCTCCTCTTAAGGCATTTTGCTAACACTCTACTGGCAGCGAGCTTTTTTTTGCCTCAAATGCGTGAGAGAATCACTCGACTCGATTGTGTTTGTAGGGTTGGGGACAATGCCCACGCACCACCACATCCACACTCGGTTGGTTTCGTGGAGAAAAAGCAAAAAAGAACCACAACAGCACGCACTATTTTTGGGGCTCACTAATGTATCTGGATATGTGCTCATGTGGCAGCTCGCTCACTCCTCTGGCACTGGCATTGGATGCTTGCGTGCTGCGTGTACTGCGTAGCTTCCTATTGGAAAAGGCCTGAGCGCCATTGCAGAATTCGTTTGCTGCTCGCTGCCAATTTGAATTAGATGAGAGGCAAATGAAAAGAAAAAGAAAAAACGAAAAAAAAAAGCAAAATCTTAAACAAACGCACTTGTGAATAAAGCGGGAACCGTGTGTTGGTTGTTTTTTATTTTTCCCTTCTTTCTGCCTCTCCGTCTTTATGTGTGTGTAGGGAGTATCTGTGTGCTCCTAGGCAGAGGCAAAAGGAAGAAAAAATCAAGTTGAATAACAAAAACAAAGCATAAATAAAATAGGAGAAAACTTGTTTGGAAGTTGGCTCCGGATGTTCTTGTTTTAGAGCCTAGAGCGTTTGCAGGGTGTGTTAGGTCGGTGCTGTTCGGTGTTCTAGGATTAGCAATGCAAAGTTTCTATACACACTGGACGCATACTCGCACATTATTTGCGAGTGTCCATGGGCAGATCAAGGCGTTTGCAATTAAAGTGATTGGAGTGAAATGCCTGGTTAAAGGCAGAAAAGGGCTTAGTCTAATGCTGACTGTTCTAAATTCGATTCAATAATTATACACGCGTCCAGGTGGGGAACTTGCAGGCTTTTGCTCGGCTGACTGTTTTAAGTGTTACGACAACGCATGCCTATTTGGCGGCCTAGAGGCATTCTGATGACCCTGGTTAAGGAGGGGGACACCTTTTTTGTGCAAAGTGTGTTTATATAAGACTTTGAAACCACCTTGTCACAGAAAAGCTGGACTTTGGATGTGATTTTTGTACTAGCGCATGGTCAGGCGATGTCTTTTCCCGTAACAATTAAGCTTAGATAGAGCTTTGATAAGGTCCACCTGAAACGGCGACAGAGGGGTGAGCTGTTTTCCAAATATTCTGCCCGCATTTTCTAGCACAGAGAGTATTTAAGGTTTAAAGACTTGAAATCTCATGCTAGCAAGAAAGTGGGTAGTCGATGCATACAATTTCTTGAAAAAATAACAGGAATTATTTTTTTTTTTGCATTTATTCGTCTACATCATTCCCACTTAGCTCCAACTCCTATACCTTCTCCTGAAACAGTTTTGGAAGCCGATTTTCGGGAAAAATAAGCTCCTTCCGTGAAACGCCTGCGAAAGACGACTTCTTAATGTTCTCTGATATTTTTGGTTAAATACATAGATGGACAAGCTGTATCGAGGTGCAGAAACCCTAATTGGTTTCGCATACAAAACTCGGATTTTTTTAAATTATTCGCGCGTACTGACCCTACACATGACCTACGTCATGTAAAAGCCCATGGGGCCCTATGCCGCTTAAATTTCACTTTCGACCGCACTTGATTTTCAGTCTCTGTGATCACTAAAACCTCCAAGAGAGAATTAGATTTTGGTTAGTATTGTTGGACCGTGGCGTCAGGGTGAACGCATATACTTATCGCCAAGGTGCCTTGAAGCTTGGAGAAACTAAACATTTTGCTACGAAAATTGTTAGAAGAAACGTCCTTTGCATCACTTTGTTGATATTAGTTCCTCCACAGTGGCCTGAAGCAAATCTACTAGACTTTTCCATATACGACACTTGTTCAAAAAATGAGGTGACTTTTTATTCATCAATATTTATTTGCCCCTTCCAAATGATTCCCCTCAGATATAATTCACTATTTCCATTCCTCGAAGCACTTCTGATATGTTCTTTTTGGTATAGCTTTGACTTCTTCTAGCCTTTCCTGGAGCCTTTTTAAGTGCCTGCCCCGCCTCGGGCAGAGAAAAAAGTCGTAAGGGTCAAGTTTGGTGAATACCGTGGCTAAGGCATGATCACGGTATTGTTTTTAAACAAAATATTACGCAGAAGCATCCATGAGTGACCAGTGTTGCGCGTTGCAACAGCCATGCGCTTTTTCTCCACAAAGTTTGACGTTTTCTTCGTATGGCTTCCGGCAAGACTTCATGAGAATCACATCATTATCATCGAAGGAAACACAAAACTTTCACATTTGACTGAATTTGGCGCACTTCTTTCGGTTTCGGCTCTTCTGGTCACTTCCATTTGAATGATCGGGTTTTGGTTTCGACGTCGTAACTATATACCCATCAGTTATAACCCTTTTCAATAAATCTTTGTCGTAACCCACATCATTCAACAGCTCGCATGATTGTTCTGTTGATCAAAATTTAACAATTTCCGAACAAACTTCGCTTTATCTGAACAACTTTCATGGCTTGAGCCAACCAACATGCAACTTCTCTAATAGCGATTCGACGATTCTCCATAACAATTTTCTTCACTGCTACAACGTTTTCACCCGTTGCTGACGTGCTAGGGCGTACAGGGCGGGTATGGTCGTTAACATCTTTTCGATATTCTCAGCCTCTGTAATTTTTTTGTCCCGAACAGGCTCGCCAAATGACATTGGAGCACTTTTATTAAAACAATTGAAAATTGAACGTACTTACCCAGCGAAATTCAAAAAAGTCACCTTATTTGTTGAACAAACCTCGCACATTCATATTAGCTTTCCACAATTTTTTTGCAGTACTTCACTAAAATTTAAGAAAAATTAAGAAAAAAAGAAGAGTTTTGAAAAGTTGCAGTTTGATTGGACCACTCGTAGATTGTGATCTTTGCATTGTTGCGTGAATCCCACACGATCTCGGATAACGTTGAAAAAATAGAACAACAATGCGAATCCTGAATAGAGCAATGATTTTACGAACAGGGTGAAAGGTAATAAAATTTTCCTGTAACCATATACCGTCTGTATTGGCCTATAACATTGTCGAGAAAACTGTAATAGGCCAGTTGGAAAAGTGTTCCTAGTAAATTTTTTGTGGCACTTACCGACCTTACTAGACTTACGGTCCACACAAGCATTTTTGACTCACAAGGTCAGTAGTTCCTTTTTCTCCCTCATTTTCTGTATTAGGTCTCTAATTCGTCAATACAAACATTCGGCGCTTTGACAATTAGATCAGGCTTGGCACGAGCCCTACCGTATCCCAAAGACTGTGGGGCAGACATGTCAACAAATCAGTGAATACCAACCGTGCTCACAACCTCAACTGGCCTTCGCACCTCTTCGATGTGGAGGTATTATAATTATTGTTAGCAATATTTGCAGATGAAGTAACAAATTTTACGTTTTCGTCTTATAAGAATTAAGGTTGCTTCGAAAAACTACCAAATCGGGGTCCACGCCTTTACTAATTAGAAATTCGTCCGCCCGTAAGCAAATTCTGTGAATTTTTGACAGAAATGACCCTCAGTTTTAGGACACCGAAACTGAGGCAAAAAATTTCAAAACTAGTAAGAAAACTCTAGGCTCTGGACCAGGCAACCTTATCACGTTGGAAAACAAAACGTGATTCCAACATTTCAAAATTTACAAAGAGACTGCGGTTTTCCGCCCAACCGGCCTTCCACGGGCCGTTGTCATGAACGTAAAGCATTCTTACATTGACTGGTATCATAACTTATTGCTGTCAGGGTATAACTCGACTTTAAGCTCACATTATTTCCAAGGTCTTTAAATATCCCTATTACGCCTGCACAGTCATAAGAACATTTTCGAAAGACACCGCCTCCGTTGATCCGTTGAGCTGCTCAGAATTAAAATTGACGAATCGCAAGATTGGAGGGATAGAGAGACGGTATTGGGAAAATGATGTTCGTAAGCTTACGGTCATACTTTGGTTATAAAGCTAAGACAATTGATAGTGACTCGATATCTGGAATATATACGACAATGACAGCCAAAATTTCGCTTCAAGCAAAACGAATTCTTGTCCTAAACGAAGATGGCTGGGAAGTGCACTCAGCCTACTTAGACCTTAGGTGGTAATATCGATGCTAAGGTAAAATTATTCGAAGTAGCTAGGGATGAGTATGAATGAAGATGATCTCACCATCGTGTGTAGGATTTTAATATCAAAATGCTCGCTAACCCATGTTCCATCAGCTGCTATATACGTTTCAGATTTTCTGCGATGGTATGAACTTCATTTGAAGACTCGGGAGCAACTTGGATTCGCTGCAGTTTTGTTCGAAATTCAACAGCTGCCAGCCATTTCGTACTCAAAAAAATGAGAAAATTGGAAGACATCGCACTTTTCGAGCTTCTTAATTAGTTCAGCAGTGAAAAAGTCACGCAAATACAACACGAAATTTTGAAATGCATGACATTTTTTGAATTAACTACCAGGTCCGCCAAAAAATTTTTATTTTTTTTGAAAATGCTATAAAAAAAACTACTGAATATTTTCTCAAATTTATTTTTTTATTTGAAAGTACAATCCTTCCGGTTAATAATAGAAAATAATTTCATTCAAATGGCTGCCTCGGCTGGCCATGCAGAAGCCTACACGATCGGTCCAATTTTTAAGCACATTATCGATTGTGTGCAGCTGTATTTCACCAATGGCTTCACGAATATTGTCTTTTAAAGCGTCAATTGTCTCTGGCTTGTCGGCGTAACACTTATCTTTGACGGCACCCCACAAATAATAGTCCAACGGTGTCAAATCGCAGCTCCGAGGTGGCCAAACGACATCAGCTCTGCGGCTGATAATGCGTTCTTCAAAAACAGGGCGCAAAACATCGAGTGTAGCTTCGGCTGTGTGGCACGTAGCGCCGTCCTGTTGAAACCAAATGTTGCCAATATCCTCCTCTTCAATGTTTGTGAACAAAAATTCGTTCAACATGGCCCGATAACGATCGCCATTGACTGTAACGGCCACTCCTTGCTCATTTTCGAAGAAAAATGGCCCAATTATGCCTCTGGACCAAAATCCGCACCAAACAGTGGCTCGTTTTGGGTGCACCGGCTTTTCAATGTATGCGTGCGGGTTTTCTGTGCCCCAAATGCGACAATTTTGCTTGTTTACATACCCGCCAAGATCAAAATGAGCTTCATCTGAAAAGATGATTTTTTTGGCAAAATCGGAATCTTCTCTAAGTCGATCGCAGGCCCACTTAGCGAAGCGAAAACGCATTGGATGGTCAGTTGGCTTCAACTCCTGAACCAATTGGACTTTGTATGGCGTCATACCAAGGTCTTTATGCAAAATTCGTCTCAATGATGTCTCCGAAATGTTCAATTGTTGAGAACGACGGTGAATTGATGTTGATGGCGCTTCACGCACACTTTCTGCCGCAGCAGCAATATTCTCGGGTGTACGCACTGTTTTTGGCTTTTCACGCTTTGGTTTATCGATGAGAATGCCAGTTTCTTTCACTTTTTTCACAAGATAACGAACATACGGAGCTGACGGTGCTTCTCTTCTTCCAAAATCCGTACGCAATTTTCGCACACATTCTGCAACATTACCATGATTTTCAAAGTAATGTCGCAATATTTCCCAGCGTTGTTCAAGCGTATACACAACCATATTCGTTCAGCGGAAGGATAAAACTAATTATCTGTCAAATCAGACATGAGCTAAGTGTTACCATTCACGAAATAAGCACTACTTGAAAAAAAAAACGTTAGATGGCGGACCCTTTAGAAGGGAGAAGCAGGTAATATCAGTCAACACATCATTTTAACTAGCTTTGGAACCCATGAATATTATGCGGCGTCAGTTTAACAGTCCAAGCAGTGGAGGTTTTTGTCAGTACTCTGCCGAGAAAAACCACAATGAAACACACAAGTTCGATTCAAATGTCATCGGGGTCAGGAAGAACCACATTACCTATTGAGTCATTGTACTCTGTTTTACATATAATCCTGCTCTTAAGATACCATGACACATATGAGGGCTTTTCTTATAGTGTTAGGTAAACTTGAGCCTCAACCCAAGAGCCTATTCAGCCAGCACGATATCTTGTCAGCTGTTTCGACGAATTAACGCGAGTCTAAAAAAGGAAACCCTGTGGCATTAAGTCGAGGAGGATATTGGACCGGATAATTTCTCATGATTATATAATACCTTTTCATTAGGCCATCTATATGGCATGTGGCACGATCTTGTTGAAACCATATAGTTGTGATATCAATATCATCCAATTCTGGCCAAAAATAGTCTCCCAAATTCGCGCTATAGCGAGCTCTATTGACGATCATTTTCATCGGCGAAAAAATGCGGTTCAATTACACCTTTGCTCTGGCATGAAATCCACATCACATGGCCATTTTTGTTGATGCAACGAAGTCTCGCGACGCATACATATTACATATATGGGATTGTTACTGTCAAAGCTATTACTCCAAAAATTAGCTTATTGCTGACGTAAGCTTCATCATTTTACTTCGGCCGGTACGTTGTATCACTGACACATGAATATTCGATGGAAAGAATGTTAGCTCGGTCTTATCCACCATAGCCGCACAGCCTATCGGATGATTCTACGGCCGAAAATGGGTGTAAGTGCTCTTAAAGCTGCGCCCACCGTCTTAGAAGCTTGGTATTGATTTTTATTGTAATAATTTTCGAACTTTGCTAGTCAGTGAACATCATCACAATAAAAATGTAAGCCTTATCCGACGTTCTGCCATTAACAGGTCATTAAAAAACTTTAGGAGTGCGTTTGTATTAAAAGACGAAATTGTTATGTCTCTATTGAAAAACCATGAACTTTGTTTTGCCTTTGCGAGCCAACAAGATCCGCTTAAGCAGTTTTCACCTTAATGCTTAGCTCGTTATCGACCTTAAAGAAGCTTAAAGAAGAGGCTACAATTTGATCTAGCCACCATGATGTATCTCTCTATCCAGTTTCTCTAATCTTTCATGGGGCAAGGTTGATCAACAATGCCTATGCACTATCTCAGGCAGAGGTTTGGCTAAGACGATTCACTCTTTTTGCCGAATTGGATAAGTGGATTGTATTCTCTTGCATCTGTGGTAAGCTAGTGCCTGTTCCCATGTAGCTTACATTAGATTCCCGTCTTGACTGGCGGATAAAAGCCTGCAAACGCAATATTGCCGAAAACTGCACCAACGGTATAAACGAGATAGTCACAGCTAAATCCTTGTATTGTCAATTGCAACTTACATTTCAGACGTTTTTCTGACACTCCATCAACTTCCTTTAACACTTTGATTCTCCATTGAAAAAATAGCTCGGAATTAGTCACAGATGACCATAAAAAACATTAGTGGTGATAGTAGGCAACCTTGATGTACTCCACTTTACGTTTTTATTGTGTAATGCATTGCCTTACCCTTTCTTGCATGAAACATTTCAAACAAACTTTTGGTTCGAGCTATCGTAAGCCTGGCGACGATAGCAATCTGATGAAATTTTTGCTTAAGACTTCTTGCTTACATCTGCTTCGACTTTCTTTTTTAAATAGGGGCTAGTGCTAACAAATAGCATGGGACACTGCGACCAGTGTCTATTGTGCCTCGCTTCGGCTTTAGCTTTAAATGAGCTTATCCATCACCTCAGCAGTTTATCTAAGGTCGTAGCCGCATATTAGTTCAACAGTCTGAGCTATTATCTATGGAATTAACAGAAAGGTCATCAGAGGGTCAAAAGCCATCCTGGACGGGATACTGCCAGGCTAATTACAACTTCAAAAACATTGTCAGACTGAGTAACATTTTGTCAAGAGAGGAAGGAATCTAAACAGAATCAGCAATGAAATCGCTTGAACTTCTGATTCCCAGCTACCTTTTTGACGCATTAATCCTGGCACTTCGTCTTCGGTGGAAGAGAAGTTCAAAGATCTTGAGAACTCAGCAGACACCGAACGACGAACTTTGAGAAGCTTTTTCCAGGAGTTTTGCAGCTTATTTAAGGTTGCTCCTGATTTTAACCGACCCGTCTTCTGAGAGGATTTCAACAGCACTGGGTCAAAAAAGCCACCACGAAGGCTAACAGCCAAAAGCCATATTGATCTGAGCCACATTTTGTCCAAGGAACACTCCTTCTTACCGATTATTAGATGAGAAGATAGAACTTGAACAGAATCATCAATGAAATTCTTAGAACTGGTGCTCGTTCGTCTGTGATGGAGGTCATGCGAGGGATCTTGTGAACAGCTGATTGCAAACTTCAAACAATGAACTTTTAGGTTTTTTCCAGACAAGACTGGGGATAGCGGAAAACTAGAGGATAACTTGGATATAGCGGGATTCGAACCCCGTGCCATCGGTGTCACGAGTTGTTGTCAGTACAAGCCACTTGCCTAAAGGCTGCCAGGTTTGGTATACGGTTAGAGGAAAGCCTACCGCGCGATTCGCAAGAGCTTCCTTAATGGACTTTCTTAAGTGGCTAACTTCAGGATGCATATTAACACGGCATTTCAGCCTTACTTCTGCCAGAATATAGCTTTGGCTAGCTAGCCATCTTTACCTACCAACTTACAAGCAGACGTAGATTCACCACCAAGTAGGTTCTTACAGCCAACTTTCCCTCGACGGCTTATGCCCTTCTTTTTTTACAGCTTCTTCCCATCCTTGACAATCGCAATTCCCACGGGACCTTCTTGGTCGCGTTTCCGTTCACCTTTTTTGCCTGATTGTTTTGCTTCCATTTCCTCAATAAATAATGTGAATTCGAACTAGACCTCTCCGTCGCTCTTGGTGGTACAAAGTCTCTATCCAAAAAGCTAGAAAAACAAAAAATTGTTGTTGTTGGTCTCCTACTCAACGAAAAGCACTTTACACGCCGGGCGCGTTTTCCCATTTTCTCCCTCCAAGATTGTGGGAGTCAGAAACAACAATTCCGATCTCACGGTGAAGCGGCAATGGAGGCACCGTCGCGTCGTCGTCGACTTGCTATTTGGCAATCAGCAAACGCACTTTTTCACCGTCTTCCCCGTCGAAGAGTGTACAAAAAAGCCAAAAGCAGGAGAGGAAAAAAAACTGGAATAGAGTGCTGAGTAGGCAGTTGGAAGGTGAGTCGAGGGGGACTTGCATGAAGCGAATCCAGTTATGTACTGTCGGCCGACATGTTTCTATGACATACGCACGTCCAACTATAGATACACACAATCGGGCGACAAACGAAACACAAGGAAAATGAATGAGAACATAAGAAAAACGCACTCGGACGGTTCTTTTCGTTTTTGTTTCATGGTTTTTGGGGTTTTTTTCGCTTTAGGATTGCATTTGGATCGGCGGTGGATGGACCAGGCTGTGGGGCTAGGCGGTTGACTGATTTATTGTTCGATATTTCAACCGCTGACTAGCGTATGTAGATAGACATCACGAGAAATGAAAGTAAACACCATCCCTCGTGCAGTCACGAGCGCCAGTACTACCGTGCATCACCACCCTGCAATGATACTGGCATTTTCGAAAATATAGGATAGGCTCCGGGGGCCAGGCAAAGGACCGTAGAAAGGATGTGCGCCACTACTCGTTCGCTCGTCTATGCTGTTGGCGTCGGAGGGACAAGGGTTGGCAGTTTTGCGAGGTCGTATATCTCCACTAAAGCGGTTCAGAAATTTTTTCCCCTCTTCCAAGTGGATGTGGAACATACTGACATACGATCCAATTTTTTTCCTTTTTCCTATCTCGCTGCAAAAGCAAAACAACAAACAATAAGAGCAAAACAGAGAAATAGGCAAAAGCGGTTTTGATTCTTTTCTTTTCTGCTTAGATTGCTATTTCCGGAATTAGTTTTGGATTTTTCTAAGAACACAAAACAGGATTCGAGGGATGCGGAGTCTACGCGGCTGCCATGCAAATCGCGTGGGAGAAGGGGTGGTATTGGCGTAGTTGTGGAACGGTACACGATTGCGTGGGGCTTGTGCATTTGCATTCAGACGATGACATACGTTGAAGAAATCAATTAAATCGTGCCGGTACCCGATAAACTGGAGGGAACCCGTCTTGGGCGGTTGAATTCGCTGGGGAATCAAGGCTTTTAAAGGGAGTGTAGGCGTCAGCAAGTTGGATGATGGCATTGAAGCATGAGTCGAATTGATATCGTTCTAGATTGCTGGCAAAGCTGTTTTATACGAGTCTGGCCCCAGGAAAAAAAATCGCTATTAATCGTTGGTATCCTTAAGGCTGGTGTGGCATTGACGTAGGATTAGAATTTAAAGCTTCATCTTTCGTGCAATCCGCAATACACGCTGTCTTACTGTCATTATTTGTTGAAATGACGGAATCGCAATGGGCCTTCTGGTATGGCCATGCCTCAGATGTACAGAGATCTCGCAGAGCCATCGGCGATAAAGCAAAAACGGAGGTCACTAAGAACCTATGCCATCCTCCTTGCCATCGAGCGTTCTCGACATCCATGGAAAAATAGTACCAAAAGAATTCTATTTCATCCGGCTCCGAAAGCTACCTGAAGTCTGGATTCGGGTTTCGAAATACATATGCTCAAAAAGTCTTGGAAACTTTGACCTTCCCTGTTGGCCCAATTTTTCAGATTTTAAATTTTGTAGTTTGTCTTTTAGAATGACAAGACTATTGTACAATAAAATTGTTTTAAAATATTTTTCGACTCGCATATCTTTAGGGTAGATCAGTCACACCCAAGAACCCTTCTATTATTTTTTTTATAGGGTTTGCGCAGGTTCGAGAGTTACGCTCTTATGGTGTTTGTCATCTGGACGGGGTGCAGATGGTTGATGCCAAAGATGTTTGTTCACTACTCTGCGGGGGTGGTTGTCCTAGATAGGATTGGAGAGACTCGGCTGAATTTGCCGCGTTGATTGTAGTTCACAGTTACTTTTTTTTTTGTTTCCATGTCATTAATGTATTGCATACATAGAGTATGAGTCTTGAAAAGATCTTATACTGGGAGTGTTATGCCTTCGCCTTCATTTTTTTTGATCATCTCTCATTCACAAGTTTTTTCGAATTGTTCTTGGCTATGAACAGACTTGAAGTACAGACCCTCCGCTCATCGGTCGGTGATGATTACCATTGCATCACCACCAGCTGCATTATAATTAAATTGCTTTGAATTGGCCTTTGAAAGTTAATATACCCAGTTATGGAGTGAATCCCCCTGCGTGGTAGAGGTTAGAATAAGCTCGCGGCTCAGAATGCTAGTCGTCAGAGGCAATTAAATTTTTAATTACCCTCTGCCCCATGAAAAAAGTGGCAAAAGTAGGCGCAGAGCCGATGACTTAGCGTTTATCCTCCTGGGTGTGAAATATGGCTGGTCTTCCTTGAGTAAAATATATCGGAAGTAAACTAGTTCCCCGATCAGATCTCCAGGTGGGGACTATTCAAGGGGAAACATCCATAAAAAACTAGGTGCAAAGGCTTTAAGCCTTGGAAAATAGCGAAGAGATCACACATCACATCACAATCACACCCTACGAAAGGAAGTCTGCTATCTCCTTCGGGATAAAAAATGATAATGGCAAAGAAAAAAGTTACATCGAAGAAAAATGTGCGACAAGTGAGCAATGTATGCAGGGCTAAAGGTTGTACGAAAAGGGCACCAGACAAGACTAGGATTGAATGCGATAATACGGACAACGAAAGAGCTACAGCCCAATGGGGGAGATATTTCGATAAACTGCTTAATCTATATGACGAGCCAGCAGCTATGGAAAACAGTGTCATCCACACA
The DNA here is from genome assembly GCA_958301585.1 of Merodon equestris. Lineage (NCBI taxonomy): Eukaryota > Metazoa > Arthropoda > Insecta > Diptera > Syrphidae > Merodon > Merodon equestris. Next base: position 36,269,255 of record OY284416.1, on the reverse strand, counting down.
GCAGAGATTCAGGCAGAGCTAGCAACCATCGAGGAAGTAAAATCGGTTTAAGAAAAACCAGTGTGACTTCAGGATAAACCTCTAGACGGGTGGCCAGATTTTCACCATACGACAGCTTTTAGAAAATAAATTGGTGATCCAAGAAACAGTCCACGAACTATTCGTAGATTTTAAAAGGGCGTATGACTCTACGAGGGTGGTCCGATAAGTACTTAGCCTACAAAAGAAAAACAAGCATTTTGGAGAAAGTGCGATTTACTTGACCCAGCTTTGCTCCAACTTCTTTAACCCATCTGGAAAATACGTTTTCTCGAGGTTTGCAAAGTAGGCCTCCGTGGCGGTGATAACCTCCTCATTCGACTGAAATTTCTGCCCGGCTTTTTCAAGTTTGGAAACAAAAAGAAGTCGCATGGGGCCAAATCTGGAGAATACGTTGGATGGGGCAACAGTTCGTAGCCCAATTCGACCAATTTGGCCGTGGCGAGGGCGGAGGTGTGAGCCGGTGCGTTATCATGGTGGAAGAGCACTTTTTCTTCGCCAAGTGGGGCCATTTTTTCTTCAATTCGGCATCGAATCGGCCCGATAATTTGGCATAGTACAGCCCTGTGACCGTTTTGCCCTTCTCCAGGTAGTCCGTGTGGATCACACCTTGTGAATCTGAGAAAACGGTGACCATCACCTTTCCGGCCGATGGGACAGTCTTCGCCTTTTTCGGAGCATGTTCGCCGGGTGAAGTCCACTGTTTCGACTGTTCCTTGGTCTCTGGTGTGTACCAGTGGATCCATATTTCGTCGACTGTCACGAAACGACGCAGAAACTTTTTCGGATTGCGCTTAAACAGCGTCAAACACTGCTCTGAAGTGGTCTCACGGTTGCGCTTGTTATCTGGAGTGAGCAAACGCGGCACCCATCGCGCCGGCAGCTTTCTCATGCCCAAAATTTCATGCAGGAAATGACCAACGCGATATTTTGAAATGCCTACTGTCTCAGATATGTATCTCGCACACCTTCAATCGGCGGTCTGCCAATACGAGATCATGGATTTTTGTCACGTTATCCTCCGTGGTAGCCGTTTTCGGGGCACCTGGACGTGGCTCATCAAAAACCGACGTCCGACCACGTTCAAACTCGTTAAAATAATTTTTGATGGTCGCCATCGAAGGAGAAGAGTCATCATCCAAACGCTCTTTGATTTCGCTGCGCGATTTCCCTTCCAAAAACAAGAATCGAATCACCGGCCGATATTGCTCTTTTTCCATTTTTCTAAAATTCGCGGACACTCCCGCTTCCACACGCGGTCAAGACAAAACTACAAGTCCGATCCGGCTTAAATGACAGTAACCGTCTACTAGAATTTACTACACGATAGTAAGTTGCTCTTGCGATACTGGCGCCATCTGGCGTCGAGGCTAAGTACTTATCGGACCACCCTCGTATGAACCTATCAGAAATGGGTCATGTTCCTGTAAGAGGGGAATCCCGAAAAAGTTGGTGGAACTGATTCAAGTATTCTTAAAGGAAAACAAAGGACCATCTAAAGTAGAAAAAGTTCTATAGGGCTCCGTGATGGATTAAAACAAGGATACGCCTTGTCACCACTTCTTTTTAATTTTGTGCAAGAGAGATCTCTCCGGGAAAATGATAGGAGGAACCACATTCGTTCTAGCTTACGCTGACGATCGGGATGTGGGAAATAGTCTGGGAGATTATGGCAGGAAAGGAAGTAACCTTAGAAATAAATGTCTGACGGATCGATCCAAAGATGGCACTCGACTGTACTCGATAAACGTTTTTAGGAAGTGAACGAGTTCAAATGCCTGGAAGCCATATTGACTCTCAAAAAGGACATAATGATCTAAGCAAATAAATGGCTGCATATGAGCAACGCTTGCTTCTTCTCGATGAAGGAACTGTCCAAAATAACTCTTTTGCCCCGCATTGCCAAAATCCATATTTATAAACGGTAATTTTTTTTGTGTTTGGTTTTTCGGTTTTCCATTTTCGACAGGTTACGTATGACTCGTAACATGTCTTGGAGTCAAGCGTGCTTAGTTGGCATTGCCATTTCATCATGAAAAGGCTTACACCCAAATAAGGATTATTGATTATAGAATTTCATTTATAGATTATTGAATTTCATTATTAAAACTCTCTGCCTAAAATGTTTTTCGCGAAGTCAGTAGCTCAATCGTCATAATTGACCAATCTCACACCAATTTGAAGCTAGTGAACCTCATGCCACCTACTCGTTTGCCTAGAGTGCGTACAGAGGAAAACATTGCTGTTGTACCTGCCAGTGTTAATGAAGATTGTGATTTGCCCATTCGTCGCTTTCGCATCAATTAGGGTTATGGGGAAGATTTCACGCAACGCTCTTGGTCCAAAACCTTACAAAATACATCTCATGCAAAATCTAAAATCGAAGAATCTGCCAAAGGGTCATATTTTTGCTGATATTTTGGCATTGTTATTCGAACCGGAAATTCTGAGAGCAACTTCTATTATAAAAGCTTTGGCTTCAGCCAAATTATTCCAATATCCAAAGCTGGGTAAGACTTGCCAGAACATACATATTCTGGAAATGTAGAGTGATACGCAAATCTTTGATTGACGATATTGAGGTGTGATCAAGATTAAGTTAATGAAACTTCTGAAAATGGGCAGTAAACGCCTGCTACCTGATGGTAATGGCATTTGTTGGTTTGCAAGCTGCAAATCAGAAGTCTTGGTTTCTGGTCCACCTACTGTAAGTTATGAAACATTACTAACAAAGTTGGGATAAAAGTTTCAAGGTAATTTATGATAAAACCTGAAAACATTGATATTTAGAGCGGAAAAAAAAAATCTGACATTAGAGTCGCTTGTTCTGTCTACATATAATTCAAAGCTCACATCGAGGTGATTATGCTGGCATATTTTGACATCTGTCAGAGCTGTGACACATTTTTCCCTCAAGCAACAAGGTACGGCGATTTTATTAATAGTACAATTCCGCACAGGGACAATGAGGTTCAATTCCACCAAAGACAAAAGCTGGTACCTTTTGTCTATTGAGTATGTTTCGCGCCTCACAAGCATATTGTCAAATTTGTTGTTGTTTGCGTGGAGGATACATACTAAACGACTGGTCGACCCAAGATTCACATTTGGTACTCTTGAGGATTAGAGACTGCCCTGGTAGCTCCAGGTGGCAACTTTTTTGTCATCAATTAATAGAAACCGAATCAGATCTTCATTATGCAATTATGTGTCCAATAAAGTTGAACCGGATCGATATCATTTTTTGTTCTTGAAATATATGAAATGAAAAACAGCTTACTAACGTCCGAACGTGCGTACATTCAGACATACAGGAATTACTCCAAATATAAAAATAATGGGTGCGAGTTATGTCATCTGTCAACACTTTTAATTTCTAAAAACGTTGAATAAGTCTGGTTGGATCTCTCCAATGATTTGGATTATATTGTTCTCCAGTTGATCAGTTATTGTTGGTTTAAGGGCGTTAAATCGCACGATCGTGACGACCATTCTAAATCATCTTTCTGGAAATAGCCCGTTTTGGGAACCCTTCTTGTAACAACTTCCATGTAACGCCATACTGCGCCATTTTGTTGGAACAACATCGTCCATGCCCATGTCATCCGATTGAGGCCACAAAACGTCAGTTATCATAGTCCAACACCATTCTCCATTTACGGTCACCTTTCTCGTTTCGAAAGATATATGGCCCAACAACGCCGTCTGCCCAAAATCCACACCGGAGACTCTTGGTATTGCTTGAGATTACTCTTTGCCCAAATTCGGAAATTTCCTTTGTTCACAAAGCCGGTGAAATAAAAAAATCACGGAAGATGATTGTTTTCGAAAAACTTGGTTACGTTGCTCCAGAACCCAATCAGCGAAGGTAAGACGAGCTTGGATGAACATGGTGATCTTGGGGTTTCAGTGCTTGTGCCAATTAGATCTTATATGAATGAACAAGTTCAAGTCTTTTTATAAAGTTCGCCAAGTCAAGAACGCAGAATAGCCAACTCCTTGGGGACGACGAGGAATCGAGAGTCTTCAAAAGCTGCAAAAGCAAACATTTATCCGTACAATTTGTCCCGAATTTCGCGGTTATTCGTGAATTGGTCGCTCTGTACGGCACTAATTTAGGCTTTAAATACCATCTTCCGTAGGTCGCGCAAAGTTTGGCGAACAGAAGACGAATTTTCATAAACAATTTAAGCAATTTCGATACATTTCGACGTTGAATGGTGTAACATAACGACATAATAAAAACGTCAAAGAATGGATGTGTTGCCGCATAAAGTGTCAGAGCAATAAACTGTCAAAGTTCGCACATAGCTACAGAAATACGCATTGATCTAAAACCTTATGGTATACAGCTCAAGCAATTTAAAATTTTCTAATTTTTTCAATTAGACAAACATCCCCATTTATTGAGCTTAATTCAAGCTAACTTGACCTAACTTAATCTTTCTTAATTTAACTTAATGACTTAGAAGAACAGGAGAAGAGGGTGCGCTTGAAAAGACGGATTTTTAGGCAAGGGGTGCTGAAGTTGAAATTGAAGTAAGGTTGAGAAAAGGTTCATTTGGACCATAGGCGGTAGATAGAAGAGACGGGGAATTCGTACATTGCGAGGGTCAGTTTTGACAGAGTTGTAAAATGTCGCGCAGTCGCAGGGAAAGCAGTCGATGGATGAAAATAATGTCAGACAGAGTTCTTCTTCCCTCCAACGTGTTCACGTTGATTAGTTTAAGACGGCCTTGATAGGGTGGTAAAAGCAAAGGATTGTTCCAGATCTAGAAGTGCAAAAAGTAGGAACCGGCGTTGGATGCTCTAGAATCTAGAATGTGGGTTTGTTGAAAAGGGGACCAGAGGCGTATTCAAGAATGGGACGGACAAAGGTTATGTAGAGTGATCGGGTAACGTAGTGGTTGGAAAATTCTTTAGACCATCGCTTCATGAAACCGTGTGCTGAATTAGCTTTAAAGCTTATCTCGGCGATATATGCGCCAAAATTTGGCTCCTCCCGATGAAGATGGAGATGGGCTGATTATTGAGGAAGTAGAGACGAGGAGGAGGTTTGATTCGTTTACGTGAAAAAAGTGATTGATTGGCATTTTGGCATGTCTTAAGCTCCAAACAATTTTTGGAACACCAGATGGATAAACTATTAAGATCTGATTGAATAAGGAAAGAGTCATGATTTGAGGAAATGGTCTTGAAGAACTTCGGCATATACTGAGATGTGGGAATGTTTGATCGGCATTTCAATATCGTTAATGGTAAGAACGAAAAGAAGTGGACCTAAGTGGTTGCCTTGGGGGACGCCGGAGAAAGCTAAACAATTGGTAAAAAACACAAATTCAACAAGGTTTGTGGCTATAGATCTGCATTTAAGGAAACCGTGTTGTCTAGGGGAGATTAAAAACTTGCAGCGAAAACTTAGAATTTCGTACGAAATAATTTCGAAGTGTTTGGGTATGTGACAGTTTAGCAATGGGACGATAATTGCTAATATCATTGTTCGGGTATTTTTTGTGTATAGGGGTTATAAGTGAGGTTTTCCATAACCCGGGGAATTCACCTAGAGATAGGGATAAACTGAGGATTTTTGAGAGAGGAAGAGAGAGGGTTTTGGGAGCATTTTTTTTAGGAATATGGCAGGGAGACCGTCAGGTCCAGGAGTGAATTCATCATTAAGTAGGTGAGAAGTTGTAAGTAGTAAAGGCAGGCGAACCTGCCAAAGCGTCAGGTTTTCGCTGAGTGGACCTTAGAAAAGCTGAAGGAAGATCCGTTTTTTTAGAAATATAGTCTTCGACGACGTCTCGAGGTCATTTCTGGTTGAATGGATTGTCAATAAACAAAATTTGGTCCGACGAGCAACCTCAGGCAATACAAGAGCTGCCAATGCACCCGGGAAAATGCTCTGTTTGGTGCGGTTTTTCGTCCGGCAAAATCATTGGCCCGTATTAATTCAAAGATGACCGTGAGGACAACGTGACCAGCAATGGTGCACGCTGTCGTTCAATGTTTTCAAACTTTGATTTGTCCAAAATGCACGAGTTTAACCTGTACGACATTGTTTTTTATAGGTATCGCGCAAGTTCAAGAATTACGCTCTTACGGGGTTTATCAGACAACCTGGACGGGGTGCAGATGGTTTGTGTCGAAGATGTTCCTTCACTTCTCTCCGGCGGTTGCTGTCCTAGATATGATTCGACGGATTCGACTGAATTTGTCGCGTTGGTTGTAGTTCACAGAAAGTGATCTTATATTGCTAGTGTTATGCCTTCGTCAATATTTTTTGATCATCAGTCGCTCAACAGTCGGTGATGATTACTATTGCACCACGACTACATGCCACACAGCACATGAATATACGGACAAGTTCAGAAATGAGCAATTTACCGTCGTGAATTGGTCGGCTAGATCATGTGATTTGATGCCTTTAGGCAATTTGTTATGGGGCTACTTTAAAGCATTCTGGAAGTCAACATTTCCCAGCCAATATGCTAAAAAAAGTTACTTAAAACTGGACTCTCCGAATTAAAACGCAATCGTGGTCGACATTTACATAAGGTAAGCCTTAAAGAATTAATGGCAAGCATTGATATTTGCTAATCAAAATTCAAACGCTTAAAAAATCACATAGCATAAGGTACGTTCCAAAGTAAACAGAAATAGCGTCGCCACCAACTGATGGCTGCCCGGCTTGGAGGTACATTCTTTGCTGATGTTCCGTCAAAATTTCATGTCGTGCAGACGAATAGAGGCTGAGTTGTTGTATGATTTTGTATTTGACAGTGTGTTTGTTGCATCAGTGCGAAGATTTCCAACATTCTCAAGGACCACTCTATAGACGACCTAAAACACTTTTTGACAAGCTTCACGACCATGCAAATGACTGCATAGAGTCTCAAGGAGACTATTTTGAATAAAATATTTAAAAGCGAATTGAGATTTTGAGACTTTTTTCTGGCCAATGATCCGAAGACAATTCAGAAGCTCAGAAGTAACAGAAAAACTGAAATAGCGACCAATGAACTATTTATTTTCCCAAAAGTCATCGAAAACAACAACAAAAGCCGTGGTGGTGACATGAACAATGGTATGTTACATTCATCATTGACTTAGGCCTCATGGGGATCAGATGCTATGAAAGTTTCCCTTATTAGCGTAAACTTTATCCCTTACGTAGTCCCAAGTCCCAATGGTATCGAGGCTTATGTTCCAGGCTAATTAAGACCCTATGGCTGTGTCGCACTCTTACGTAAATGTCGACTACATCTATTGAAGAAATTTTAGGCATTTTTTAAAAAAGAAAAAAAGAACTGGCCCAACGACACCGCCCGCCCAAAACCCTCACCAAACTGTCATTTAGTTGGGAAAGGAGAGGTTGTTCTACTATTTCTCAGAGCCCCTGAGCCTTACTCAGAATGATTTGATTTTGTGAAAAAAATAATTAAAGCGCGGTGCTGTGTCTAGTCTGCCAGAAGGTGGCTGTGTATCCTTCTTGTGGTCATGTTGGGTTCACTATTTTTGCAGTGAACTCGTTGTGCGAGTTAAACGCTCCCTTTAAACTAAACTTAAGGAAACTATGACTACCTCCTACTCTAGCTGTTAAAAATATATTTGAATATTAAATCGCTCCAGCGGATTGACTATTTAATACCAGGCATATGGTCCAACTGATGGTAAATCTGTTTGCATGACTCAGTGCGGTTTGAAACATAGAACTACGACAGTTTAGCTTTCCATGAATGCAACCACCAGGGGCTTCCCTTCCTTCTTCTCAGAACTCTTCCTGTCACACGTTTCCCCCGATGTTTCCGCCTGAATAATTAATCGATTCAGTTTTGCCTAATTAGTGGTCAGTAGGGAAATCTGTCACCAACGTCCTTTTCCACTCCCCAAGAAAAGGCCAGAAACAAAAAAAAAAAAGGATTTCAGGCAACACTTCGAGGACATTCACCCATGTAACCTTTCCTCGCCAGGCACTTTTATTTTCTTCATCTTTCCTTCGCTCCCTCCTCGCCACCACCCCCCTCTCGCTTGCTTTCTTCATTTCTCGTTTGCCTTTTGTTTACATCGCTTCACACGACTCACCTCCTCACAGGACTTCATAACAAAGCCACAGGGAATCGGGATTTACAAAATGCCTACTCAATTGGAAATACGAAGAAACGTCGTTACCATCCTGCCTCGACCTCCTCGCGCATACCATTATTAAAAGAAATCGTTTAAGTAGGATTCGACGTCGAGCAGAGATTCAATGGTTCAGGATGCCGCGGTTTCTCTATGGTTACGACAAGATGAAAGTGAATGATGAATTTGTGCTAATTGAACCGCGAGAAATAGCTCGACATTAGCTGTTCAGTACAGTTGTACCGACTAATTAGGGCGTAGGCTTGCACCAGACCATATCGATTGCATGCCGGTTTACTGATTCTGCATTCGCCAGTGCATGCGACTCATATCGGTAGGCATATGGCTATAAAACGGCGGGGTGCTCCACCTCCGTGTGCGCTTCGCTTTGGTTCTCATTCGTCTGTTGGCTGATGGCCAGAGTGCAGAAGCGCGACAGCAGCAAAAACGAGAAATGAGGGAAAAAAGAAATTCGCAGAAAATACATTTTGCATGGAAACCGCCCCCAGCGCGTGCACGGTCGGCGTTGCATGCGATAAGAGTGGAGGCTCGCGAATGGCCATTTTTGCGCTGTTACGGAGAGAATGCTTGACTGGGAGTTGCTGTATCAATGGCTCGGATTGGGATGGGATTTTGGTTTTCGCGCTTTTTTGTCGCTTGTATGGCTCGTTAAGGCTGGTTTGTCGAGCATTGATGGAAAAAGTAAAATGGTGACGACGGAGTATGGGTTCAAGCCTTTGGCTGAAGGTTTTCGTTTGAGAAGCATTTAAGGGAAAAAGTAGTTTTGGCTTGCTACATTGGGTTGGAGGTCGAGGAGTTTGAGGATTTAATTGGAAATTTTTGAAGGCAGTCCTAAAGCCTAAAACCGGGAATAGCCAGATAAGAATACCAAAGTGAGCGGATAGAGTAGACGACTTGAGGATCAAAAAGGAATTCGCTTGACTAAGTGGTAAGTGGACATTTTGTGAACATATCTACCTTGGTTCAATGGGGTTTTCTGATTGAATATGGATGCGATTGGAATCGTATGAGCCTATTGGCCTTTTACCCTTGCCCGTAAGATGACAATAATTTAATCAAAAATTGTCGGCAGAGCAAGGGTGACAGTGGCTATGAAACAATGGGATCCATTCAATTTTTTTTCCCTAATTTTGTTCACAACTTTTCAGAAATTAGTGAATATTCGTTCTACGATGATCCAATTTGTAGTCTGAATTTGACATCCCTGTTTAAGTAGCACACGTGTAACTAAACTCTCATTCGAGACTGCAAGTGTCTAGTCCAAGGCTTACCATTTTATAATATGCATAGTCTAATAATCGTTGGATGATCGAATTATAAAAGCTTACTAAAAAAATAGTGATTCTGTCGAAGGTACGTTTTGCGCATTACGAGCAGACAGGTCGATATAATCGTCTGCCTTGGTGAAGCTGTAAAAAAAATCGAAGAGACTGGAGAAGCCTTAAAATGTATCTATCATTGAAATGCAGATGTTGCAAAGAAAATTTTGAAGTGGGGAAGGTGTAGCCGTCACCGTCAGTTATCATCGCTATAGCGTCGTTTTGGCCTCGAATAGATGATATGGATGCAGAAGACACGGGATTCCAATGTGCCATATCTTACACAACACGCTCCGTCTGGACTTTATTGCTAGACAAATTTCCTGGACGCTATTTGGTGATGCGAACTGGCCACCAAAAACGTGTAATTTGAGGCCGTCGGATTCCTTTTTGGGTGACTGTTTAAACAATATTGAATTTTATTTGAAAATGGTAAGGTGCAGGCAATACACCGAAATAAAAATTTGATCGAAATTTATATGACAAAAGTGTTTCAACTTAAATTTACTTTCGGAATCACAAATTGGATAACCCCATATTATTAGGTCATTCAGCAACACGGAATTGAGGACTTTGGAGTATAAGGTTATTTTCATTCATCGAACCCACTGCGGGGGGAAACCTATGCCAGGGCATAGTACAAGCTGCAGTCTAGACATTTGTGAAACCAAAAGAAATTCTGTCCAGATCTACCTATTCTACTTAAAAAACAGTTTCCCTCTTGCATCGTTCGAATATTCTCCCCCTATTTCCTGTGCATTGCGCAATAGTTGCCCGTCCTCGTACATCTACTGCGTCGCGTCGCAAAAGCCAACTACAATCGAAAAATAAGAAGCGCATACAACGCCCCAGCCCACCACACGCATATGCACACATCTGTATCCACGCCCGTTTGTTATCTTTCCATGGAAAAATGCGTGCATTGCAATGACGCAATGCACTAAAGCACAAACACATCATAAAGTGCCGGGGAAAATAATCAAAAACGCACACTCATTCATGGATCTGCGCTTGTACAGGTATAATGACAAGTCCCTTCAAAGTTATTTTCGAAAAAGAAAAAAATAAATAAAACCATCCATTGATGCGACGTTGTGCCGTCGCTGTACCGTTGCTGCTGCCTTCCATTGTCATGTCATTACGCATGATCTCACGCACTCGGTCCACACACTCACAAGCACACGCCGAACTGCGTTGGCCTTATTTTGCGTCCCTCTTATTCCGTGCTCTCCATGTCGTGATAAAGAAACCAAACAAAAATTGAATCAAATTGGGCTCAAAAGTGCATACGAGCTTCGAGTACATACGACGGAAGCCAAAAAAAAAAAAATAAAAAAATTGAAGAACGAACAAAAATTGATTTTGTCGTGACCCAGTTTCGTGGCCCCAATTCTAACGCGTACGCAGCGCCGATACACTCGTGAATGCCCGTTGCAGACGCAGATATACTCACACGAACGACATAGGAATGGAACACCCTGATAATCAGATTTGGTCTACACTCCCCTGCCTCGGCGGTATGTTGCACATTAATTGGGTTTGACGACGACGACGACGACGACGACGACGACGACGACGCACACGTTCACGCATCGTCATCAAAGTCGAATGAATGAGAATGAACGCATTCGAGAAGGGCCCACTGTGCTTTATTTATTTATTTTTTCATTTCCCTCTCCCTTTCATGACACCCGCGAGATGTAAAACGCTGTTGATATGTAAATCAAGTTGAATTTACATCGTGTTGGGCTCTGCATTCCGTAAATCATTTGCTCGTCCATCTGTCACACGGGCGCTGCACGCTACGGTGTGATTAATACGACGTATGATTGTGCAATCAACGGGGAAACCAGATATGATCGATCGAGGGCAATTGACGATGGGAGATGCATCTGGAGAGGAATCAAAGTCGTGACAGAGTGTGGAAACTGGAAAATCGCTTTTCCGGGTCAGAACAGGTAAACATACGCTTTGTTGTTCGAACCCGAAATTCTAAGGGCAACTTCTGTCATAAAAGCTTTGGTTTCAACCAACCTAACCCAATGTGCCAAACTAGGTGAGACCTCTCAGAACACATTCTGGAATTGCAGAGTGAAACGAAAATTTTTGATTGACGACATTGAGGTGTGACCAAGGTTGAGGTTGCCTGATACTAATAATGGCGCTTGTTGGTTGGGTTTGCAAGCTGCAAATCAGACTTCTTGGTTTCTGGTCCACCTACTGTTAGTTATGAAGCATTACTTACACAGTTCGGGTAAAAGTTTCAAGGTAATTAGCGATAAAACCTGTTTTAGAATAGAACCAGAAAACATATCTAGGGCGGAAGTAGAAGAAGTCTGACAGTAGAGTCGCTTGTTCTATGATTTGTACATTTCAAAGTGCACAATGAGGTGGTTATGCTGACATATTTTAACATCTGTCAGAAATCTGACACATTTTTCCCTCAAGTGACAAGGTAAGGCGATTATATTAATAGAAACACAGTTCCGCACAAGGACAAAGAGGTTCAATTCCAGCGAAAACTAAAGCTGGATGGCTATTAGCAACTTGGTATTTTTGACTATTGAATATGTTTCCCGCCTTGCAAGCACTTTGTCAAATTGTTTGCGTGGAGGTTGCATATCAAACGCCTGATCGACCCGTGAAGATAGTACTTACAACGCCCCGAAAGCTCCAGATTGCAACATTTTTATCATCAGTTGATAAACAAGATGGGATCAGCTCACCAGGAGCCAAACTACGATTCCAGGTCTTCTACCTTCAATTTTGCAAACATATGCAAAGTCTTTTCTGCCTGTCCTTCTGTCCGTATTCATATCATATATCTACAAACTTTTCGCGAAGTGAATGTGAATTATAATGTATCATAGCCTAAAAATAGGCGGTTGATGAATTGGGTTTATTCGTCATTATGGTTCATTTATTTGATGGGATATAAAGGGTTTTCCAATGGGGACTTGACAGCTTTGAATTTAATTTGTGAACGCACCCTTTCACTAATCATCGAATTGTCATTGTCATTGTCAACTTATTCAGTAAACTCAACATTTTCATCATGGTAAAGTACATGAACGAGCAACGTCTGAAAATTATAAAAATTTTCTACCGAAATTCGGAGTCGGTGACCGCAACTTTAAGAGCGTTAACTCCAATTTTCGGTCGTAATTCTCGCCCTAGTAGACAGGCAATAACAAGCTTAGTGCAAAAATTTGAGTCTACATATTCGTTGTGTGATGTTCCCGTGTCAGTGAGACATCGGATTGGTCGAAGTGTCGAAAATATCGCTGCCGTTCAGGCGTCCGTAACAAATGATCCAAATCAGTCAATTCCACGGCGTTCTCAAGAATTGGGCATCGCTCAGACCACATTATGGCATATTTTGCATAAAGATCTTGGTTTACACCCATACAAGATCAAGCTGACCCAAGAATTGAAGCCGATGGACCATTTGAAGCGACGTACGTGCTCCGATTGGGCTCTGGAGAAGATGCGCCAAGATGATGAATTTCATCGCAAAATCATCTTCAGTGACGAAGCTCATTTTTGGCTCGATGGGTTCGTCAATAAGCAAAATATGCATTATTGGTCGGGTGAAAATCCACATGTGCTTCATGAATCACCACTTCATCCACAAAAAATAACTGTTTGGTGCGGTTTGCATGCCGGCGGCGTTATTGGGCCATCTTTTTTCGTCGACGATAACGATCGTCACGTTACTGTGAATGGCCAGCGTTATCGCGCCATGATTACCGATTATTTTTGGCCCGAATTGGAAGATATGGACTTGGACGACATGTGGCTTCAACAGGATTGTGCCACAAGCCACACAGCACACGTTACAATCGATTTATTGAAGAGTAAGTTTGATGAGCGTGTTATCTCAAGAAATGAGCCAGTCGATTGGCCGCCTCGTTCGTGCGATTTAGCGCCTCTAGACTATTTTCTTTGGGGCTACGTTAAGTCATTGGTTTATGCCAACAAGCCGACGACGTTGGAAGAGCTCAGAGCCAACATTGAACGCGAAATAGCGGCCGTTTCGGCAGAAATGTGTGGCCGAGTCATCGAAAATTGGGTCCAACGAAGCGACCAATGCAAACGTGCTCGCGGTGGCCATATGAACGAAGTCGAATTCCATTCATAAATGTTTTGACTGTACTTTAAGCCGATAATAAAGTTTTTGAAATATCTGAAATGGTTTGCGTTTTATTTTAAAAAAAAGTTGTCAATTCCTTTTTGGAAAACCCAACTGTTTTTGTAATTGTTCTTGAGATGTACGAGCTCGCAAAAGTACGAACGTGCGCATGTATATAGATATTTGAACATTTTTAAAAATTCAAAATAATATCAGTTTACACGACCCGATGCAAGGAGTCTAGTTTAGTATGACCCTGCATATGTATGTATCGGGCTAGACCTCACTAATGGTTTGATTCATGTTGTTCTCCAGTAGGTCGATTGTTTTTGTTTTGTTGCAGGAAAAAGTCTAAGGGCGTTAAGTCGCACGATTTTAACGACTATACATCGCCTTACCGAAATAACGAATTTTTCTTTTATCAACTCCAATGTAAGCCGAAATATGGCATGCTTCGCCGTCTTGTTGGAACATCATCTCGTCCAGGTTTATGTCATTCAATGGAAGGCACAAAAAGTCAGTTATCATGGCCTCACATCGTGCGCCATTTACGGTCACCGTCTGGCTATTTTCATTTCGGAAAATGTACGGCACATCAACGCCCCTTGCTAAAAATTCACCAACAATCAGCGTGCTCCGTCATTGCGGTACTATCACGTATGGATGATCAGCACTGTCAGCGGACTCGTGGAAGTTTGTCTCTGATGCCCGACTGGCAGGAGTAAATTACCGGAACACCATCTCTATTTTGCACTAACCTTTCGGAGAATGGAGAAGACTTCTTGGGGGTGTGTTCCCGTTAAAATTGAAGTAGTCACGGGGATCAGATTATTATCGTTAGTCACGGCCCTTACAATGGGCTTTTGAGTCATTTTTACAAGAAATTTGGGGATTCTGTTAAGGCCTGCTCCGTCTTGTAGAATCTTATGAATCTATTATCTGAAGCTGCGCTGTCACATTTAACAACTAACCCCAACCTTTTAATCTGCGACTAGACAAGCATTTCTACATTGGATTCTAGCGTTATTCCACTGAATGTCGGAATCCAATTTTGACGCAGCGTAAAAAGTTTCATGACCCGCCTTATCCAGCATTATTTTCCATCTCATAGAAGTTAGCTCTCTTAATGCTTTTTCAAAAATCTTGCAAAAATAAAACGAATTTGTCGGGGATTTAAATCCATATAGAGAAATTGACAAACACGTGTAGAGACGCATTCGATATTGAGGTCAAGATTCCACTGTCAGGCAGAATTGCCAATTCACGAGATGATAGAGGGGGATTCTGTCCCCCTGACTTGGGCAAAAAATTAAGGTCATATTGAAATTTAAGTCCAACAAAACTGCAGCCGTATACGAACAGCCTGGCGAGCTCTTCAAAGCAGTTGGCGAAGACCTGGTGGGAAACAAACACCAACTTATCTGTCTATAGGATATGTTCAACATCACCTTTTCGACTGCATCAACTACAATTCAGAGGTACCAAAGTCGCATACAAGATCTCTGGCTTTTTGTAAGAGCACTTGAAACCGCTTCTAAATAATGTGATCGTTCAATATCTAGGTAGTTTTAGACCAGTGACGTCCACCATTGCTCAAACATTCGCACTCAGGGAAAAAACACACGATTTTCAGATCAGCACTCACAACTTATTTATAGACCTAAAATCGGCATACGACAGCGTGTTTGATTGCGAGTTATACAGTGCCATGTTCTCCAGCCTGAACAACCCTGTCAAATTCGTCTTCTTGTGCAGGTTGACATTGGACAGCTCTGGCTGTTCAATAAGAGTTGCTAATGATTTAGTTGACCCTTTCAATATCAAAAAAAGGCTATGACGTTGTTGTGCTGTTCCACGTGGGCATTGAAGCGGAGGGGGCTTATGCTACTGGCAATAAATAAAGTCACAAGACAGCTTACTCTACTAACGTCTAGGCATTTTGTTTTTTGCTTTAGATTGAACAGAATTTTTTTTGTTTTTTGTAATTTGTGAGTAAATTATTCGAAAACGCCAATATAAATTGGCAGTATGCTGGCTTAGAACGTCAGTACATCCTCGAAAAATCCCTGCACAAAATTTATAGCTTATTCACAGGACTGCCAAGCCTTATAGATTCGTGTCTGTCCATTTGTCGAATGGACTTCTAGGCATAGTAGGGCTAGGTCAGCGATTGCTAACATCACTAATCTATCACCATAAATTAATTCCGCTACTGGTTAGATAGGTGTACAAATCTTGGTGCGAACCAACAAGATCAGCGTTTTGAAGCCATTCTTCATACCTACCAATCTCCCATGTTCTGTGACGTGTAAGACGAGCTTGGATGAGCTTGGTGACTTCAGTTCTTGTTCTTGTGTCAAACTGGATGTTTTAAGGATATATGGCCAAGTTTGCCATGTTGAGGTGCCAGAGTCCACGTCTAAGAAGGCTAAATCTCTGTGCAAATTTCCCAAAAGTTGCGGCTATTCATTGAACTATTCCCTCTGTAGGATACTAATTTCGGCGGTAAAACCATATTTCGTAGGTCGCGAAAAGTTTGGCGAACGGAACACGAATTTTTATTGAAAATTTGAACAATTTTGATTCATTATTTAAAAGTGTAGGACGCTAGTCTCAAAGAACGGATGCATTGTCGCATAAAGTGTCAGCGCAATAAACTGTCAAAGTTGGGATGTAGCCGTTCCGTCTGACTAAGCGGGATATGAAAAAAACAAGCATAACTGTCTAGGAAAAGCTTTTTGGAATATGCCGTTCTGAGTCTGCATCAACCAGATAGTCCAGTGCTCCTTTACGCTAATACTTCTCCAAGGGTTAAGGTCACTTTTTAAATGTGTGAGAAGTCCGTTTACTTAAATTTTTATAGTCTTTTTGAAAACGCTTACACCGCTCGTAAACACTAGACTTACTTTGTCCTCGTGTTTTTTAAATCTTATTTAATCGTTCGATCGAGTCAAAACCCATTTTCCTTCTTTGGACAAATTCAGTCAGCGACATTCTACAATATAATTCCTGTTAATTTTTGAACAAAAATCTCCTTCGCAGGCCAATGCAAGAAGTGGTATTAAACCTAAATTCCTAATCTGTGTAAGCTGCTCACCTTGGGTCGTCCTCTGCAGCATAAGGGAGTGAGGGGGATAGTTTACTAAATATAATAACCCGCTTAGCTGGAGGTTATAACTGTCTACGTTCTGGTCAAAATGACGAACGGAGTGTCATAGTAATTTATATTACATATGAGGTACATGCCAGTTTCACGCTTATCTTAAGGGAAGATCATACAAGATCATACAGAACTAGATCTGCAGAAATTGATGACGGCGGTCTACCTAATATTTTAAATATTTTAGGGGCCTTCAATAATGTTACAAAAATTGTCAATTACAGCAGCTCTACAAGGTATACAAGCGGAGTGATTTGGTGAATAGCACAAACGTCAATGCAGGTGTTGGTCCCGGTTCGACAAGAAAAAAAGCTTCAGAAGCACACCACAGGGAGGTTTACTGTTGATCCCTATTTTGCCATGGATAAAGGTATATGGGCATTATTATACTCTGATGATCAGCGAGGTAGTGAAATTCGCTTCAAAATATCTATCCTCATGGACGAACCAACCATAAAAAACTGAAAAATTTCTGTTCACAAGGAAGAGAAGGATTCCTCTTTTTACTTCATCAGAGCTTGAAGGCAGAGGCTATGAAACGACTTTGTGGCAAAAAGTGTTTTAAGTCCGGGAGTCATCATTGCGGAAGCAAGCTCGTAACTATGGATATTCAGTTGTTATGGCAGCAATTTTCCTTTAGAAATCACCCTTTTCAATTATAGGACCGAATTGGACGCAAGTACGTCAGCCGAGATTTACTCTAAGACGCTGAACACAAAGGAACTACATATATAGGCACCATATGTGCAGTCTTCTTCTTCTTCTTTTTTCTTTTTTGGTCAGAAGTGTAGGACCATAACCTTCCCACTTAACTGCATTCCTACTGGTCCGCTTGTGGGGTCCGCCGGTGTGACCGCAGAAAGTAGCGACAGGCTTCCCGGTTTGGGATTACTTCATCGCTGAGGCCAATCAAATGCTGTGTTTTTGCATTTGTTTGCACCAATTGTTTTTCGGCCTGCCCTTTTTGCGTGTTGAAATTGGAACGTTGATTGATATCGCCTTTTGGACGGGGTTCAAAGGATCTCTCCTTTGAACATGGCAATACCAACTGAGTCTGTCGCGCTCTATCTTTCTTGTGATGGTTTCTTTTACGTGGAGGCTTCCTCGGATCTTTGAACTTCTAATTCTGTCACGCTTTGTTACTCCCGCTGCCATGCGAAGCATCTTCATCTCAGCTGCCGTTAATTTGCTCTCATACTTTTTGTGCATTGTCCAGCATTGTGAACCGTATGTGAGCGCCGGACGTACAACTGAAGTGTAGAGCCTTCTTTTCAGCTTAGGGGGCTGAGTTTTCCCGCCACTTCATCCACCCTACGCTTACGCGATGGTTGATGTCCTCATCACAAGTTGCTTCTTTATTAATCATAGATCCCAGATATTTAAACTTTTCACACTTGGAAAGCACTCTACCATTCAAGTAAATGTCTGGAATAGGCTGATGAGGGTCAGAGAACGGGCAGCACAGATACTCTGTCTTGTTTTGAACTAATACGATACCCGTGCCCTCAAAAATGTCCACCCACACATCAAGTGCTCGTTGTAGGGACGCCAGATCATCACTTATAATGGCTCCATCGTCAGCAAAGAATAGCTGGTGCACATTGGTGTCCGTCACTTTTCCTTCAAGCAAGCAATCAAGGACTGCTATAAAGAGCAGTGGGCTGAGGACGCTCCCTTGGTGTACACTGACTTTGATTGCAGAAGATAGCTTTCCCTCCATTGATTAGGCATAGTGTCGCCTCTCATAAGTTTGGAGATAAGAACCATGAGCCATCTAGACCCGATGTCTTCCATCTTTTTCCAGAACTCAGAGGGTATCCCGTCCGGCCCAACAGCTTTTCTTTTCTTGGAGCTTTTAACCGCGTACCGAACTTCTTCGACTGTGATGTCGGATATTTCGGCATGATTCGGGGCGGCTCTTGGAAAGTACACTCGGGGAAACTGTTCGTTCAGAAGTTCCTCGCAATACTGTCGCCATCTGTGGAGAATTTTTTCGTCTTCCACAAGGAGTTGGCCTTCAGCATTGTTAATAAACTTTGGGAAACGAATCTCCTGAGCATTTCTTCTTCTCTGGGCGGCTATCTTACAGATATTTGCTCCTTTGTTCAAATTGCCTTGTCGAAGCTCCTGGGTAGCCTGGTTCCTGTCAGACGCTTTTCGCTTTGAATTCGGCGCACTTTTTCTTCGCGATACCTTTGCAATATCTATATACCTTTTCACGGCGAGCTTTTTCCTCTCTATTAGTAGAAGAGCACTTTGACCAAGCTTGGAAAGCCATTTTCTTTTCGTGTATCACTGCTTTGGCTTCGTCTGTCTTTTGCGTGTTGGCAAGGGTCTTTAGATGTTCCGAGCAGTGATTTGGCTTTCTCCAGGCCAGATTGTTGTAGGGAATCCCACATGTCTTGTGCTCTGCACTCCTCATTACCGACCTCATCGATAATGGAAGAGAGGTAATAATGTTGGTAATAAAAGCTTCGCCTTTTCCTTTATCCAGCTTATACCACTTGATTCTCTCAGACACCTTCGTTTGCTGCTTTGACTTCTTACTCGCCTTCATAAAAAATTCAGTCAGGAGGAGACGGTGTTGAGGTGCGATCGCGTCTCCCAGGATCACTTTGCAATCTTTAACTCGTGGCTTCATGAAACTGGATACCAAATGATAGTGTATTTGAGTTTCATTTCCGCCGCTGCTATAAGTGATCAGGTGCCGGCTTTGTTTGACGAACATGGTATTTGGCAATATAAGATCGTACGACTTGCACATGTTTAGGATATCTTCACCTGAAGAGTTCCTGGTGCCGCATCCCAGCCCTCCGTGGTAGTCTTCATAGTCTTCGCTTGTCTTCCCGACATGTCCGTTTAAATCTCCCGCAGTAAGGCACCATATATGCAGTGTTTTCGTGAAATCGTGGCGACTGAGCAGCTAGACAGAGTGTAGAGAGTCCAGCTGTAGGAGACTTGAGACAGTTGACACTGTCTACTCCAAAATTGCCGTCTGGAATCGCTAGATTCTTTATAGAACCTAAAGATCCTATGACTCGCAAGTAGTAATTTCATAACCTAACCTTATCTAGCTACTGGGTGTTGATCCAAGACATCCCGAAAAATTATTTGTAAATATAATAAAAATCAATAATAGTTGTCGAGAAGTGCAGGGTGATCCAGTTTGAGATTTTCGGGTAATCGAATATTTGCTTTTTTTAATTAATTATTTGAAATACGAGTATGTGAGGCATATGGTCGTCTCTGGACCTTCCGCAACAGTTGAATTGTTCGAGGTAATTTTCGATGACTTTTTCGTGAGTTAGCGCCCGCCTGACACGCGACCTGTGAACTTTCACATAAAACAACTAACGTTGCACGCAATGTGTAGCATGTCGTTGGAAGCACACCAATAATTCGATTTCGTGCCAAAAATAATCAGGCACTTATAGCGCTCGTCGTTTACTCTTGCGGTGTGAGCATTATCGTTTTCAAAAAAGTGAGGTCCTATTACGCCACCTGACCACAATGCGCAACACACAGTTACATGCAATGGTTGGTCGTGTAATACGGGAGTAACTTGCTCTACCCATATGTGGCAATATAGTACAATATGTGTAATGCGAAAAGTTCGGTGGTATTCAAACCTAATTAGTCTGAGTTTTAGTCACATTTTACGTGGTTCATCTGGGGAAATGTTCCTCTTCAGAGAAGAAAATCAACTTCCTGCTGTTGTAATACCAAACCTGCGTAAATGTTTCTTGTCGATGATGTCTAAGCTTCAGTCCTTGGGCAAATTGCATTTAGGTGCAAGTTCCAGCTGAGGCTCAAATTTTGCAATACGATTTTTGAATTAAAAATTCCGGAGCCTACGGAGTCCCAATTCATCGTTTAGCAGAGTCTCTATGTGTGTGTGCTCTCGTAATTTTTTTTTCATCTCGCATATCCTGTACTCGTAAACGAATCAAGATATCAACCTTGCATTAATTTTATTTGACGCATAATTATAGAAAGAAGAGCTGGTTGAATTTTGATTGAAAAATGAACACTGGTCTTGAGTCTTTAAGAGGATTAAGTTGGCAGTTTGGGTATACCAGTTGCGCCCAGAGAATGGCAGTGCTAGCTTGTCTCACAAATACTGGTCCATTGTACTACCAGACAGACACCTTGTCTTTATTGTATTTTCCCCGTTGTCCGGAGAAAAGTGAGGAGAGGCTTCAGTGATGTAGAGCTAAGAGATTCGGCACCCACCACGTCGGCCCCAAGGGTGCGCCACCGTGCGCGAGCGAAGGCGGGACAGTCGCAGAGAAAGTGTTCTGCTGTATCATCCTCCTCGCAACATGCAGCACAGGTAGGCGTCTCACTGATGCCAAGCACGTAGAGATGCTTGGTAAAAGTGTAATGGCCCGAAATGACGCCCGTTAGCCTTCTGCAATCATTTCTCCTTAAGGATAAGAAAAATGTTGCGGACTTTTTGCAGACATCAGAGCGTACGCGCTTAGTCATCCTGCATCATGGATATTCCCTCCATCTGCGACTGTGTACGTTAAAGAACCAGTCATTGATGTCAGATTTGACCGTGGACGCAGGTAGACCTAAGGCTGGTTCAGGTCCTGAGAAACTCTCCTCTGAGGCTCTTCTAGCGAGTTCATCGGAGATCTAGTTTCCTGGGATTATAGAGTGACCTGGGACCCACACAAGCCTAGTGAATTTAGTCTTCCGACTTTGTTCAAAAAAGTCTTGAGTTCATGCACTAATTTGGAGTTGGATAGAGAGTTGGACAGAGGTTTGAGTGCAGCTTGGCTGTCACTGCAGACACATATGCTTTTTCCCCTCCACCTGTCTTTCACAAGATAGTGCATGGCCATTAGGATTGCGTAAATCTCCGCTTGGAAGACAGACGCATATTTTCCTAACGAGAAGCGCAGTCGAATGTTTTCGCGCTCAAAGAAAACTCCAGCGCCGGATCCCTGCCCAGTCCTGGAGCCATCTGTGAAAATGCGAAGACATTCCATTCCAGGTTCAGTGTCTGGCCAAAGCCAGTCCTGACGCCATGGAAATGTGATTGTGAAGTTACAGCGCAGTAGGAAGGCATATCCATGTGACAGGGGTCGTAGGATATTTCTCCCGCAAGTACACTTTCACTCCAATGCGAGTTGTACCAAAGACCATTCTTCTTTAGGCGAGAAATAGTTTTCAGTGCACACCCTCTGATATATATGTCAAGGGGTGGAAGATTCATCATAGCGTCTATAACAGCTCCCGGTGTGCTGGTGAAAGCCCCCGTGCAGCTGAGACAGAACGCTTTATGGAGTTTGGTGAGTGAAGCCACACCGTGTTTGCGTGTTAGCCTGCTCCACCAAACAACCGATGCATGTGAGATTATCGGTCTTATCATTGCCGTGTAGATCCAAAGGACCTTCTTCGGCGATAAGCTCCATGTTTTGCCGAAGGCACCTTTGCATTGCCAAAAAGGTGACAGCGCTTTGGTGGTTTTGGACTCAACATGTTTCGACCAAAGAAATTTGCTATCTAGGATGACTCCCAGATACTTGGGTTCCTTGGATATCGGGATGGGAATGCCTTTTAGCACCAGCTGAGTAATGCCAGTATTTTTCCTCCTTCTCGTGAAGAGAACGACATCAGTCTTAACAGGACAGCCCATTTCTCTTGCACCAGTCTTCTATCACGTCCAGCGCCGCCTGCGCTTTGAGACAGACATTCGCTAAACATGAGCCGACAGAGAGAACAGCAACATCATCCGCATAGGCCTGGGCATAGATTTCAGAGGCATCTAGCAGTGAGTCGACCACCATGCTCCATAACAGCGGAGACAAGACGCCACCTTGCGGGCAGCCCCTGTTTACTCCAGACTTGACACATTGTTCGAGGCCTGCATCAGCGATCAATGTCCTGTGCACGAGCATTGCTTTGATCCAAAAAACCAGTGCTTCATCTACGCCATGCCGTCTAGCAGCGTTACATATGCTGTCGAAAGTAGCGTTATCAAAAGCTCCCTCAATGTCGACGAAAATGCCTAGTACGTACTCTTTCCTTTCGAGAGGGGATTCAATTCTCCCAACTAGGTTTTGAAGTGCAGTCTCGCAGGATTTTCCGCGCTGATAAGCATGTTGCATGTCCGACAGAGGATGCATTCGAAGGGCAACTTTGCGCACGTGCAACTCTACTAATCTTTCCATGCTTTAAAGCAAAAAGGATGTTAGACTTATTGGTCTAAAACTCCTGGCTAGTGAGTAATCCTCTTTCCCTATTTTGGGAATAAAGACCACTTTCACCGCGCGCCAATGAATAGGTATGTAGGCAAGTGCCAGGCTAGCAGTGAAAATTCTTTTCAGTGTACGAAGCAGTTGTCTTATACCTTTTTGCAGCATAACGGGGTATATCCCATCAGTGCCCGGCGACTTAAAGCCATCGAAGGATGCCACAGCAAATTCAATGGCCTCAGTAGTTGCCACGCGTGACGCAACATACCAGCTACGCCGAGTGGCAGGCACTTGATGGATAATTTTGGAGGGTTTAGTCAGTCCTTAAAAATTGGCACACGACTTCCAAGCTCCTTCCTTTTTGAGTCTTATTTGTGTTGAAAGTGATATAAGTATTCACAGCCACACTGCGTACTGGGACTTACTTCATGAACGTTGTTTGTATAGCTGACACTGCTCTGTTGGAAGAATTTGGTTGCTCTTGGTGGGTCTATGCCCAACTTGTCTGGACTTCGCTCTGATAAACTCGTTGATTGTCATAATTTTACGGACATCCAGCCTTGTCATTTGTCTGGTTTCTGCGTCTACATTTTGACAATGAACGGGTCCCAGGAAACGGTTCCAGGCCAAGAGCACCCAAAGAGGTCAAATGGGCGTTCACAAGATCTCGGATATCAAGGGATTTCGAAAATTCGTGATGGTATCTGGCACATTCAACTGAGCTTTCACCATGTTTTCTGTATTGTGCTGGGGCTCATTCAACCTAATCATTGCAATACCACAGTTGGCGTCCTTTGCCTGTCACTTGCAGAATAGACTAGATTTCTCATCTTAGTTTGAAACTCACATCACTTCGTATGATCTCCATCAAATCTCATTGCTCGTGTGCTCCTGGCGATATGATATCGCACTGGTCGGCTATGTGGATGTGCTCGCCAAAGCGCTATCGACTTCTTTTATCCTGTCTCGTTTTGATTATGCGCTCTCATTTTCTCTGATCATAAGGCAACATCCATCAACGCCATGTGTAATTGACGCAACCTATCAACATTTTTTGGCGGTAGTCATTTTAGTTTTTAGTAGCTGCCTGGCTAAAATAAATCTACCCTAAACCCACATAAAACAGTAAGTTTCTATATGAATTGGAATATTATATCCCTGAAGGCAACATGGATTGATTGGAACCCAATCAACGAAAGTACGATGAATTTGTCCGATGAAATTCGCCAAGTTCAGGCTCCAGAAGGTCAACTTCTTGTTCACGACGAGAAGTCGAGAGATTTGGGTCTTCAGCCACATTTTAGAAGCAGCAGGCCATACTCTCGTTTGACCGTTGGACAGGGGCTACTCGATCACCAACTGTGCCGCCTTCCCTAATTTTCACAATTTTTCGTTAAATTGTTCTGGACGTCCAAATTTGCTTCAGAAAAGGTTTAAGCCCTTGGTAGATCACTGGAAAACGAGGTTCCTTAATAAGTTCTCGCTGTTTTTTTTTTTTTTTTTGTGAAAATGTTTATGTCACTCAAAGCACTGGCCATCGCTAAACACCACTTTTGCCCTTTCTGGAAGTATGTGGATTCTATGTCTGAAAAAAAACGCGTCTTTTAAGGATTTCCAAAAATCGTGCCGTTTCTTGGCATCTTCATAAGAATGGAAGATGCTGTTTTGTTCAGCCAGGTAAAATGCAATCAAATGGAACAAATGATAATCAGACGGGGCAATATCTGGTGAATGCTGCGGGTGGAATAGGACTTCTTCAATTTTCAGCCCATACGCATCAATTGCAGTTGATAGCGATCTCCCATGATGGTTTAGTGTGGTTTGAGCAGCTCATAGCTCTGATCCCACAAAATGCAGAGCAGAGCCTTTGAACCACAGATATTTGCCTTTGCCGACGATGTTTACAGTTTCCCACTTTTTATTATTTGCTTTACGAATTGGAAATATTCAGTTGTGATCCTACGCCCGGTTACGTCTTGGAGACATCAATGTAGATCAAAAGTTAAGATTAGGGTACGAG
Source organism: Merodon equestris (assembly GCA_958301585.1). Lineage (NCBI taxonomy): Eukaryota > Metazoa > Arthropoda > Insecta > Diptera > Syrphidae > Merodon > Merodon equestris. Next base: position 36,244,237 of record OY284416.1, on the reverse strand, counting down.
TTTTCCATTCCCCTATATATGGAAAACAGGTTGGTGCCGTACTACTGGGTCGAGAATTGGAATAATGAAGTCTATGGGAACCGAAGTCAGAATAGCAGGCAGGAGTAGTAGAGCTCAGCTCCGGTCAAGCGGTCTTGGTGATTGAAAGCCGCTTCTTTAGCCTTGAGGTATCACAAGCTCTCATAGGTTTGACGTAAGGGTCCAATGGAAGGATGTGCATGATTAAATGATCCCAGATTTCCGCTCATTTTTGGACCTGGTTGAGCTTGTTAAAGTTGTAAGCTTTGCTATAGGATGCCGCCCAACTAGCAAGCCATAGCAGCTGATGGTCAACTTTGGCTTAAGCCCTTGCGTTTTAGTTTTGCTGCTACGCTGGGTTTAGCCGGCTTTAAATATTAGACAAAGCAAGCTTTGAATCTAAAATGACATCTAAGTGTGTGATATTGTAGGTAAAGTCTGATTATTTAGCCGTGGAACTATAAATGGTGCAATCTTGATGGTGACTTACTCGTAGACTGAGTTCTATGGCCTTAGCGAAAACTCTGCCCAAAGTTCTCTTTTTCTACCCTGCTTTCCAACTAGACTATAATTGTCACGAATCTATGATATTTTGCTTACATAGGCGGCTTAATGGGGTAAGCTCAGCTAAACGTCACTAAAGCATACTTATGCACAAGTGGAAATGACTCCAAGGAACTCGGCCTGCGTCACAGCTATTAACGTAGGTCTGTGCTAGCTGAAAAGGCATGTTGATTAACGCTCAGGGCTACCTAAGACTTTAGTGCGATTTAAGAGGAAAAATTAGCTGCGTCATGGCATGATAACTCTATTTTTCTCTCTTGTCGTCATACTTTATGACAAATTGGAAGTTCGCACCATGGCTCGGTGACTAAAATGCTGGCTTCTAACGCCGATGATACTAAGTTCAATTATCGAAAAAGCCAAGTCATCGTGGTGTTTTCAACTCAAAACATCCTCTAAACATCAATCACTTCAGAGCTTATTGTACCCAGCCTAGGCTTGGCCAGGTAATCCCCTTTACATATCTACCTTATAGTTATGCCCATAGCTCGAGTGTCTTTTGTTGACAGCCTCCATTTCTGGATTCCACAGGTCAGTTGCCTTTGCTTTTCATGACTTCTTAAGTATTCTCGAAGGACATGCTCCTTGACATCTGTGTGAGAACCGGTTAGATTGATTAATTTTTGCCAAAGATTTGTAAGGTTTTTGAAAAAAAAGTTCTTCATAATATCAGTCTATTTTTTAGGTAAGTTGCCTCTAAGGAAGGAAACCTCTGAGTCAAGTGTGATGTACATATGGTCGGGTAGTGAAATCCCGTTCGAAACGTGTCAGCTTGTAGTTTCCCAAGAGGGTAGGGCAATGGAAAAAACAAAATCACACACAATACTGATTGAGAGGCATCCGGCTTAAGCTCAATAATTTATAAAATTTCTAACAACAGTGTCGTTTAGCTAGTGAGGCAGGAGGGCAGCCCAAAATTTGTTCATGCCTTCGTGTGAATTGTACTAAGTTTCGCCGTTTCGTAGTAAGCCATTAATTTGCTCCGCTATGCTGTGCCAAGCCTTAACAAATATTACGCCAATCCATAATTCAGCCACTATCCAAAATTAAATCAGCGAAAAAGGAATAGAAACACAGAATAACATCCGAAAAACATATACAACACCCTGAAAACGTGTTCTATTGCCTCATCCCTTTCGTGGCAACATACTGGAGGAATAAGCATGTCGAAGAGCCAGAAATATGCGGAACATCCCAATTTTATGTGCTTTTTATGCATATAACCCGGAGGAACTTAAAAGGCGCCACCTATACTCCCCGGGTAATGATTTAAATCACTTGATTCATTGTCACTCCTTTCGTTTCGTTCTGTTATAGATCATAAAATGAAAAAATAAAGGACTTGTAACCAAACCCCGAAATGTCAGCGCGTCATAGCCTAGTAGCACACATAAAAATCACTCGAACGATTTTTTTTTTCACTCAAAACTCAGACTAAGTGAAGAGAAACGAGCAGATTTGCATACGAATTGGTACTACAAATTAAAGAGGCGTGACCCATAAAACTAGCATAAAAGTGAAAATTTCAATAAATCATTCGCTATGCGGACATGTGTGGATGGCGGTGGATGGGCGCCAGAAGATGTTGTGGCTAGTTCCGATGAATTACGAGTACTCACTCGTTCATAAACTCATTTCTCCGCGTTTATGGGTGATTTTCCTTTTTTTCTTCGGCGAGCAGAGAGGAAGAAATTAATTTACCCCCCAGAGGTAATGAAAGGGCGCGGACAGACCCAGATCGCGCGTATCTTTCGTTTGACATTCATCGGAAAGGACTCGACTGTTCACATTCCTTTGGAGGCACCCTCCCCCGTTCGGCCAGTTGCTCAGGTCATTCGCATAAATTTTGGCATTTTATTGCTGCTGTGCGTTTCTAGGACCAATTGTGGGGGCCGCGTGCATAATCTCAACACGCGCGCCAATGTACCGAAGAAATTCTTTAACCTATCACACTATACCGCGCTCGCGGTGACAGGTTGGCTGCTTGCTGATTTCAAATGGTCCGGTGGTTACGCATATTTATGACCAAAAGTTTGTTTTTTTTTTTCCTGTTGTTTCATTTTCGTCCTTAAAATTGGTCGAAGACTAGGTATTGTTGTGGTTTCCTCCTGGTGTGCTGGTTCAACGCCATCAAGGAGTGGATAAATTCGTACAACCCTTTCTTTCCTTTATTTATGAAGTTTTGTTGTTTTTTTTATATTTTTCCTGTTCACTTCCTTCGACTTCGCTGTAGGTGGTTCCGTTCCGATGTGGAACCACAGATACGCACCAGTTAAACCACCCATTGCCATCACGACCATCAACACGGGCTAACCCGGCCAGCTAGCCGTCCGAGAACAAGTCCTAGAGCCGAAGAACCTGTTTAAGTTGGTTATTAATCATGGGAACATGAACATTTTCAGGATTTTTTTGGCTTTGTTTGGTTTCTTCTTATTTTTTTCCCCTCCTCGTTTGGATAATTATTGTATTTTATGTTTGTTTTTCTGTTTTAGTGGTCGGAGGGTGGGTTGAGGAGCGGGTAGATGGAAATCATAGGAAGGCTATGAAATGGTTGCGAGGAAATGATTTCTTACTAGACGAAAACCTCGACGAGAGCTGAATGTTGTTGGGTCGGGGGCAGAATGAATTATGTTTTAATTAGAAATAGCCTGAAAAGTAGCACCCACAGTGAGGTGCGTGCTGGTTGGATCCTTGAGCCATGGCATAGCTACAGGTTAAGTATCGCATTAGTTGCACGCATCCTGTGGTTGATAATTTGTTATGGCAAGCGTGAAGTTGAGTGTGTGTGATAGATGACGGGACTAGAGCTTTCGGTGTTCTCTTAAATTAAGACGTATTATTTAAATTACTATGGAACGGTGAGGTAGAGTGGGATTATCTTGGTTTTCCATCTTTGCATATTTCTTTTTCTTAGGCGGGATCAAGGATGTCTTAAAAATATGATCGTTTTTTGAAATATTTCTTTTACTAGAGAAATCATCCTGAAAATGGCCGACTTCCGCAAATTGGGGATTCAGTCAAGTTCGCTAATTTCATTCCAAATGCCTCTAAAACGAGATCAGAAAAAAGTCACTCAGAATCCTGTCTTCTCAAACTGGAAGTTGAGTAGCTGACGGTACAGCCCGTGGAGAAATAGAGCCGAGTTATGTTCCACATGATTCACTTCTTCCATAGGGGTAAGAGACCTACTGTTCATTGCCGCCTCCAAAGGGCCTATTTCCAGCAGCCTTTTTCCCAGACTAGAGACACAACCCAAATATTTAAACGCCAGAGTTCCAGTTCATTATTCTAAATAAGTCGCTGAATTTTGATGGTTGTCGGGTGAAAACGCTCTCCAGAACGGTGCGTTACTCTGGTAACATCTTCCCCCCTCCTTAGTTCGTAAGTTAGATTAGGGTTAGCTAACGGATACCTTGGATACTGGGCGCGTGCTTAGATAAGATTGATTACTGATTGAGGCATGTTAGCGTTTGCAAGGTCTTGGATTTGCAGAGTAAACGCGATGGCTATGTCGCTGAAAGACGCAATCAGGAGGAAACGAAGGACATGTTGTTGCACTTTTTAAACTCAAACCCAGGGTGCTGTCAGTTCTTCAAATCTGTATCAAATGGCATTAGATGTAAAAATGTTGCTACAAATAACTTCCTCTCCTACTGAGCTTTAGAGCTCAAAATTGTTGCTAAGAATTCACTTCTGTACGCATTCCTCCAGCATAGAACGCACACAGCAAAATGCAATCATCGCCATCATCATGATCATCACCATCATCAAAATTCTTAATTGATGCGATGAGGTAATCACCTTAATAGACCCCCCACCAACACCAGCATCGTTCATGCACACTGTGCACACAGCACACCGTGCTTACAAGATTGTCTCATAAGGCCGCGTCAGCCGTCGCACCACTACTCTTCCGCTCACGAGACTGCTTGGCAATATAGACCACTCATATCTGGATTTACTCCGATTTAGCCAAAAAGCTTTTGTCTTGCAAAAGACCCTTTAGAACGCAGAAAGAGAATCAAATGATTAACTAATCCGAATGCGAAGTGGATAGCCGTGTATCTAGACAAGATCCACTGCCCACTCGCTGTCGCTGTCGCTTGCCAGCGCGTTAGTAATAGTAATGCACACGTTTGACTATTAATAGTTGGTAAGTGCCAGCACCATTGGGTGGCGGCCGAAACCAGTGTCAGTCGTCTCGCACACGCACACTATGGCGCTATAGAAGGGCTTGCGCTTACATTGTACTAGTATCTATGAGAACGTTTTCACTGTGCTCGTACATGACTTCATTTCTAGATTTCGTAACGAACTAAAAAAAAAACATTTTTTTCAAGTTCAAATTTATTTGTATTTCATAACTACATATATGCTCGTATGTATAGCGGGGTGGGTGGAGCGGAGCTTGCTGGATGTGGTTGTGTAAAAGTTTTTGTAACGAAGTGCTACGATCAACCACGTGCTTTTGATAAAGGAAAACTGATGAGATTAAGGCATGACCTTGTTTTTTGTTTTTGTTTCTATCGGTCTTGATAGGGAATTATTTGATAAAAAAAAAAGAAACTGTGCCTCTAGTGCACATGATCATGTAGCTCTAGCGTTCCACATTGCTGCAATGTGACTTGGAGGATTTTACTTCGATTTCCTCTGATAGGCACACGTTTGTGTAGATATCGCTCTTGGTGACTAATTCTTTAATGGGATTTCTAGAAAACAATTGTTGGATTGAGCTGATAGGGAAAACTGTGTTCGATATCGATCAAGTCCAAATTTGATGGCGGCAATAAAGGTTGACACTGAACGACGGCCTTTCCATCACTTGGTATCTCAGGGTTAGGGTTAATTCGAAATCGTCCAGTTGCAGTGGTTATCGGATCTATTGATGGCACCATTTGATAGGCTTAGTGGAGGGATACTCAACATTAAATGCTCGGTCAAGATCAAGTTGTTTTGAAACTACTTTGGGGAATGATCGCTTAACCTACATACCTACAGGGTAGCACAAGAACACTCACCGGATGTTATTTCGGTATATCGTTTCACAATTGCTTTTTTTTTAAAGATTTTTTTCATTACTTTTGAAAATGATATCGGTCAAGTAAGCGCTCCAATTTTTGACGAAAGTTTGGGGTCTTTTTATCGAGTTTTCAATAGTTTCGCCGAGAAATTTGGCCAATAAGTTCTCGCTGGATATTCTCTTCATCAGCTTCCAAAGAAAGAAGTCAGTCAAATCGGTCGATCTTCCTGGATAGTGTACTCGTAAATCCCCAAAACGAGACGTAAAGCAACAATGACATCCATCCCTCAAAATGTCCATTGTCGGGCGAGTTACGGGGCCGGCTGGTTGCACCCTTCTGTTGGAATCACCTGTCATGCACACTCAGCTCATCAATTTTCATCATCTCATCAAGAAGTCCTGGAGTCCCGAGTACTTCCGATGACGACTCTATTAACGATCTTCAGGCAAAAGCTTATGATGTCCCTAAGTCACATGTATAGAAAAATATGAAGTATGAAGTATGAAGTATGACTTGATTTATATGCCCGCCTCGGCTTCTTACGATGGCGATCCGGGTGGTTTAATTTTCAATGACTCGTTCGCATAGATCTGCGACTTCAGGAAATTCCACAAGAAAAAGTCTAGCGGGGTTAAATCGCATGACCTTGGTAACCAATTCACGTCATCTTTGCGAGAGATAACCTTACCCTCAAATCGTTCATGTCAATTGTGGCGTCCGCTGTGTGGTACGTAGCGCCGTTCTGCTGGCTGATGACATGTCATCTAGGTCGATATGGTTCAATTTGGGCCTTAAAAAATTGGGTATCATTGTTCTGTAGTGCTCGCCATTGACGACGACCGCCTCACCAATGTCGTTTTCGGTTCAAATTCCACATCAAACGGTAAATTGTTAAGCCTCGTGTGGGTTGGTGTCATCCCATATACGGCAATTTTGCTTGTTAACACAGCCATTCATCAAAAAATGCGTCTCGTCGCCGAAGATCAAAATCGGTGTGATCTTCCGAACGCTCCGAAGTCTAGTCAGCGAACAAACAAGCTCCTGGGTCTGTTGGATCTTGTACGAAGGTAGGCCCAAGTCCCGAGCAAAATTCGCTAAGTTGTAGTCTGCGAAAGTTCGAGTTCTTGAGCACGACAAGGAGTCGACTGCCTCAAATGTTCTCGGCCGATCTTGCGTTCTTTTGACGTACGATTGTTGGCTGATTGATTACTGGCCCAGTCGTCCCGAATTTGGCCACCAAACGTTGAAGAGTCGACTGTGACGGGACCACCACATCTACCGTAAAATGAGCGCAACGCGCCCAACATTTGTATTTATGAACACCAATTTTGATAATAAAGTCTTATCATCTAGAAGAGCTGTTCAACCGTGTAACTTGCCGCGATGATTTGGCATCAGTAACTGAACACCAAACAATAGATTTGATAGATGTCACCAAACCATTATGACCCTCATATGCCGCCAAAATCGATCAACTTTCTAAGCCCAGGATTCCCTTAGAAAAAAGTTCCTTGTCTTGAACTTCCCAAAACGCCCCAACAGCGGCCATAATTTCGATACCGTCTTCGAATTTCTTGCCTCGAATGCGTTCTTTGAGTCGAGGAAAGACTTAGTCACTGAGAGCTGGGTCCGGCGAATAGGGCGATTGTTCGAGCAGTTCAAACCCTGTTTCTTGAATGTCAGCCATCGTAACTGTTGTGAGGCGGTATCGCGTCTTTTTCTTTAATGACCTCCTGTAATCTTCTTATTTGGTCTGCCTAGTAAGATCCTGAAGTAGTGGCTCCCTTTTTCAAATATTCCATCATAATCCAGATGCGTTCCAAACAACGGAAGCATTATCATTCCCGCCGAAATTAAGAGTTTGAATTTCTTTGAATTTAGGGAGGAGGTTTGCTTTTAAATCATCGATTGTTGTTTGGTTTCGTGATCCAAATGGTGAATCACGATCGCGCCTGTACGTAAGAAAAACATTTCCTGATCTGCTTGGAAATTCTCGAGATTCAGTCTCGAAATATCGGCTCATTTCAGTTCTACCTCGCAAAGCTGAAACAGGGAACACTTATGTATGCAAAGGCTTTCCTGTCTGTCCGTACGCATATCATATATCTATAAACTTGCGCGAAGTGTATGTAAATTATAAACTGTGAATGAAAAACATAAATTATGAAATCAAATACATGAACCGTAATGACGAATAAACCCTATTCACCAACCGCCTACTTTTAGGATTTTATACATTATAATTCACATTCAGAAGGATTTGTAGCTTGGCTCCTGGCGAGCAGATCCCATATTTTTTTCTTTTGCTCTTCGGTTAACGTACTCGGTACCCAATTCGCAGAGACCTTTTTAATATTAAATTCGTTCGCAAGGATTCTTTGATCGCTTCCATATGAGGTTTCCAAATGCCTGGCCCTTCGATCTGTCAACACAACTTTTTTCACGTTATTTTCAGTGGGGTATGTGGATGGGTGTCCATAGTGATGTTCTGCCCAGCTTTAGCTCATTAGCCCTGCACGGTACTGTGGAATATGGAGGATCAAGTCCCCCAAATGTGACAGCTCTAATTTATAATGTAACTCCTGGGAAAAGTGGCAGCAAACAAAAAAATCGATTATCAATACTTTTGGATCACTCCTCATATACATATGTACGTCCTATCGTACGTTCTAGAAATAAACTTCTTAGAAATGTCTATGATTGGTTGACTCAGTTTTATTTGAGCGCGAGACATTTCACAGTTTTTTCCGGATAAAGGTGAAAACGCTAATCACGTGCAGTATTGGTTTCATCGAACGCAAAGACAAATTGTCGAAAATGTCGGCAAAATCACGTAAATCGTCGAGTCTGATCGTGATGTAAGCACTGTTTCGATTGTTCAGGAGCTAAACATAGCACAGAAAACTGTTTGGAACGCTTTGGATACAAAGGAAGCCACACGAGTTGACGTCAAAAAACCCATGGACCGAATTTCCATCAGCAAATCGCTGCTGAATCGTAACAATATTGATCCACGGTGATGAAAAGTGAATCGCAAACGACAACTTCATGCGAAAACAGTCGTAGTCGAATTGGGTAAGCCGGCACAAATAGTGGCTAAGCTAGGATTGACGGGCAGAAGGTTTTGCTGTGTGTTTGATGAGATTGGGAAGAAATCATCTACTAGGAGCGGCTCCTCTACAGCAAAACTCTTAATTCGGACCAACAATTGGGCCGTCTGAAGGAAGCAATCGCCCAGAAGTGGCCATTTTTGGTCAATAGTTCCTTCCCTATTGTGTTCCATCAGGACAACGTCAGGCATAATAATATCTGTCTCAGTTTTTTGCCAATAGAGACAAAGCCTTCTATGAGACGTTGGAGTGACTTGCCGCAGTTCGCTTTCGAAGCTTGATCAAAGCCGATTTTAGCCTCGGATTAAATACAGGCATGGACAGCGCATGAAAAACTTATCAAAGTTGTGATATATTGCATAACATGTGCTTTAGTTGACGGAAGAAAACTTACAGCAGAAAATTAGATAAATTTTCACATGGTCCACGAGATAATGAGCTTCTCCTGCCGACATTTAAGTCCTTATTAGGATACGAAAGATGATTTTGCTTGTAAATTTTACAATTTTTAAGATATTCCCTTCTGGACAAATTGTCTTAAGTTGACATTTTTTTCCAATTCTTGTTCTTGAACTCGATTTCCGAAATGGGCTTTAGCTCACGCAGCGATTCACGTTGAATTTCTTCTACAGGCTCGAAGCGTTGTCTCCAGAGTGATCTTTTTGATTTATTGAATAGTCAGAAGTCGCACGGAGCATAATCAAAGTCTCATCCCTAGTTAGGATGCGTTTCATGACTGTCTCATTGTCGGAAATTGTCTCTATACAGTTGTTAAGGCGATACGCTTTTTCAGTCTTTTTGGAATCAAACGAGAGAGATTTGAATTGATCAATGCGATATGGCAACAATATCAACAGGGCTCTTTTTGAGTACTAAATCTCTGATTTCCTTGATGTGTTTTTCATCGTTTGATGTTTTTTGCCGCTAAGCATTTGATGCCACGCCGCTAAGCATACGCACAAAATGTCATTGCAATGTTTAATGTTGAGCCATAGTTTTGTCAACAAATTTTGATGGCCGATTGGCTCAGTCATAAACAAAATTGTCGCTTCTGGAGCACCGAAAATCCTCACATTATTTACGAAGAGCCGCTATATGATCAAAAAGTTGCTGTTTGGCCCGGTGTATGCGCTAAAACCATCATGTGACCCTATCTCTTCAAAATTGGCGATACAGTGGATGTTGATCGATATCGGTCCCAGAAATGCGTAAAAAAGGCTTTTGGTTTCAACAAGACGGCGCGACATGCCATACTGCAGACAAAACAATGAATGAATTTGCGTAAGAAGTTCCCTGGAAGATTGGTGTCAAAAAGGGCGATAATGACTGGCCTCGGATTTGACTCCTCCAGACTTTTTTCTTTGGGTATACTTGAAAAGCAAGGTGTATGCTAACGGCCCAAAGACAAAAGAACAGCGCAAAAAAAAACATTCATGCGGAAATCGCAGAAATTTCGACCGAAATGCTCGAAAATGTCATGGAGAATGCGCGAAAACGAGCCCATTTTTGCATCGGCAATAAAGGCGGTCATTTAATTGATATTGTTTTCAAAAAGTAATCAAAATAAATTGTAAAGGTCTAAGTTGAATAAAAGTTTTCGAATTTTTAAAATCGGTTGAGAATTGTTGAACTTATTCGAAATTTATATCGACCCATATAAGATGGCACACGCTGTAAACAATGTAAAAATCACCAAAAGGCATGAAATTTGACATAGACGTCAGTCAATACTGCCAACCTGTAAGAAAATATTTTTTCCGAATTGGTGTTTGAATTGAAAAGTCACCTTTCAAATTGGTACATCATCTTTTGTTTTTTTTTATAGGGCAGTTCAAGAGTGTACACTCTTATGGTGTCTATCACCCAACCTGGACGGAGTGCAGATGGTTTGTGTCGAAGATGTTCGTTCCCTACTTTCCGGGGGTGGTTGTCCTAGATAGGATTAGAGAGATTCGACAGAATTTGTCGCGTTGGTTGTAGTTCACAGTAACAGTTTTGTTTCCATATCATTAAGGTTTAAGGAAATACACACACAGAGTATGAATTTTGAAGTGATCTTATGCTGCGAGTGTTATGCCTTCGTCAGCATTTTTTGATCATCTCTCATTCACAACTGATATTGTTGCACAATTTTTCCGTATAGAAATTGTTCTTGACTATGAACAGTTGGTGATGATTATCATTGCACAACGACCACCTCAAGACATTGTGATGGATTATGAGCAACAGCATCATCTCAATCAAATTTTTCGAACTGATCTTTCACCCAAATGCACGATCAAGCACGGTTTAAAACGGACACATTTAGAAATAGAAACCTCGATCACTGGACCACAGGGAAACCCTGAATGCCTAATCACTTTTCGGATATATGATGCTCGTATTAGCAAAGGGCGTTCAAGAAGTGGCGGGAATTTTCTAACTTCTTGGATTGTATTAGTTCATTTGCCTCATTTCCTCGTTCTTATGTTGGGAAATATGCCGTAAAAAAATTGATGATTGGTAGTCAAACCGGTTAAAATTTTTAATTCGATCTTACTATACGAATGGGATCAAGTGCAGCTCGGGAAGACGTGCAAGATAGAGAGCGCTCTTTACATAAGCAATCGTTGAAAACGCCGAAAAGTGGATGAAATAATTTTGAACGACCGTCAAATCAGTATCAGCCAAGTTCCCCAAGATGCTAGTATAGCAGTTGACTCATGGCATGAAATTTGTTTAAATATGAAACATGTGGCAGCAAAATTTGTTCCAAAATTGTTAAGTTTAGAAAAAGAGGGACGAGTGGAAGGGGCTCAGAAATCAATAACTCTTCAATATGACTTAAATGTGTCATAGCAGATGATGAAATGATCTTCTTATTGATGTTTTTCTGGATCGCCAAAAAGGCTAGTTCGGTCGAATGCGATGTTCATGTTCAATGCATTTTTAATTATATACTTCGCGACTAGGTCAAACGGTCAAAAAGGAATACTAGCTACAGATTAACGCTTGAAATTATGGTGGTTGCATCATGCTAGTGCCCCTGGTTACAGCTTGTGAGCAAAACATCTTTGTAATTACAGGGGATAGCATTGGTTTACACGAATTATGTTAAAACAATTTCCTCCAAAAACAGAAAATTCCTGGCATTTTTTGAACACACTTAATTAGTCATATCTTCTACAAAATCACAGTATATCTCACTTCATTGCTTTGATCATCACAGACTTGTCAATGGATCTGATAAGATCAAGATTTCCAAGCCTGATGTATGACATCATTCGTAAATAAAAGAAATTGAGCATTGTCTTGTGTGTCAAGTCGTGGGTAGAGCGTGCCTGAATCACTATACAGAATTTCTCTATGATTCATGACAACTTTTGACCAAAGTCCTTTTCAGCACCTTGACTTACCTAACTATGTACGTATTTTGCCAGGGTCAATTTGAGCTAAGCAATGGGCATCTTCTGATACCAAAGCAACGGGGTTCGAATCCCACAACAGCCTAGCCATCGATATCTTATTTCCTTCTCTTTCTCCTCAGCAGGGTATGTGAAAGGTCTGGTCATCCACAGGGTGTAACATTAATTACAAAAAAACAAAAATTAAGACGAGGAAGCAAGTCGGTTTTTTGGTTATTCTGATGAGACCTAAGCCTGATCATCTTAACGCCTTTTCGATCGGAGTTTTTTTTTTAATACCTTAGAATGCCTTTCCTCTATCATCCCTGAGGTGTTCCTAACTTGCGCTTGTGTTGTCGAAAATTCGGTGACTTCCAATACCCTGAAAAACAGCCGCAAACGCTTGAGTCATCCTACCTACGACAGCCATTTCTCTGCTTTAGCACTTTAATAAATTAAAAAAAAAACTTAAAATTATTTTCCAATAAAACCGAAAGAAAAACTAAAAAGAAAACCGGAAACAAACTGCCGCCCCATCAGCCCACGCTCAGATCCAATCTATTCCAAGGTTACTCGTCCTCCAATCGCCCGTTCCAATCACTTTAATTAATTCGCTGCTCGTTTGACCAGCGCCAACGACCAACAGCCGACTGTCGAAGATTACCGTCAAAACTAAGTTGTAATGTCATTTTCACTGCCACCGATACTGCCTGGGTGCCGCCACGGCCGAACTCAAAGTCAATTGACCAAATTTCCCTCCAAACATTCGCAAAGTCCATCGGCTCCTCGTCGAGGAGAGAGAATCGAGAACGAAGAAAAGGACGAAAGGACATAAATAAAACCGCAAAGACAGTAGGCCATAGAAAAATAATTTCCAACCATGTAGAAAATTCGCTTTCCATTCCAATCCTCCCAATCCCACTCCCACCATGCTAACAGGATTGCGTATCAACATAATAAGGACAAGCAGCATCTAGGAAGCAGGATTCCTAGATTCTTATACAATTTTTTTTTCAATTTTTTTTGTTTTATGATTTGGTGACATCGGTTCCGGCGCTCGAGTCAAGTCGAACAGAGCAAATATCAACGAATGTCCTTTGCTCTTATCAGTTTTTTGATGATGGCGTCGTCCTAGTGACGTAGCTTGAAAATGTGTCCTCCAATCGAGAATTATCCACCACGTAAGGGAGGAGAGAACAAAAACAAAATAAAGAAACAATAACATCATATCACATTAAGGCGAAAAGACGAAGAGTCCTACGAGCCGCCAGGAGTCAGCGAAAGGAGCACACAGGACCTCAATAACACATAACATGGTTACGTAGCGAGACGAAGCCGAAGAAGAAGAAGACGACGACCAAGGCATTGGGACAGGATTTTTATTGACTGTGAGATTTGTGTGGCGCCATCAGTCTTTTTGCAAGTGCCTTTCAGCCTATATCCTTTATTTTGATGTTGATGTTGTTTTTATTTCGATGTTGTTGCTGCTGCTGCTACTGCTCCTCCGCATTGGTATCAGGGTATAAAGGATATATTCAATTTGGTGGCTACGCTTGCTAGTTGTCGTTCGGTTTGTCTTTCTTTTTCTACTACTTTCTGTTCATATTTATGATAATGTCCTGCGTTAGTACTCGGGATAGTTGCTCCTTCAACTCTGGCCCCAGCACGCACATGATATTGCACACATACATCCATGCATAGGCGATAGCGAGGCTCAGAGGAGTCCTTTAAGCTCATTGCAAAGCGAAATGGAACGCAGAAACAACAGAACAACAACAGGACAACAGATGATGAAAGTGATATGGCTGTGTTGTGGGCGACGGCAGGACCGTCAGGGTGGACGAAAACAACCAAAGCAAGGCACTATCATATTTTGTCCTATTATCGGTTAAACTTTGCCTGTCATGTCATTGTGTTGTCCTTTGATTTTATTGCCTTCTTGAACCGATTTGATTTGTTGTAGTTGTAGCGATAAATAAAACTGAAAGTGACTCCTTTGAGAGGATGCCTCCTCGTCGCTTGTTTTTCATTTCATTTCCTTTTTCGGAGTTTTTTTTTCTTTCTTTCTGCTTAGCTTTCGTTGGAGGGAATTGCGAAAGGACACGATATGGTGATCGTTTGGCCTTTGTTGTTTTATTTCGAGGAACCTTTGTTTGTTTTCGAACTTAACGAATTTGTTTATATTTGGCTTAGTAGTCGTAGTTTTATGGGCGATTCTAGTTTGCGGCAAACAATCGCCTGTTTATCGGATGTATCTCTTGAGCTAAATATATGTATGTCGTCACGCCATCAATTCTGTTCCTTGTTTGAAGAGCGAGGACTTTTGTTTGATTCTCTGATCTTTAACTATCCAATGGACATGCTTAGGGGAAATGGGAATAGTTGGCTAAAAATATTCGATATTCGATCACACATACTACCCTCTTAGGAAAGGAAACCGTCGGAGAAAAAGGTTGTTCGCATGCGAGTTTAGTGGCAATAAACAACATCAAAAGGCGTTTCACTATTTGCACAAGGTCCCTATCGCTTATTACCATAAACCAATCATCAAGCAGCTTGTCAGTGCCTTTTAGAGATAGGGTCCTCCTAAATCCTTTGGGAAGGGCGTTTTTTTTGCAGGTTTTGATATGACCAATTCCATAGTTCGCCTTCAAGGCACAAGAAAATTCAGTCCCATAGTCAAGCGTGACAGCAATATGCCCAGTGTTGTTTGCAACTATTCTTCTATAGGGCGTCATTTTAAAATGATAGACAATTTCAAAATTTTTAGGTAAAGTGGAGATATTTCTAGTTTGATCTAAGGTACAAGTATTGGGTCTATTAACGGAGTACAGTATGTGCTTAAAATCTTTCTCAGCCTAGTGGATTAATAGCCACCTTTTTGATCACATTTTTTATTACATTTTTGCATAATTGTTCAGAGAGTGTAAGCAATGGAAAACTACTGATGTGTTCATCCAAGAAGAGGTGTCATTTTAAATTTCACGCCGTTGTTGAACTATGAACATTCAGCTATAATTGCAATAACTTTTGATAACGCAGAATAAGAAGCTTATTGAATATACGAAGGTGGTCCGATAAGTACTTAGCTTCACCGCCAGATGGCGCCAGTATCGCAATAGCTGCTTAGGTTAGGTTAGGTTAGAGAAGGGGAGTGTGATGGTTAAACATCACTTTCACTCGGAGGCCAAGAGGCCCATTGTGATTCCTTTCATTTGTGTGGGTACACATAAAATTAACCTGTCCTATCACGTGGTGGCTGAAACCACCCCGTGCTCTTAATGAATTTTAGAAGATCCGATATATCTGCATTAGCCACGTCCGTAATCTCTGTAAAGAATCATTGGCCTAGCTACACTAGGCGTCGATTTTGGAGAGCTGGATAGTGGCAGAGCAGATGTTGGATCGTCTCAGTTTCTTCCCCATCGCCTCAGCTCCGGCAGAGATCGCTGGATCCCGAGTCCCATTTCCGGAGCATTGCTCCAATGGGACAGTGTCCTGTGATCACTCCGACGAGCATACGGATCGAGTTACGGTCCAGCGCCAAGAGCTTCTTTTTTTTCCCGACATTGAACTCTGGCCACGATGATCTTGTCGTGTAGCTGTCGTTTCTTGTAAGCCAAGACGAGTTGGCCTCTTTGATGATTGTGTCGTTTATGATCCGGTATAATACGCTGATTGGTGGTTGCAATGACGTGTCCGCTTCGCTGATGTCCATTTCAGACCCTTGCCTGGCCAATTCGCCTGCTCTTTCGTTCCCTGCGATTGAGTTGTGGCCCGGGACCCAGCAGAGTTTAACCTTGTGGTGTCTGATGGACTTCAGTGAGTCGCGATATTTCTTGACAGCCTTTGATCTCGTTATACAGGATTCTATTGACTTCAGTGCAGCCTGGCTGTCTACGAAGATAGTGATATCAGATGGTGGGATATCGGCTACCTGTAGGTGTTTGGCTGCTTTCTCTATTGCCAGGATTTCTGCTTGGAACACGCTACACAGATCAGGGAGTCTGAATGATTCCTGTTTGTGGAGGGTATCAGAGTAGAACCCGGCCCCAGTGCCTGTGTCCATTTCCGATCCGTCGGTGAAGAGAGTGATCTCGTGGTCGTTGATTACAGCGTTCGATAGCCACTCTTCTCTGTCGGGGAAAAGGATAGGTATACTGAGAGAGAAGTCATTTTGGGGGAAATATAGTCGGTCGTAGCTGCGAGGCTAGTAAAACCATGTTTCCTTCCCAGGTCGTCTAATATTCTGAGTATGGCCGCATGTCTTGCTTGCTTCCACAGAGAGGACTCCCTTAGTCTGAGAGCGCTCTTTGCAGCGCAGCCTTTTATGAATAGATCCAGTAAGAGGAGATGAGGAATCATGTCCAAACCTGCTTGCGGCGTGACTCTCATGGCTCCCGTTGTACAAACAGCGGCTGACCTTTGTACTTTGTTGAGCATGTTCATATAGCTTTTCGTGCTGCTAGCAGTGTACCAGACTATGGCCCCATAAGTTAAAATGGGTCTGATGATTGCTGTGTACATCCAATGAATGATGTACGGTTGCAAGCCCCATCTTTTGTCGAAGGTCTTTTTGCATGCATAAAATGCGTTCAATCCTTTATTCATCCTTTCCGCGTTTGCTCACTCCGGACAACAAGCGCAACCGTGAGACCACTTCAGAGCAGTGTTTGACGCTGTTTAAGCGCAATCCGAAGGAGTTTCTGCGTCGTTTCGTGACAGTCGACGAAACATGGATCCACTGGTACACACCAGAGACCGAGGAACAGTCGAAACAGTGGACTTCACCCGGCGAACGTGCTCCGAAGAAGGCGAAGACTATCAGCCGGAGAGGTGATGGACACAGTTTTCTGGGATTCACAAGGTGTGATCCTCATCGTGTCACCTGGAGAAGGGCAAAACGGTCACGGGGCTGTACTATGTCAAACAATTGGGCCGATTCGACCCCGAATTGAAGAAAAAACGGCCCCACTTGGCGAAGAAAAAAGGGCTCTTGCACCATGATAACGCACCCGCTCACACCTCCGCCCTCGCCACGGCCAAATTGGTCGAATTGGGCTACGAACTGCTGCCCCATCCACCGTATTCTCCAGATTTGGCAACGTGCGACTTCTTTTTGTTTCCAAACTAGTAAAAGTCACTCGCCGGGCAGAAATTTCAGTCGAATGAGGAGGTCATCGCCGCCACGGAGGCCTACGAGTACTTTGCAGACCTCGAGAAAACGTATTTTTCAGACAGGTTAAAGAAGTTTGAGCATCGCTGGGTCAAGTGTATCGAGCTAAAGGAGACTATATTGAAAAATAAATCGCCATTTCTCCAAAATTTTTGTTTTTCTTTTGTAGGCTAAGTACTTATCGGACCACCCTCGTAGATTCCCTAATTTTGGAATCAAGCTATCGGGGATTCTACCGTTACATCTTTCATAGGTATCCTAGGGTCCCAATTTATCGATATAGTTTTTCGATAGGCTACATTTTTTGATTTTAAAATTCCTCTCACGAAAAGAAAAAAGTTTTTTTTTAAATTTTTATTTTTGGCAATTTTATTGTCTAATGCCTGGACAGCAATATTGCTCTGTTAGTATTGCAGAACAACCCCACTCTGGTTAGTGATCCATAATGTCAATGACATACCGTTCGAAGCCCGCCATAATCAAGTCATTGAAATTATATTTTACGGTGTTTCTGGGGTGATTGTCTGGCAGTCCAGTCGACTATTAGTTGTGTCTTAGTGCTCCATGGGATACTAAAAGCTTCCAAGGAGAAAAAAAAATTGTGAATGCCTGTCGGGCTGCAGGTACTATAGAATAACGGCGTGATTTGATGGTCCACCCAGCGAAAGTCGGTAGCACGAGATCTGTTACGATTTAAAAAGATTTGTATCCTGTATCCGCCGCTTAGAGGCTGACTCACATATTGAGAGAAGCTTAACTTCTAGTCCTCCAGAGAATATAATACGAATAAGAAGCCCGTTGGTAATTGTTGAAAGTCTTTGATATCTGGCCGTTAAGTCATGTGTGGGAATTTCGCTTGGTTTTGACATTCCACTTCCGGTTTCGACTGGCAAGGTAAGCTAGTGAATTCACTTTAGAAGGTGGCCTTCTTCATTTAAACGTATTGAATATTTCAAAATAAGACTAAACTTACCGTCGTATCATTTCTATTCCAGACCACAACCTGCCGACCAAGCTCAAATGCAATCTTGTTAGGCTTAGAAGACAAATATAAACTTTTTAGCTGGCCACTAAGGCCTTAATTTAAATTGTCTTTACCCTGCCTTCTACTTCTCCGAAGTGAAAGACGAACTATTTTAAGAGAACTTTTACTACTCAAAGAAACATACGCCTAGTGAGGTGTCTATACATCCAAGACATAGGTATTAGCGTCACAAATGGATATGAGCTAATATTGTGTCCCGTTGATTGTGTTTTAATTGTTAAGCTTCTTAAACAACAACTTTGACCTTGGCCGGTCTCGAACTGACGGCCTTTGTTAAACTCCCTTCCGAGATGCACTTTTCCGCCGTGGAAGCAGTTGAAGCCTAAATTCGACGCAGTATGACTTAATTAACCCAAATGTAAAACACGTTCCACCTAATACCCAATTCCGTCAACTGTTGCCCGAAGCCCACCGTTCCATGCAATCCATCATCATGCACAGTCCGACGGCGTAAAGCCTACACCCGACAAGCGCTATCTGCCCTTCGAGCACGCATCCCGC
This sequence comes from Merodon equestris, assembly GCA_958301585.1. Classification (NCBI taxonomy): domain Eukaryota; kingdom Metazoa; phylum Arthropoda; class Insecta; order Diptera; family Syrphidae; genus Merodon; species Merodon equestris. Next base: position 36,225,419 of record OY284416.1, on the reverse strand, counting down.
TGTTTACAACACCGCCGGCACACAGTAAAAATTCATTAAATTTATTACAACAAGTGCGTGGCATGCAACGCGGGCAACGCGCAGCAAGAGTAGCATACCTTCGCGTGCATGTTCCATCCGCGGATCCATTAACCAACCGCCGTGGTTTCACTTTGTTTTTGCGCCCGAACTTGTATCTAATTTGCAGGACCAAGCTTTCTTTTATTTTTTTTTTTTTTTTTTGGTGGCGAGTTTATTGTTACGAGTACATCGAATGAGAAATTTAAATAAAAACGCAGTTAATCCAAGTCATGCTGAGTGGCAGGGGGGTGGTCTTCCCGGCCATGGGGCCGGACTCATCCCTCGACAGGCAAAGTTTATGCGGCAGTACAAGAGCGATATAAAAACATAGATTTTGCATAAAACTCATATAAAAATTTGACAAAGTTGTTTCTTAATTCTGCTGCTGCTGCTCCTTTTTCTGTTTTTGTTGTAGGCATTTCCTAGTTAGTTTATTTGGTTTTTCATTTTAGTTTCACTTCCGTTTCCTGGGAAAGTCGAGCACAGTTTCGATGGGAATTGAAATTGATTTCGTCAACTGACGGAATAAAAGTTTTCGCATGATTATTGGGCTTATTGTCTTTGATTCGTATCGGCCGGGGGGGACATTGAGGAAACTATTCATGACCATGAAATTTGGAAAACGTGTCATCGGCTTTTTGTATATTTTTGTTTGGTTTCGAGCTGTGTTTTGTTTTCATCCTAAAACTATTCGGCTTAGGCCAGGTTATGGAAGAGACTGATGTGTTACAGAGGACAATATTTCCGCCTAAAAAATCAGCCATAAATAACTCGATATATTTCCATGTTACTTCCTTTCAGGACGGAAATTGGGCTGTTGTCATTTTCGATAGAGCGTAGTTTAAAGTTATGTTTCGGAGAGGTTTCTCTGGTAAAATGCGTCGCAACACGACCTACTAGGCCTTCCATAAATTAAACATTCCTATGACACTCCTCCAGCTGAGTCACACACACATGGTAAAGTCTTGATGCGGAAAGTGTGTTCATAAAATAACAGGAATTTCTTGATTTAGTTTTTCGTTTACGTTTTTCGTTTTCTTAAGCTCAGTTCTTGGAATGGCATTTAGATTTCTCAGTTATTCCGTTTTAATCTCATGTATGCTTGCGAAACGACCATCCTTTAAGGTTATCATTATTTTTGTAAGCCTAGTCCGGCGAACTTGGAGGCTGGAGTATTGCTATTTTGTCTCACCTCAAGGCACAAGCATATTATACTGAAAATTATATATTTATTTGACCCCATTTGTTGAACTATTTTCGGTGCTGGAATGCGCTTTTGGTGCTTCGATTGCCAAAACTGGGGCAATCGAAACTTGATTTTAACTTTGTATTCATAAGCCCATATCCCCTCACTTTTTATATTAGGTTTTAAAAGTTCCTGATTGTTTTTGACTTGATTTACAAGGAAAAATTAGCGAATTCCTGTTACTTTTTGAACACAACTCTTGGGTTATCTGTTGCTATATCATTCTACCTAAGCATGTTGAGTCATACGAACACGCAGTCGTTGCAGTTTTTCTGAATCTACAAACCTTCTATTGTCATGATAAGTGTTTAGGATAATTTTGAAATCGTGCTTATTTCCTTTCTTCAAAAATATCATATAACACAGCACAAGGACAAGGCAGTGCTCACACTTTGGCTCACACTTATATTCAAAATTCATAAATGGAACTTCGAATCAAGTAACCATTGTAATAAGCAGATCTGGCCTTGACTGTCTCTTGTTTCCTAGGTTCAAAATGTGGCTTACAAGATAGCGACTATGAAATCTAAAATCAGAAGCTTCCAGCCCTTGATGAAGATATCACGCGGAAAGAACGGCAACAAAATGTGTGTATATGGCGGGTTGGGCGAGCACCTACATAAACAATATCACAGGATATCAAGGGACAGGAAGTGAAGTTATCGGGTGAATGTATTGGCAAAACACAGTCTGCAATAATCCATTCTAGGAATCTATGATAGGACATCCGTGGTGACGTTTGCCAAAGAATAAGTTGGTACCAACCACTGTCAGGAGATACAATGCGATAATATCTATCAAGTTTTATTACAAACTAAATATTCAGATAAATTATAGGGATCTGCCTGACAATCCTACATAAGTACTGCTTAAGATAAGCAATTTCAACAAATGCCTAAGTGTTTGAAAATGTCAACAGACTCAATTCTAAAGGAATCGTCACTCCAGCCTATACTTTCGTTAATGCTCCACATACAAATGAATCAGATAAGTTAAAACGTCACCAACTTGGCTATCACTCGCCAAGTATGTTAAGATATGGGCAATCTATCAATAGCAAAAACTTGGTCTTATAACTGACTGCCATTTTTGTTGCTTAAACCACCTTGACATTTTTAAATTGTCAATTACATCTGACAATAAACTTAGATAAGACAAGAAAGGGCTGTGTCATCAGCAAATGCTGTTAAATAAATGTCGACTTGACATATACATACATACATATATCAGTAATAATATCGGATCTAATACATAACCTTGAGGAACTCCAAAATTTGAATAACTTATAGAACTGAAGCACATTTTTAATTTTAACCATTTGCTTGTATCAATAATTATGAGATAAATCAATAATGAATTAAGCACCAAAGACCCACATTAAACAATTTATTTATAGAGTGTGATTCAGCATATAGAAGGCCCTTAGTAATATCAATACAAATGCTTGCATGAATTTGCGAGTTATTCAAAATAACGGAGTTCAGTCCTCTACTAGTATTACTCAAATCAGACAAGGTATGGTGTCCAAATGACACTTCGGTGCTAAATTGTACCTAGATTAAGCCATAAGGCGGGTAGCGACGTTTAAAAAAAAAAACAGAATTAGCCTCACAGCTAATTTCGTAACCATTCCTTCAATACTTGGTATTTATTGGTGATTTAATCAGCGATTCTTAAGCAGAATTGCATGGAACTTGTCATGTTGAGTCATGCTAGTGTTTCGATCCCTTGTAGTTTGGCAGTAACCCTTGTTTGCTCGATCCTGTTCCATCATAGGTGCCATGATAAGTCTCAAAATTCCCAGTTTTAGTACCAGGAGTGCCAGGAGTTTTAGTATCAAGTCGCCGGCATATTGATTGACGGCTTTACCGAAATCGGTTAGCATGTATGGCAATAAAAGTGATGAAAAGTCTATGACTGCGGTCTGCCTTTGGCTGCAAACTCTGTCACTAAGACCTCTTCAGGTGTCAGCTAGATAATACGGTATTCGGGGAATGCCGTAACCTTACGATAAGTGCAATGATCGAAGTTCCTACAAGGGCTCCACCTGTCTATAAAAAATTTACAAATCTAAGAAACAGACCTTGGAAAGCTGGAATTCAACGAGTGTGGACAGAACTTAAACAGAAGCTAATCAAAAACACTTCTCAAGTAATGAGAATTGGGTTCATCGGTAATGCATAACCTGGATGGCCATGTATTGAGTTCGATTTGTTGAATTAGAAATGTTGACATATTTCCTCGTTTTGGGGCATCTGGAGTTCGAACCTATCGTTTTAAGCCCGATGACTCTGTGTGTGTGCGTGCATACTTTCTTGAACGTATTTTCGTCTGCATAACTTGGGATCAAATTAAGTTATAAACTCCGCACCATTTTTTCGATCCGTAATCAAGAAATAGAGGGTAGCTCCGTACAGGTATAGGGTTTCCCAATGGGGACTTGACAGCTTTGAATTTAATTTGCGAACGTACCCTTTCACTAATCATCGAACTGTCATTGTCAATTTATTCAGTAAACTCAACATTTTTATCATGATAAAGTACACGAACGAACAACGTCTGCAAATTATAAAAATTTTCTACCGAAATTCGGAGTCGGTGACCGCAACTTTAAGAGCGTTAACTCCAATTTTCGGTCGTAATTCTCGCCCTAGTAGACAGGCAATAACAAGCTTAGTGCAAAAATTTGAGTCTACATATTCGTTGTGTGATGTTGCCGTGTCAGTGAGACATCGGATTGGTCGAAGTGTCGAAAATATCGCTGCCGTTCAGGCGTCCGTAGCAAACGATCCAAATCAGTCAATTCCACGGCGTTCTCAAGAATTGGGCATCGCTCAGACCACATTATGGCGTATTTTGCGTAAGGATCTTGGTTTACACCCATACAAGATCAAGCTGACTCAAGAATTGAAGCCGATGGACCATTTGAAGCGACGTACGTGCTCCGATTGGGTTCTGGAGAAGATGCGCCAAGATGATGAATTTCATCGCAAAATCATCTTCAGTGACGAAGCTCATTTTTGGCTCGATGGGTTCGTCAGTAAGCAAAATATGTGTCATTGGTCGGGTGAAAATCCACATGTGCTTCATGAATCACCACTTCATCCACAAAAAATAACTGTTTGGTGCGGTTTGCATGCCGGCGGCGTTATTGGGCCATATTTTTTCGCGACGATAACGATCGTCACGCTACTGTGAATGGCCAGCGTTATCGCGCCATGGTTACCGATTATTTTTGGCTCGAATTGGAAGATATGGACTTGGACGACATGTGGTT